>JAKTSG010000023.1:0-192221 GCA_030580095.1 Blastobotrys petasosporus
CGCGCGCCGGAGTAAATAAATATTTGTTTGGGTTTAGAAACTTGGCTTCTCCTCCTTACGTCTGATACGCCAAATATTCTAACCCATTTCTTTTAAGGTATGCTATTTCTATTATAATTATATTCTAACCCATTTCTTTTAAGAAGTTTTTTTTTTTTTTTTTTAACTCTTAATTTGATCAATTAATCCTATAAAATATATATGTAAAAAAATAATGTTTCTGTGTAATAATAAAAATGAATGAATGAGAAATATGTTTTTTTCCAAATAAAATCACAAAACCAATTGAGAGCAAACCATTGTAAAACTGATTTGAATTTTGTGGACTCATTATCGGTTAATCTCATCCGGAGCCTACATTTTCAGATTATTCATCCGCAACAGCGTTAGTGGTTTAGCGGTAAAATTCGTCGTTGCCATCGACGAGCCCCCGGTTCGACTCCGGGCTGACGCATTCTTTTTGCCTCCATGCTTTTTGAATTTGTCGCTAAGGTATTTCCTCGGGTTGTAATGTCGAGATTGACTTTAGGAGCCAAGGGGGTGACGGCGGTGGCTGTTCTCCCATTTTTTTTTGGTGTGGAAACTTGTTATAAAACCGCCTTTTCAAGTTAGACAGATACCTTAACTCTCGAAGAGCAGTATTGTTTGTTTTGTGTTACGGAAATAGCTCTTATAGCCGGTATATCAATCGCTATGAGATCGAGCCGCACGAGATGTGGCGACGCTGAACCCTTCTACCGGTACCAACGCCTAAGATCTTACGATGAGGCAGTTTGAAAGCCCCTCAATATCCCGAGCTTCCTATTCATCGGTGACACTTCTAGAAGATAAAAATAGACTGATATTCGAGGCAGTGCCTTTACAACGAAGAATTTCGACCCCGTCGTCATCGGCACGCACAACCCAGAGATCTGGCATTGTCTATGAGCTCAGTACGCCACACTGCCCACCAATGTCCTGGGCAGATGTCAATAATAGTTTCACCAGCGTCAATTGGCGAAGTTCTCTCACTCACACACAGCCCCCCGAAAGGGCTTACGCAGCGGGCAGTCCCAAAAGTGCAGAACATGAAACGCCGCCCGTGGGCAGCCTGCGCCCGCCGCCCTGAGGTCGAAATAGGTCAATGTGCCACGTAATACTGTTTTTTGAGGAATGGAATATTCCAGTAAGTAAAGATTGGTATTCTGGCGGTTAATTTATAATTGATCACTAGAAAAGTGCCAGAACCTGTGAAATTGAGTCGCTGCATGTTGAAATCGTGGAGAAGAAGCGTCCATCTGGAACATGTGGGACGGCCAAGGCAGATTCTCAACGTTTGCCCTGGTTTTACCCCTGAACTATGTATACAATAAGCTTGGCGTGTGTGTATGGGGGTGGCGACGACATTTCATTGAACGTAATCAGATTGTAGAAGGCTATTCTAACGCAATTGACGTGCAGAACCGCCGGAGACCGGTTATGGCGTGGCAAATACCCACAT
The DNA here is from genome assembly GCA_030580095.1 of Blastobotrys petasosporus. Classification (NCBI taxonomy): domain Eukaryota; kingdom Fungi; phylum Ascomycota; class Dipodascomycetes; order Dipodascales; family Trichomonascaceae; genus Blastobotrys; species Blastobotrys petasosporus. The sequence continues at coordinate 1,481 of JAKTSG010000023.1, forward strand.
TGTAGGCAGTGTTAGTTCTTCATGCGCCCGTCCATAGAGATGTTCTATACAATTCCATATGTTCAATGAAACAACAAATGACGCGCATCCATCCAGATTGTACACCCAAACCATAGTGTACAAGTTTCCCCTGCCCCACAGCTTGAGACCCTCATATTTTCAAGTTTCATGCAGCCACCACTGACACCGCCGCCGCTCTCTCTCAGCCCGCCCCAAGTATAAATAGCCGGCCCCTGTCGCTCCAAAAACCTCTTCTACTTTCCACTCACACACAGTCAATTCAATTTACAAAAATGTTCGGCTGGGGCGAAGACGATCACCAACAGGTTTACGGACAGCAGTATCCTCCAGAGCAGCACGAGGCCAAGTTCTCCCACGAGCTCATTGCCGGTGCCGCTTCTTTCGAGGCCATGAAGGCCTGGGAGGACCACCAGCGACGAGAAGGTCAGCCAGTCTCCCACGGCTTTGCAAAGGAGGCCCTTGCTGGTCTTGCCGGTGCTGAGGTCGACAAGCTCTTTGAGACCAAGGGTTTGGACTTCATGGACCGAGAGGAGACCAAGCGACGAGCTGAGCAGCAGGTGCAGTACAACTACGACCAGCACTACGGCCAGCAGCAGGAGTGGCACCCACAGCAGCAGCCACCATTCAACTACAACCAGTACAACTACGGTGGTTACCAGTACCAGCAGCCATACTAAATGTTGTGTGTTTGTCTAGGCTAGTTTTTTTGAACTGTATTAATTATTATATTATGATCCAATGAACCATTTTTTTTTCGAATTCCTTCGTTTTATGAGCGCTCTCTATTTGAAATATATTCCAAACGCCCTTGTTAGTAGACAACCACCTCCTGGTTATTTTGCATTCTTCTTCTCTTCAGCTGGGGTTTGAAAGTTAGTCGCCGTTCGTACTATAGAAATCTGTCCGTCATACCGAGCTTCTGCTTCTGTCGCATGATATCTGCCTGGGCTTCCAATCGCTTTCGAGGGTCGCCATCCTGCTTCTTCTTCTCCTGGGCGGCCTTCTTGAGGTTCTTCTCACGAGCCTTTTCACGCTGGTTGCCTCGAGTCATGCTTCTTTGATTGATTGGATTTTGGGTGGAACGGGTGGAAAAACGCCCGCTTTAAATTGTGTCGCGGCAGTGGGTGGCCGCGCGATTTGTTCGTACACACAAAACAACTCATGATTGGAATCCAAACACATCACATACTTTGGCTTATAAACAGGCATGAGTGACGCGGAATCGGAAACTGAGAAGGCTGAGCGATTGGCAGCTGCCAAGAAACGAGTATGTTATTGTTCGGGAAGGGGGTCGTAAGGAAAACAGTCGCTAATTCCATCGTGTAGTATGAAGAGCTGAAGAAGAAGAACAAGAAGAAGGGCAAGAAGAAGAATAAAGACAAAGAAGAAGACGAGGCCAAGGAGGAGGTCGAAAATGTAGAAGGGGACACGAAAGAAGACAAGGTGGAGGAGAAAAAAGAGGAGGCAGAAGCTCAGGTAGCAGACGAAAAGGAGGCAGAAGATCAAAGAGCCGATGAAAAGGAGGCGGAGATTCTAGAAACCAAAGACGAAAATCGAGACGATTTAACAATCGAAGAACAGGCGGAACTTGCAATCGAAAAAGCGGCATTGGAAGAAAGTCTCACGACGCCTACTGAAGGAGAGACTCTAGAAGCCTTGCCCGACATTGCAGAATCGACCGCACTCGAAACCTCTTCCAAACTGGAAAAGAAGATCCAAGAGCTTGAACAACTCAATTCTCATAACCAGTTGGTGAAAAAAGAGCTTGAAGCCAAGGTGACTACACTCGAAGACGAGATCCTCAAATTACGACAAGAGAATGCTGCGCTCAGATCGCAGCTCGATTCGCATTCCCATGAACAAGATCTGGATGACGACTTTGACATGTCATCATCGCCGCGATTGCCGCCAATGCCTCCTATCCAGAAACGGGGCAAACACAGACCCCGTGTAGCATCATTTGTGGAGGTCGACCTCTACGGCGAAGCGTCCAAGATTTCCGACATTCGTAAACAGATGGAGCAGTGGAAAGGATGGCAAGTGGACATGCGAGGCTGGCGAAGCCTTGGTGTCGGGCCAGCCATTGATCTGTAAAAAAGTTCAACAAGCATCAAAATCATTATTTATTAACACAATATATACAATTTTCCCCTTTCTCTCCGTAAACATGCAGGATTCCTTCTTCTGGTCTCTCTATCCAACACGGCATAGAATCTCGCCGCCTAGCTTCTTTCTAGCAGCCTCCTGGATCTCCACCACCTGACCGTCGGCCAGTCGCACAAACATGACTTCTCCCATAGCCAATGGAGCAATCTTTCGGTACATTTTGCCCGCAACCAGATCCGAAATCGCTCGAGGCGGAGCGACGACTCGCCTACTAGGATGCGACACCAGCCGCATGCTCTTGAGGACGCTTCTAAAGTTGTGGTATTTGAGCCCGAGCCATATTCTTCGAGTCGAGATGTTGTCGTATGTGTTTGGGGTAGGCACCTTATCGGGGCCCTTGAGATCGCCTCGCTGCACCGACGAGATGAAGCCCTCCTTGTAGAGACCCAGAGCGACCTGGAGATGCAGCTTGGTCATAGGCACAGACGTTAGCGACCGATTAACTCGTGTGACATTCTGGAGATGAGCACACATGTGCCCAAGATTAACCAGTGACATTTCGGGTTGTGTGTAGTTGGTGGTGTTGCGGTTGCTGGAGTCGAGGTGAAAAAAAATTGGTGATGAAAATATCGGCGCTGGGATGTCGTCTAGTGGGATCAAACACTACGAATAAATGTTCAGGGCATTGAGTAGAGCTACAAGCAGAGTAGCGAGCCGAAATGGCAGACGAATGTATTCGGCACATCGGCAGGAGCCGCCAAAGTTCAGATATATTGCATTGGTGGCAGTGGTAGGCACTGCTGCGTTCGTGGCGTCTGCCAATACTCTGGACAGAAAGATGCCAAAGAAAGAAATCTCCGAAGAGGAGTACGAACAAGAGAAAAAAAGTAATCGATTAAAATACAAGAAAAGTGCATTCAGTGATGTCAAGGTAATATTTATGGTCGGAGCTCCAGGATCAGGACGAACAACACAGTGTAAGAAACTGGAGGCGGACGGTTTTGTGCACTTGTCAGCCGACGAGCTCGTTAGTAACGAACGCAACAAGAGCGATTCCAAGTATGCAGAGGTCATTTCGCGCTTCACATCAGCCAACAGACCAGTTCCTCAGGAGGTCCAACTAGGATTGTTGCATGCGGCAATGCTGCAAAACGTTGTCAGCGGAAACAAGAACTTCATTCTCGAAGGGTTCCCAGCATCTGTGCAGGAGTCAATGAAGTTTGAGGAAGACATTGCCGCCTCAAAACTCACCATATACCTCGAGTGCCCGGAAAAAGTGCTGTTCAAACGAATGGGCGAGGCCATCAAGCCACAAATATCGCATTTTGAGCAAAAGTCCGTACCCATGGTCAAGTACTTTGGCATTGCGCAACGATCTGCCACATTCTCGTGCGATCAAAAGCCTGATAAGCTGTACAACCAGATCAAAAAAGAGCTTGTAGATCGCGGCCTTGTATAGTTTGTCCAATAATTGTGTAAATATTTCATCTTTTTGTCGATCCAAAGCCGGCCATGCCCATAATAGCCATCATATCGCCTTCAGCTACCGCGTCGTCGCCGCCATCACTACCACTCTTTGCCATCTTCTTCGCTAGTTGCTTTTCCCGTCTGCGCTTCTTTTGCAACTTGAGTTTATCCTCCAGTTCCTTTCTCGCCGCGATGCGCTTGTTGATATCGTAATCCTCCTTCTTGCTTTCCTTGAGCTTCTTGTTCCGTAGCATGGCTAGCCGTTCCCGCACTTGTTCAACCGTCACTTTGGCCACTCCGACTTTAAACCCACTGGCGTGCAAATGCTGTTTCGAGTTGAGGTGCGTGGTGTAGGACATGCTGTCCTTGTAAGTGAGATCGCATACATTACAATAGAATCCTGCACTCTTGCCCTTTTTGTAGTTGGACGACAAGCCGCCAGGCACCAGCTGCAGCTTACCGATATTCTCATACACATCGATACGTTCATGACGCGCTTTGGCGATCTTGGCGTTTTCTGGCACCGGCACAAAGTTCTTGGGCCGTTGCTTCTCCTCCTCCGTGCTCATCTCTAGTGGTGGTGATGATGATAAAGTGGTGGGAATCAAAAGTTGGGAAATTTCACCCCGACTATCCAAGAGAACAAGTCTGATAATTTTGTTAAATCTGTGAGTAACTGGAAGTTGATATATGCATCAAATTCACTGACATCCATGTCCATGTCATTACTATCAAGTGCACATCCCGCTGTACGATGAACCAGAAGCCTTGCAATGTGCGGCGTGGCTGTTGCGGCTCCCAATACTACTTTTGGCTAGTTTAAATTACAAACTCCAGGAAAACAGGGTGGCAAATTGCAAAATGAGCTAGGACCACATTATACGCAGTAGGTTGGATCTTACGTTTCGGTTTCTTATCTTAGCGCTGCAATCTGAAATCTACCGCGGTTCGCCGCATACAGCAAGTATAACAGGGTTAAGTACCATTAGAATGTGCTAGCAACTGGAGTATATCCGAAAATCAGCTCGGACTGCGATTTACTCAGTGGAGGTTTTTTTTGAACCTGTGAAAATTGGCCGAAACAGGCAAGCAAAGAGGTTTTCGAGGATACGGCTGAGTATATGCGGTTTAAAGCGTAAGAATGGATACTTTATAAGCAAAGCACCATTCAATTGAAAAGCGCTGTAACATTTTAGAATGAAATGACAAATACAACTGGTTTCTTGCTTATAGTTCCCATGTGTTTGTGGGCTCATCGTTCAATGCGTTCAATGGAAGAGTCTCGCGCGGTGACTGAAGCATTCTACTCACCCCACACACAGCTCACCTCAGGGCACTTTGAACGAGCAAATGACAAATAGCTACCGAGGAGTAAGCACTTGACAGAAGAGAGAAAAGAAAGGCTAACATTAATAGGCCACGGTCGAAGATCTGGATCTTCTTCCTGCGCTGAGCATTTATCCCTCAACGCCGCTAGAAGAGGCGCTCAACCTTTCTTACGAACGGTCATACTCCTACCTCCCTGTCATCTCCGCCAAGGACAAGAGGCTGCTAGGATACCTCACGGCCGAGCAGCTACAGCAAGCCGATCACAAGTCTGGAGACTTGGTTAAACAGCACTACATTCGTTTCCAAAAGCCGAAGAACGGGAAGGAGTTCCAGAAAATCATCCCTGACACGCCGCTGGAGGAGCTGGAAAAGTTTTTGGATAATGAGAAGTTTGCAATTGTCACAGATGCTTCTAATAGATTTGTACTGGGAGTGGCTACAAAGGACGACCTGGACAAGTACATCAAATCAAGACCTAGATTGATTTAAACATAGGCGCCTCTTCTAATGCAAGACAAGCAAAAAAAAAAAGAATACATTTCATCGAACTAATACAAAAGGTGGTACATATAAAAACATGGTGCGAAAGATATCAGCTCTCTTCTTTCAAGAGCTCCTTATTTCGAGCAGCGGCCAGGACTACTTCATGGAACCTGGCTCCGCTACCCTTTGTAGAACTTGATGAGGCGAGACTAGTGTCTGAAGTGGCAGAGTTGGTTGTAGATGTCCGCTTTTTGCCAAATGCAGCCAGAATCTTGGACTTGCTGTCGGCACTGATATCTGTATCCTGAGATTCATCGTCTTCGTCGTCGCTGTCATCGTCCATTTGCAATGCCTTGATTCGGTTGGCAAGTCGCACAGCCTCAATAGCCTTTCTGAACTTGGCCCGAGCATTGAAGCCCTCTCGGATAGCTGGCAACAAATCGTTGGTATTATCATTCTCACCGCTGATCCATTTACTCTTCAGCAGCTCTTTAACAGATGGTCGCTTAACAGGATCTACTTGCATCATGCTCTGTACGAAATCCCGGGCATCTTGCGAAACGTCCCGCCAATATCGCTCGTGGCAAATGATTTTGTAGTCTCCCGACACTTCTTCCAAGAAATCAGGCACATTTTCGGATCGGAACGGAGAGTAACCACAAAGCAAAGTATAAGTGATAACACCCAGACTCCAAATGTCGCAGGGTTTGCCATGGCCCGAGCCCTTGAGCACTTCTGGAGCTGCATAACCAAAAGAACCTGCCATGGATGTAAGCAACTCCTGAGGACTATTCAAGGTCTTTGCGATACCGAAATCTGCAAGCACGAGCTCAGAGTCCAAATCTGGCGTCACGTAAAGCAGATTCTCCGGCTTCAAGTCTCGGTGCACAATGTCTCTGTCGTGCAAGTAGTCAATTGCCTCAAGGACATCCTTCATGCATCGCGAAGCATCCTGCTCTGTAAACTTGCCGTACTCGCAAATCCGATCAAACAGTTCACCGCCAGTAGCCAACTGGGTGACGATATAGAATTTCTCCTTACTCTCAAAAAAGTCCTTGAATCGCACAATATGTGGGTGGTGCAGCTTTTCGAGCATCTGAATCTCGTCGTACACCATCTTTTCGTTACCCTTCAATGTTTTCTTCAGAATGATCTTGATTGCGACATCCTCGTTGTTGTTGGCCACTTTTGCCTGCTTTACCACACCGAATGTACCTGCGCCAAGTGTCTTGCCGAATTGGTACTGCGACTTTTTGACATGCGACGGCGGCTGGCCAGTCATCTTGCCGATAATACCTGAGAAGCTACTCATGTCAGACGGATTTTTAGGGTCAAATGTAGTGTCGAGAAAAAAGATTTGGAGAGAGTTCAGTAAACTTTATCTGATAGCAGCCCAGCGAACACAAAACCTATACTGTAGCTTGTGACGAACGGTGAAAGCTTAAAACAATTCAGATTCTGAGAATTAGTCGAATAGTCTGACAGGCGAGGCTATCAACTGCTTGATTCGTGAATCCGTTGGTTCAAGAAGAGGTCAAAAGCTGCCAAAAGTCTCAATGTGGGGACGCCATGTGGAAACGTGAAACCCGCGAGTGGGTACACCGCGTCGGTGGGACGATGCGCCTCGAGCGGCTGCACAGCCGCTTTTTTGAGTGTTTAGGGGGATATATAGGATTATTTATATGTACTGTACTTGGTACGAACACGGCGTGTATTTATTTAGTTGGTTGATCGTGTGTCGCAATGAAGATATTTGACTGCCTGTAATCTAAGGCACTATGTGACCAGTCATGCGCTGAGATTCCATTTATCACTGAGATGCAAGCATAAGCCAAAGTTCACCGCGCTTCATAGAGTTAATGCTGTCCACTGAATCTGCATATAAATACCGTTTGAGAGACTGGACAGGTCTTGACAGTTGAGACCTGAATGGATACTTGCGTCTCGGGCAATACTGTGTGCTTATGACTCAGGTCTTTCAGATGTAAGCAGTCAAATGCCGTTGACTCTTATCTAGCGAAGCAAAATTAGCTTAAAGAAACATATAACTGGTTGAATCAAGGGAAAAAAAAATCTTCCATCTGAGACCATCGCAAAATGTCTTCTGCCATTCACACAAATCAGATGCCGTGGATCCAACAATCAGGATTCACCACTCGATTCAAACTTGCATATCAATTCATCCCATGACCTGAAGATCATTAACAAATTCTCCTGATCTCCCCTCTTCCTCCTCCATAATGCGAAGATCCGCATAGACCTGACCCGCCTGCACCGCTGTTCCTACTGGTACACCCTAGTTACCCGGCACTCAAAGCTTTTTTAAGCACACACGGCTGGAGGTGCGACAAGAGAGAGAGAAAAAAACTTCCGTGCCGAGATGTCTCGTGGAGCTGCAAGACGATCATGCACGAGACCTTTAAAAAGAGGTAGATAACGGATACTCTTCTGAATAAGGGAAGATTGGCAACTACAATAGAGGCTGCGAAAAGGCGAGGTGAGCCCCACTGGCAGCGGCTGAAAACTTTTCTCGACCACCATCCGCAGCTTTGGAAATGTCAGGGGTGGGGGGTGTGCCCATACGTACCGGTACAATAATTATAAGTTATTTCCCCGCTTTTTTGGTGGTATTATGTACGTCAAATGCAGCAAAGTATAGGTATTCTGTACAGTTTTGAGGGACATTATTACTATTTCCCAAAACGGAAAATGCCGGGCAGATCGCTTACGCTCTCCCCCGCGTGGACCGGCGCACGTTTGAATTTGTTGCGATAGTGTGGGGTTGGGGGCCAAATCACGTTAAAAGTGTCTTTCATTTCGCCCCGAGCTGCTTTTTTTTCTCTCTTCCCTTCACCTACTTTTCACTTTACAACTTGTATACTTTCTAACCTGAAAGGGCATTTATTTATCATTGAAGAGAGCATGAGACTAGACGAGCTGCCTGTCGAAGTCCTGCAGTCCGTCTTCCAGTACATCGATAAGGACATTATCAATGCTTACGGCACCTCGCGGCGCATCCGAAGCGTGGTGCAGTACGACAACCTGTGGAGACCGCTTTGCGATAGGCTTTTCCGGCGCATCCAGCTGAATGAGGTGCCCGGAAGTTATAGGGCTACGTTTTTAGAGCAGCAGCGTATCAACCAGCACGTCGGCTACTTGATGGATCGAGTGGTGCAGGACGCCGACATGGACGCTGTCCACCATATTGTGACATATGGGGTCAGAGCAAGAGACAAACTGCTGGAAATTCTTGATAACCAAAAGCCAAACTCTATTCCAAGCTCGCCACAATATAACATCAAGCACAACTACTGGGCTGAGCAGATTTTGACTATTATTCGGCACCACGAGGCGCTCGACCAGCTCTCCGACATTGCCAAGGCCCCAACCGGCCGCTACGACATAACTGACTTATTCACTGCATTGGATGGGTTCCACGAATCACATGTATTGAATCCTGTCAAGGAAGAGATATTTGAGGACTTGACTCGGGAGATTTTGGATCACGAAAAGGACATCAGAGGAGCATCCATCGAGTTCACGGCTAAATCTTTGGCCGAAAAGCTCTTCTGCTCGTCAAAAACCCGGGGCCAAGTTGCTCGATCGCGAAACTTCTTGAGTGCTGTGCTCGAGGACGGTATGCCAGGTAACGACGTGGTTAACATTTGCATTTATTCGCATATTGGCAAGATGTTTGGGCTGACCATCTCCCCGATCTTGCTCGAACAAAACAACTTGCATGTCAGCTCAAACTTTGCCAGAGTGGACGACCCTACTCGTCGAGACGGTCATTTTGTCATCAACATTTTGAACCAGATGATCTTGACAAGCGCTGGATTTTTGGACTTGATCAACCAGCAGCGACTAGTCAGGCTCGTTTCGACCAAGCCTACATTGCAGCAGATCGCCGTTGCCAACGCCACACACAAGGCCAACAAGTACGACCTGATATCTGAAAAGGCATTTGTGTATACGGCCATGGCAAAGCTTGCGTCAGTAGTGTTGTTCAGCGACGACCAGCCGCAAGTGTGGCGTGCGGCGGCTGCAGACCCTCGAGGGTTCTCACCCGATTTGGTGACCAGAAGAGACGTTTTGGATGCTCTTGCCGGCGACGTTGCAAGCTGCTATTTGAATACCGAGCAGCTTGTACCGTGCGAGCAGCGGGGCCACGTTGTGGGCCGAATCCGAGGTTCGTATGGCGTGGTTCTCGGCATTGACCAGACTCGCGGCCTGTACAAAGTTTTGGATGAAAATGGGCTCACTTGGAATTTGACCCACGATGAGATTCGAAATAAGACCCGTCTTATGGTCAAGGACGAAAAACTCGCTGAGCGAGGCTCGTCCATCTTCACAAATGCATTGGGCAAATACTTTGTTGGCTACGATAACAACAAGTGTGCCTTTATTTAATTATCATGACTGCTTCTTTTATGCATTTTTTGATACTTTTGGTGGTTTTTTTTAATGATTCTGATTTGCTACGAACACGCTAGATGGGTGTGAAAACAACGCATATACTAATAGATTTTCAACTTGCTAAAATCTCGTCTCTCTTAAAGAAATTTAACTCCATGCGTACAACGCTTGTAATTCCGTTTCGTCGCATTTTCTAGCAACACTGCGCCAAACCCTTATGACTTGGCTTGGCGCCAGGTGTCGTTGGACGCCGTTGGTTCAATTCGATTGACATTCGATGTCAAGGCAAAATGGCACCATAATAGATGAGAGTATCCCCAAGTTGAAGTATCGTACTACAGACTCTGGTTTGTCGAACATGGTACCTGGAAAATAGACTTCTAGCTGCTTCCGATCCAAACACGGCACATAACTCCAGCCCTGTTGCACCCGTCAGTGGTCCTGACTCAAGGTAAGACATCGCCACTGTCATACATTTAATTTGTTTCAAAGAATATCAAATTGTAATAGACCGGGATAAATACACTTACTGTGATGAATTCGAAGAAAGTTGTGGTTTAGACCCGGAGTGCGAACTAGGACGAGAATCTCAACAGACCGAAGCCCTAATCAATACCAACTTTCAGAATAACGTTGAGCTTCCACAGAATTCGAGCAGATTATTCTTAGAGGTATTCTGGAAGCAATATCAAGTACCATACATCCATTGGCGTTTGAGCAGAGCCATTCGCTTGTAGCTGAGAGTGCGAGACGCGACTTCCTCCCCCATATCTACCAAGTAATTGGTTAGCATGTTTTCCATTGCAAGCCACAAATGAAGAAGCAGCTTTGTTTATTACTTCAAAGTCTTGCCTGATGATATCTCCGGTGATGTTGGGATCAATCTTGTATGAATGCAGGAAAGGAAAAAAAAGGACAATTGACCGGCGATAATGCTTTGAGGTGTGATGTGGATTTTGTCTATTGGGCTCGAATTTTTCAAAAACATTGCAATAACCACCGCGAAACGATGAAACGAGGTTCATTGCCCTGAAAGCCCACGTGAGAGGACCGCTCAATAGAGTCGTTCAACATCAACTCTCTTGTCGAACTGGCACCAGTAGTACATCCATGCGAGAGTTCTATTTAGACTCTGGAGAGGAGCTGGCTAAACTATTTGCATATTGCTCAACAGTCCTCACGAATGTACCTGGTCAGTTCCAATTCGCACCTTAAATAACTCCTCACCAGATTTGGATGACCATGATACGGGCTTTCACCTTCCAGAGACAATAACAGTGTTTGATTGAAGTCGGAGTCATATATGAAGAATTTTGAGTTATAACTCGTGCAGACGTGTGTCTCTCGGCTATTATGGGTGGTTGGCGTCGGGTGCAAGAATGCGGCACAATTGCAGCCGTCCCCTCGAATGCGATAACTACAATGAAAATACAACTATTCGAGCCAAGTTGAAGATTTCATATATGATGTGGACTAAAAAATTTCCTGCTAGTTTGCGCCTTTGGTCCGCAAGATTTGAGCCATGTCTCAATATTGGGGCATCCCCCCGTCAGCTGTTCAGTACCAACCGAGGGTTGCTCTCCAAAATTGGATGCAAAATCTGTAAAAAGAAATATTCCAAAGAATGGCGACAGTCTACGGGTATACCTGGACCATCTAATAAAGTTTCAGCAGCTTCCAAGTAATCCTGCCCGCAGACTATTTGGAGTTACTTTTACAAAAAATGAAAATATTTAACTCTTTTATTTTTCCTACGTACATGAATATTTAAATACTTTAAACCTTTATTATATTATTGACATGGATCTAGATTATGTATATGTTCAGAAATGTGCCAGCGTCAGACGATATATGTCGTGAGAAACCTGTGCATGCAAAACACAACACATGCATCTGAACTGCAAATATTGTGCCTCATTTTCTTAAATTCCGTAATAATATCCGCGCAGATATCATCATTTGAGGATTCTTAGCCTGGATACCACTCTGTCGACGGTGCCGTGGACCCCCCAAACATTCAAGGACACTCAAAGGCGTTCGCAAATACCCAGCCTATACGAGAAAAGAGTGATCTGGTTCACCAAAATCATAGAAAAACGAATCCATCATCATCGGCAACCTCTCTGTATGACAGAAACTCAATGGACAGATACAATTCTATAAGGCTGATGAACTTGCCAACCCCCAGCTTCACCCCCTTCTGATTTTGTACATATGAGGCGCATTTTATTTTTCAACTTGTCGAACTTTTGCATCCAGGATGTTGCGTGCCAATTTCCTCCCCTCTGTCGGATAATAAACAGGCTGTCTCCAGCTGCCGAAGCTCTAAAGCACGACCTTTGGCTTAAATGGTGTCAGTGTTCACTAATTTCCCTTTCATTGATATCCAGCAGCTTTGTATTGGCTGCCGGTGGTGGCCGATATAGTATTTTGGGTCATCGTGTTGAGTGCGTTATTGCCTGTATTGTGGTACCTTTCTCTTAATTCCTCGGCCGGTCGTACAGATGAAACCAGAAACATGTTACCTAATACACATGTACTTGATCTGTTATTGTTTGATGATTTTTGTTCGTGCAAGTGCACGGTACTACTGCACGTGGGACGAACACTAACGCTTGCGGAGGTTGTGAATGACAATATCGTCGTAGCATTTGATTCAATGGCACAACATTTTGACAGCTAAAATATATCGGAAAAAAGTGCAAGAGGAGCTCGGTGGCGACTTTTGCTGTATGGAATTGACGCGTGTTGTCGGCTGAGCGGCTGTTCCAGGAATGGTACTCAATATTTACAACGCACTTCACCAGAAGGACTATTGATTTCTATAGGCAACTCTCTTCATCAAATTCGCTCACCAGAAACAAGGGTGCATTCAACTACTCCAGTTATCGCCCCTGCCGGATCCGATTTGCTTACCGCTACCCCTTCTGAAGCGAACGCGGATTTCTTTCCAGTACCGCACGCTTCTACTGGACCATCGATGCATAGACTTTATTTTCGTAGTGTGTTCACGAAGATACGTGATTTAGGATAACTGGACGTGTTAGCGCTCGAACTAACTATTTTGGACCATTGTTGTGCAATTTCAGCGCATCCGACGCTGATACGAACGAGAATGACCAAAACCCACCGAATTCGACAAAGCCAAGACGACGCCCGAATATAGTTTCACTTTGCATTTTCCACAGCCTCATGGAATTCTATTTTCCGGTAGATATCAGATCACTATTATGCACCAAATTAAGGTTTGAGTCTGTGTACAACCGTCCGGGGGTGCCACACGAGAGACTCGCGCCAAGAACACACCGCATCTATCTTGTACAATATCTCAGATGAAAATATTGAAAGACATTCCGCTGGATCGGCGGCAGTAGACAATTTGTGCATGTGTCTCAGTGGCCGCAAATGCGTCCTGGCACATTCATCGGTTGCTCCGTCCTATATTGGCGGGGTGAGGGGGAGGGAGACAATAAAATCAGGCATCTATAGAAGATTCAGGTCTTTAACACGTGTACAGTATCAGGACGAGTTTGTGCAATTTCTGCTGACAAGTGAGGCTCAAATGCGTAGTTCAAATGTACACACAGGCGTGTTTACGCAGAACAGATGCCGCGGCAAAAGTGAGCCAATACGTGTTGCTGATGCCGTTGCAAAATGTGACCCAATGATTGTTCACACTTTTTTGTGCTTGAAATATTTCGCTGCTTACAACAACGCGATGAACCCATTTATGGCCACGTACCAACCCAGAATTGAGTACCCGGAGGGCCGTTTGATGCGAAGAAAGTTGCTGAGGGGGTTGTTGTCGTGAACGCTTTTGAGGCTACAAAATTTTGTACGGTGCAGGTACGGCAAAATCCAATACGATTGATTTTCGAATTTGTTCATGCATTGCAGCAATTCCGACAGAATGCGTTGATAGAAATTGTGAACGCACAATTTGTGTGACCCTGTCCGTTATACTCCCAGTGAACAGCAACCCAAGCGAGTACTATACTTGATTTAGTTCTACTGTCAATATAATCGGTTCGGACAATAATTGACTTTTGAGTCTGGTATTTGAATGGGGTATTTGTGATATTATGGAGCTGAGTCCCTTCTCTTCGCCAAACATCCCGACGTTGAAAATTTCGCTCTAGTACCGGTAATGAACCCCACCTGTGTCCAAAAAGCACAAAACTGAGAAAAAAAACCTTCAGAGCTCATTAATATCAGTGACGCAGATAAAAGTAGTGGGAACTGGGCTTCTTGTCTGGCAGTGCTGATAAGTAGGTGCTTATGCGGACTCATGCACGAGGCGTCCTTTACCAGTCAGCAACCAGTCAAATTGAAACCAAATCAAATAAAGGTTAAGTCAGCATCAAACCAATATCCTGATCAGATACATAGGATTAGGCAAATGAGATCGGGGTGTCACCGCTAGGGGGTTTGGAATTACTGCTCCACATATCTGATACTGCAGAGTTACCACAGCCCCGGATACTACGTGCCACTCTATCATCCAGGGCCCTTTTTGTCTCCAGAAGCGCTGATGGAATCTTTGTTGACATCGAACTCAGCGCTCTCCGATGCTCACGGTGTGGCGTACCATACAGATGGATATCAAGGTAGATCATTGGTGCATGAGGCGCATCTGAGATCTAAGTTCCAAATTGGCTTTTTACAGGCGGGGGGTAAGACCATTGTAGAAGGGAAGGAGGACTAAATGGCTTTGTCCTCCGGTACAGAAACAGAGGCTAGCTGGTGTATTGATTTCATCAATGGGACTTTCGACAAGTAACGTCACACGTAGGCGAATTTCATTGTACAGCCACGGTTATGCCTGAGTCAGGCACACTCATTCTTTGAGATGACTTGGATGAACGAGACCTTTCATTAGAACTCTCGGGGCATCACGCAAAACGTTCATCCCGTGGATGATGCCTACGTCATCTTACCAGGCGCGTCGAAATTAAAATATCGGTATTATCTGATTAATTAACCATAACCGAGTCCGTGGTTCGGGAAGCAGATGTCGCTGCATGAAAAGTTCTGGACGGAGAAACATCGATCAGATTCTCCGATTTTTGCGAGCCATAGCGCTTCCAGATGCCTCTTTGGTCACTTTGCAGTCGTCGCTGTAGGCCAACAGATATACAGTTTTGACAAAATATTTTGAAGTCGTTGTTATTATTTTCACTAGTTGAGGCGGAAAGTATGACTGCATGATATTTATTACCTGGTAAGCATTGTTCACCCCTTAAACATGGAATCGCGGGGTCGGCGAAACGCGCACTTCTGAGATGCGTGGCATGAAAACATACCGGTAGCACGAAACAGCTTATCCGGATATACTGTACAGTAGAAGCGGGTTTCTACCCGTACATTATCGGATGCATCAGTGCACGAGTTGAGTGTGGTGGCTTCGGTACGGCACTTCTGAAGCCGCGGATCACTGCGGCTCTGACTAATCTGATATACTTATCGGATTGATTTCGATCTAGCAGGCCCCAGGTACATACTGTAGATGATATGTTACTTGGTGGGGGTGGGAGTTGGTTCGATGTGGTTGGGCTATCTGCCTTTCGTTTGGCGGCTGTGCCCTCTCAGTGTCTACAAACGTGAGATACCATTCCGTTTTTCTCATAGGACCTCAGTCAATTCTTTTGCACAGAAGAAGATCTAATAGAGACATTCATGTTGATGATATTCTTCCCTCCTACACTGTGGACTTGAGGAGTGTCCTCAAACTTGATGGCTGGCACAGTGTTGCCAACGACCATAGCGGCTCCCCGTAATGTATTATCTTTATAACTCTGCCGCTGATTTTACCTCTCTGCAAGTTTAATCACTTGTTTAACGAGATGTATTATATTATTACCCTCCCTGAAATACGACAGTGTCGTCCAGTCGTTTTGACTGGTCGTAATTGACAAGATAATTCGTTACAGCACATCCGTTTATACTTCTGTATAATGGGTCGCACTGTCGAGGAACTGTAATGAGGACCGTGTATTAATTTCAAAGTACTAATTCTTATGGTGATAGTGAGCCCGTCACATACCAATTCTCCAGCTTAGTACCTGAGCCGAGCGGGAGGGTCCGAAAGTGCCATATAGCCAATTGCCAAAAACTTCGCCCGCTCCTTAACATACCAATACCTCTGATAAACGCATGCAGCGTATCTACCCGCTTCACAGATAATAATTTTGTGCTTTCACAGTATTTGAACATTTGATTCTCTGTTAGCTACACATATCAAACTTCATTTCGTTCCCAACCAAGGGTTGCGAAATCAAAACAGAGGTGCCGCCTGCAATGGAGCCACAACTTGAGATATTTTTTTCACAGTCGTAACTCTAGTGCTGTAAGTGTCATTTGAATAATAAATAAAGAAATTACACCTCCACTTCAGGGATGCAAAAACTACTGCTTTCACCAATTGTTCGTTCACGGACCGAGGTAAGAAGTAATAAAGCATGTATCGTACAAATGTAATCCAATCTTCGCAATTTCACTGAGTACATATGTGTACACAGCACAACAGATGGTGAAATTTGAGGAGCCAAATGAAACGCATGCACTCTTGGCTGCTATACACCCACAGAGAGCGGAAATACGAGCCATCAAATTAATGTATCTGAGATCCGTGTGACGATCCCGATATCTCTCACATCGTCAGCACTCCCCTGTTCCTTTTCTGGTTGCTTTAGGCTACGAGTCTGTATGCGCTTCTACCTGCCGCATTAAGGGAGGAGCTGCACCGTCAGCGCATGACAGCACAGCGCAAAAATTTCAGTACAGTACAATGTAGGTTGGCAGCAACAGGCACAACTTTTTATTTTTCGTATCCGCCGAAATGAACACCATGCAGTCGAAGCGTGCCATATACTCAAAGTTAGGGTGTGTTTTTAAGATTGTGCGACAGCCGTAGACATGGGGTAAGGACAGACGCGCATATGCCAACAACGGATCATGCGGCTCCAGCAAGAGAGCTCTGCGGGCAAAATAATCATCTTTGGCGTGCCAGCGAATGGAATTATTAGCATCTGGATGTACAACGTCCTTACATACGTTCAGAATATGTTTCAAAAAAGAAAGAAAAATATGCCCGTCGCCTCAAAATCGTGACTTGGCTGATATACCTGAATCACTCTTGTTACGGTAGCATGCCCAGCTTAAAAGTCTGCAGAGAGAGCGCGTCAGGTTAAAATAAGGGGCTGTTCAAGTGACATTTCCTCTTCCTATATGTAGTATCAAAACATGTTCATAAACGGGCAAAGGATCTTAGGCGGAATAGAAGATAATTGAAGGGATTATGATGCGATTATGTTATTATTCAAAGCTAAGTCTAGAATATCAAGGCATGAAGATTTGTCGAAATTTCTCTTTGTCAGCCATGTACCAGAAGTGGCTCGTGTCGTGATGAGCAAACTCGTCTAGAGTCTCCTTCGCGGTCACAGTCCTAAGGGACCACTCCTTATACTCGAGACTACTTCCTAGGAAAAACAACCTTCTGAGAGACGGACAGTGTGTATAGAATGACTTCAAAACTGTGCACAGATTATTGGTATTACCTTCTTGGAAACTGACGTCCAAGAATAGCGTCTGCAGTGACGAGCCACAGTGCATCGCGACACGTGTCAAGAAATCAAGACTAGGAGGTTCAAGGTTGATGGTGGGATTGACTTCCTCGTGCTGGTGGACTTCGATATCTGTATCTGGTAGGAATAAAACGTCGTCGTCATGCTTCTTACAAGAAAGGTCAATTGGGAAATACTCATAGTAGAGAGTAACCAGCCGACCTACGGTCATCTCAACAATTCGTGAAAACGACCTGTAGTCAAAGTCACTGCAACGCAACAACTCCAACGAAGGATTGTTTTGGAATAGGATTTGCGCCCCTTTGACCAGCTCGTCGATGTTGTCATTGTCTACAGCAGTGAGGCTCAGAGATCTGAGATTGCCAAACGGACACGATCGGAAGACTGAACCGAACTCACTGCTTGTGTTGAACGAGGTGATATGGCTAGATGGGAGGATAATTTGATCTTGCGTCTCACCGACATCATCTATGCTCAAGGAGCGGACAGATGGAGGAATCCACTCCACGCAGCCTTCATTGGACAGTGCGCAATATCGCAGGCGCAATGAAACCAACTTGTCACAATCCTGAAGAACATGTTTGAAAAATGACACGTCCACATCACGTCTCTCGACTCGACTGAAAGAGACAGAAAACGACTCCAAGGAGCTGGGAAGTTTGGCGTCGGGAAACAAGTCGCCAATATCTTCCGGGCAATCAGCTTCTAGTATGTTGAGTGCAAAAGCTCTGACACCTTCGAATGAAGCAAATGATGGCGCAGGAAGTGCGAGGTCCAAATTGAGGAATTTAGGCACACAAGGGAACGAAGTAATAATGGCCGGAACCAACGGCAGCGTGTACTCTTGGTTAATCGTCTCATTGAAACCTATAACCTCAACTCGCACCAAGTTGGGGCATCGTGGTAAAAGATGCTGGAAAAATGAAAGCTCGACTGTGGTGCGTGACGCAGTCTCCAGCTGCTCCAAGGTCAGCAAGCCGGGACTAATATCCAATGATGGTTTCAAGGAGATTGGTCGGTGAACAAGCACATGACGGATTTTCTCCAACACAAATGACAGTTTTCCTGTCAAAATCATTTGGTACAACTTCCTTATGGATCCTGTCTTGGTAGCCAGTACAGTCCAATAGTTTTCTCTTGGCATGAGCCTAGACGAATAGCGACCTTGATAGTTCAGCAGAAACTTGTATTGCACCTTAACACATGATGTTTCTGGCTTGAGCAGGTCCCTCTGTGTGACCGTCAGGTTTCGCCACAATTGATCGGTGATCAAGTCGTATAGCACTTTGCAAGTGCCTTGCAGCGCAATCACTTCCTGCTCATCGGATTCATTCAGTATGATCTGAAAAAGTTCAGGAGGAAGATCCAAAAAACCCATACTACCACAGCGGAAGAGCTCCGGTTGAGACACAAAGAAAGTAAAGGTTCAAGGGGCAGATGAATATCAAATGATGTTCCACTTGTGGTGTGGAGAATGGCCAGTGGTACTATATCAGCGAGACAAGTCTGCGACAGAGTTTCAGATGCGTCAAATAGTGTTCGAGATGCTGCTGGCAAAAAAAAATCAAGTGCTCAAGGATTAATGAGGAAAAACCCCTGCTATTTGAGTAAATTATATTGCCTGTGGACAGTAGCGCAGCTGGGGGGTGAGAGAGAATGTCGAAGAGGTCTATAGGAAAATGTCAAACCCAGCAGCACCATGCTCGGTTTATGTATGCGCGTCGGTGCGCCTTACTTTTGTTGAAACCCAGCATGAGCCTGCTGCGTGCGTGCATGCATACGAACTACCTTGCCTTTCGGCGTCCCCATCTCACCCTATGTGGCTCTGGGCTAAATTAAACGATGAGGAGGCTCGCCGCTGCACACAAGTTGGGTACAGAATCACAGTATCGTTACTTTTCTATCCGACCTGCACAATTTCTTATTCTTCGTTCCGGTTTGAGGCTCATTTTCTGCGAGGCCGTGCCCGGTGCCCGGTGAGTGGAGAGTGCGAGGAGGTGGGCAGCAATTTGCAGCGGTTCCTCATTTCGAATTTGAGGCTCTGATGGGGAGTTACTTCAAAGCCACAAACGAGCTATTTGGCAACAGTCAAGAATTTACACGGTACGACATTTCTGTATACACTATCCGCGCTACGATGTCAAGTCTCACGATTTGCGATGGAGGGTCCCTGAGTGGACGCTAGCCCGTGTGACGAGTCGCATTCTACCGAAGCATGAGAAACGTTCAGCAGCGAAAGGGGGCCGGATGATGAGTCTAGTGGTTAGGTGACATGTGAGACAGCTGTTGTATGTAGTATAGGGGGATGGTTTCTAGATGCTACAGAGTTGGATCAGCAGTTGTTGAGTCCCTGTCGTGCCGTCGCGTTCGCTATCGAAGCATTACGGCCTCATGTCCGCCCCAGATGTCTCAAATGAAAAGCAAAGGCGGTTCATGATTCCTGGAGCGTCGTAATTCGGGGAACAAATAATTATATATCGTGCACAATTATATAGAAGTGGCTCTCATTTGTTTTTTCATTGCTCTCGTTCTGTGTGGCTCTATGCATTTCTGAAATAGGACTAGCGTAACCGGAATACAGGAGCATTCGACACGGATCGGCGGTGAAGTACAGAGAAGCGAATTTTGTTGAAACAGGCCGTAGCTAGAAGCCACTTGCCTGTGCATATTTATCGCCCTTTTAGTTGAAGTATATAGCAATCTATACGATGCTTGCAGGTACGCGTTTTTTTACAGTACTATCTGCCCAAGACCCTGGCTGGTGCTCTGTATGCCGCCGATCAAGTTTTCCGAAGGTTTCACCGATGCCAATATCCGCTCCAGAATACGGGAGATGAATATTATTATGTCGACAGTCTATCTCTGACCTATAATTATTTGATGCATGCCTTAACGCCTATGATTTTGATGTTTGGCTTTGACCCTCATCTGGTCTTAATATTGAAAGCCACATTGCGGGTCCCATTGTACTGTAGCCGCTTTAATTTTGATTACAATAGCATGGGAACGCACTTTGAGTCAGCTTGACGATGCTGGATTCGAGTTTATTTGACGCCAGAGAGTTTACAATGGACCTCAAGCACTTTCCGTTGTAAATTAAGGAGCAATATATACTCAAGGCGCGTTTAGAAGCCAAGCCTCCAGTTAACCCTCGAATGTACTTTTCGTGAATAGAATAGCGGATTTACGATTTATCCCTCATGAATGGAGCGTAAAAATGAATGCAATGCAGTGCTGATTAAGCAGCTCGACTGCACCTGTATACGCGAATATGACCACATAGCTCATTCGAGTCAAGAGATTTTTCTTTTTACATACCTTGGAGTCCGTACAGTAGTTTAAACAGTATACACGTGGACCGTCGGTTTAAGTCTACTGTAATAACGTGTAACATGCATTTGTGGAGATTCCGCGTGACCGAACTGGGGGACTTCAGTTATCATACTTGCGTACATGCATAGGATTTCTATATTTCGGCCTAGACATACCAGTAAGCCGACAGATTCCAGCAGACAGCAAACTGCCGTAGGAACCACAGCTGTATCAAACACGGCTCGACAACAATGCTTCCCGGTATCAGATCTAGACACTACTGCACTGAAATGAAGTGGCTTACAAGCTGATATCTGATTTTGTTTTATCCATTGAGATTTTGGATTTTCACATGGCGCAGCCCTGTATCGAAAGTTCGACGGACCGTATAAGCATACATACCGGTATTATTAAAAGCTTTGTATCTCATATCGGGCCTAGATTTCTAATGTTATGCCCGAAGTATAGGTACCCTAGAGAGCCTCAACAATTCTGCTTAAGCATGTACCCCTCCCGAAATTAAATTTGGAAGCCTGCACATCTTGTTTCCATTGCGTTCAAGCGGCAAGCGACATTTGGCTTGTAGAGTATCACAGAAACCTGTCACATACAAGTAAGTTGTAGAGTCAATCAGATGAATTCATTATATTTGCGGGTGAACTAAGTTGCGGCTCGCCTCACTTGATTTCAGAAGCCGGTAGCTTTCCTCGTCTCTGTGGCAACGCCGCACGATTGATCCACCGCCGTCTCGTCCCAACGCGAACAGCGTGGAAAGAAAAAGATTCCACCGACGACTGGCAACGCGAGACCATCTCCTGGCGGTTGAACTTTCTGATACCCACTATTCCACAATGCAAGCTCCAGTGATTGTTATGAGTATGCCTCGAATTGCGGTGAAATGATGTCGATGCTAACACAGATTACAGACGCTGGTGGCGAACGCCAGACGGGTCGACAAGCCCAAGTTTCAAATATCACCACAGCCAAGGCGTAAGTCTCTTGATCTCATAACCGAATGACCGAACAGAAGTGGCTAACGATACATTAGTGTGGCTGATATCGTTCGTACATGCCTAGGTCCAAAGGCTATGCTCAAAATGCTCTTGGATCCAGTCGGTGGCATCACGTTGACAAATGATGGCCGAGCCATCTTGCGAGAGATTGATGTCAACCATCCAGCCGCCAAGAGCATGATCGAGTTGAGCAGAACTCAGGACGAAGAAGTCGGTGACGGTACGACTACAGTTATTATCTTGGCCGGTGAGATTTTGGCCCAGACATATCCATATGTTGAACGACACATCCATCCAGTGGTTATCATCAAGGCATTGAAGGAAGCCCTTGAAGATGCCCTCAAGGTCATTCACGACATTTCAAAACCAGTCGATGTCAACGACGATAATCAAATGATCAGTTTGATTGCTAGCTCAATCGGTACTAAATTTGTAAGTCGATGGGAAAAGCTCATGTGTAATTTGGCATTGACGGCTGTGCGAACCGTGTTGCGTGAGGACGGCAAGAAAGAGATCGACGTCAAGCGATATGCTCGAATTGAAAAAATCCCAGGTGGGCAAATTGAAGACTCTAGAGTGTTGGATGGTGTTATGGTCAACAAGGATATCACCCATCCAAAGATGAGAAGACGCATTGAGAATCCTCGTGTGCTCTTGCTCGACTGCCCTCTGGAGTACAAGAAGGGTGAATCACAAACCGCCATTGAGATTACCAAGGAGTCTGAATGGAACCGAATTTTGCAGATTGAAGAGGAGCAGGTCAAGGCCATGTGTGAAGCCATCGTTCAGTTCAAGCCGGACCTGGTGATCACTGAAAAGGGCGTGTCTGACATTGCTCAGCATTACCTGTTGAAGGCCAACATCACAGCTCTCCGACGAGTGCGAAAGAGCGACAACAACCGAATTGCACGTGCTACTGGTGCCACAATTGTCAACCGAGTGGAAGACATTCGGGAGGCAGATATCGGTACCCGATGCGGTTTGTTCAACATTGAGCTTATCGGCGACGAGTACTTCTCTTTCATCACAGAGTGCCAAGATCCAGGCGCATGCACAATTCTTCTACGAGGTCCATCCAAAGATATCCTTAATGAAATTGAACGAAATCTACAAGATGCTATGGCCGTTGCACGAAATGTGTTCTTTGAGCCAAGACTTTCACCAGGCGGCGGTGCCACTGAAATGGCCATCTCTGTCAAATTAGCTGAGAAGGCAAAGGAGATCGAAGGAATTGCCCAGTGGCCATACAAGGCTGTTGCAGATGCTATGGAAGTGATTCCTCGAACGCTTATTCAGAACAGTGGTGGTAACCCTATCCGAGTGTTGACGCAGCTTCGAGCAAAGCATGCTGAGGGCAACCACACATTTGGCATTGATGGCATCAACGGCAAGGTCGTGGATATGAACGAGTACCACGTCTGGGAACCAGAGGTGATCAAGCTTCAGTCCATGAAAACTGCTATTGAGAGTGCTTGCCTGTTGTTGCGAGTCGATGACATTGTGTCAGGCGTCCGAAAGCAGAGTTAAGCTTGATGTAATACAAAAGACGTAATAAATAATGCATAGAGATGTAATGAAAAAAAATGGTATGAGACAGTATCATCTGTGAGATGATTATTCCGCCGTCTCAGGAACAGGCTCTTCGCCCAACAATTCGCCGCTGAGCTCCATAATGCGTTCCTGTTGTTCAGGTGTCAATCGAGCCTCGCATTCTTCAATGACTGTATATAGCACCGGCTGGGATGATGGGGCTGTGTTGATGATTTGCAGAATCTCAGCTTTCTCCAGATTCATCGGCACCAGTTCACGAACCGCCTGCTGTATTCGCTCTTTCGATTGTTCCTGTCCTGGCTTACCGGTTGGTCTGTCGCGTAAATATGATTGCACCTCTAGCAGAATTGTCTCCAGGTTCTGGCTTTGGATATACTCAGGACGCTGCCGATGTCGCTGTTTTGTCTGAGCGATATGCTCCAACACTTCATAGTTTGTCAGAACTTTATCTCTGGCCGTTACTACCTTCATTGTTTAGTTAATATTGTGAGCCGCTCGTGGTAGATATTTTTTGAAGTGGGAGCTCAGAGACAGAGTTCTGTTTTGGGAAGATGAGCCCTATACACGGCTGAGCGCTATAGGGCTTCTCTACCTGAATGGGAATCGCCCTGTCCCAGCGTAATTCTGTGACCGGGCTGCGAAACCTCCCACTCGCACCACTCAATTTCCACCACACGCACGACAAATCCACTTCCACCTTTTAGCTAGAAGAGCAGTCCGACAAAAATGACTTTGGTTGTCACCGAGAAGAACTCTTTCCAGCACATCTTGCGGTACGTCTCGACAATTTAATGACCTGTGGTTTTTTTGCGAATGAATGTATTATAATATGTGGTCCGAGCGAATGATTGAACGAAACGTCGACCTATAAGTGACCGATGAATGGTTAGTTGCCACAATCATTCGGATACCCTTCGAGTTTACACGACATTGTAACCACCACATGCGGAAATTATAATCATTTCATTTGCGAAACTTACCGGGTTCTATTGTAAATGGAGAGCTAACTTCTGATAGTCTGTTGTCTACCAACATTGACGGTCGAATCAAGGTCGTCTACGCCCTCACCCAGATCCGAGGTGTCGGTGCCCGATACGCCAACTTGGTCTGCAAGAAGGCCGATGTCGACCTCCACAAGCGAGCCGGTGAGTTGACCGTCGAGGAGTTGGAGCGAATCGTCACCATCATCCAGAACCCAACTCAGTACAAGATCCCAGCCTGGTTCCTCAACAGACAGAAGGACTTCACCACTGGTAAGGACAGCCACTTGCTCGTCAACCAGCTTCAGTCCTCCCTCCGAGACGACTTGGAGCGATTGAAGAAGATTCGAGCCCACCGAGGTTTGCGACACTGGATGGGTCTCCGAGTTCGAAACCACCGTGCCTCTGGTAAGGTCCGATCAGCTCTCGATGTTAAGAAATAAATTATTGAATGATTCGACGAGCTTGGTCAAGCATGTAATGACTGTAAAAAGTATCAAAAATTCTGTATTAATGTGCTGATTTTCAAACATAATCTAGATTGAAAAATGTGTAGTAGTCCCTTTGGGTCAAGTTTTTTCTGCGCATGCGCTAGTCTGTGTGCATCCTCACACCACCCTCTGCCGCATACACAGAAAATGTCTAACGGCGGACGCTACGGCGGCGACGATATCGATTTTAATGCATTACCCAGACCTGAAAAAACTCTTTATGAGCAACTGAAGGAGAATCGAGATAAAAAGAATGAGCTTTATGAGCAGAAAGCAGCATCGCGAAACGCGACAAAACGTCTCGACGTTTCGGAGGTGAAACACTACGATGAGCTTCGTCAAAAGGAGCGAAAGAGAGAACTAGAAGATCGACAGGAAGTTTGGCTTGCTAGAGAGAAGAGGGCTACGTTTGATAAGGTCAGGAAATATGCCAAGAATCCGAAGTCCAAGCCAAAGCCACTGCCACTGCCGGCACTCGGGGCACAGATCAAAAAGCACAGAACATCGGGACTAGGCATAACCAAGAAAACTTCTGACAAGTCGAGTGCAGCAGTTAAGAAAGAGGATGTAAAAACCGAAGCTGCTGTTAAAGTGGAGAAAAAAACCCTTGTCGCCTACGATAGTGATTCGGACTAAAAATTGACCAAAGTCGGAGCGTGCTACTACACAAAACCTGACTAGTTACACGCCGCACCAGACCTCACGTTATCCTATCGATTTTGCTAGCTATGGACGCAGATCAAAGCATCTCCGAATCTTCCAACTCAGGTGTGCATGTACATCACCACTATCATTATTATTATTGCAAACACCAGAAGAACTGGTCTCAAAGTGACTACGGTATGATGGCCAAGTCGCGCATGCGGCTCGTTGTGGACTTTTGACATGATCTCTAACCGCTTTGATAGATGTAAACGCCGAAAAGGCTACCGCAGAGTCTCGTCCCAGGGCATTTCTTTCTTCAATAAGAAAAGGCTTACGTCGAGACGGAAAATATGTCCACCCTCCGCCTCATGGTAATCATCCAACTGTACCGCCGCCGCAGTATACGCGACAAGATGGGGCTACTTGCGACGACAAAGCATCAACACGACATCTCAACCCAGGAATAAAAGCTGAGAAGCTGGCTGAATCATTTTGCAATAGCGCGTCTGTGTGTTCCTCTCGATGGGAGCACAAGAGCCGTGGCAGAACACGCCGAGAAGTGCTTGTAGCTCATGACAGCAACAATTCAACACACCCTCTCACAAAGATGTTCGAACCACCTTATATCAATCTGCGAGATTTTGATGAAGACTATGCTGGCGAGGAAAATTGCTATAGCAGTCCTATATAGCTTGGTATCAAAGCCGCATGTGCAAAGTATTGGCGGTCCCTCTCTCGACCGGCGCTTCCTTCTTTAAATACAATTGAGTTGAATCTGTATATGAGTAGCTAATAACAATAATAATTATAAAATATGATATCATTAAATCGTAACAAGTGTTGAGCTTTTTAAGGGCTTTTATTCAACCCGTGCTGTACAATTACGTGCATGCAAAAACTCACAAGAGCTTAAGCACCGTAAACCTTCTTCTCAGCTGGGAAGGATGGGCCGATCTCCTGAAGCGAAAGAGCAGCCAACCACTGGCCCATATCGACAGCAGTCTCGAGATCCTTGCCCTGGACAAGACCAGCCATGAAGCCACCGGCAAAGGCGTCGCCAGCACCGTTGGAGTCGACAACCTTGTCGATCTTGTGGACTGGAATCTTCTTGCTGGTAGTGGTTCCAGCGTTGACATCACCGATAATAATGATGGTATCATCAGTACCCTGGGTGATGATAACAGTTCGTGGTCGGGTAGTGTTCTTCTTTGGCAACAAGGCAATGTGCTTGGCGATCTCCTCAATGTCGGTAGTGGCAAGCTTCTGGCCCTCAGCGTAGGCAAGAGCCTCAGACTCGTTACCAATCAAGTAGTCCCAGTAAGGAGAGACAGACTCCATAGCCTCTCGGAAGAAGGTTGGCAAGAATGGAGCAGACAAGTTCATGGTGTATGGCTTGTTAGTGGCAGCAGCGTGCTCACCCAAGTATCGCATACCCTCTGGGCACACAGTCAAGTGGAAGCCACCAACATAGTAAAACTTGGCAGCCTCAACAATAGCCCAGTTCTCTGGAGCCTTCATGTGGTCAAGCTTGTAGTGGTTGGCAGCAGACAAGTCGGTGGCCAAAGATCGGTGCTCGCCAGTGATCAAAGCAGCACACTTACCAGTTGGAATGTCCTTCTGCACCATGTAGTTGGAGAAGACACCAGCCTTGTCGTTGGCCTTTCGCAACTCCTCAGCGTACTTGTCCTCACCGACGGATCCAAAGTAAACAACGGAGTTAGCTGGAAGAACGTACTGGGCACCTCGAGCAGTGTTCTGGGCGGCACCACCAGCGAGAATGTGGACCTTCTCCATAGCCAAAACTTCATCGTAAATTGGCATGTGCTTCTCTTCGACCAAGATGGCATCATCGGCCTTCAAGTCGTACTTCTTCAAGTACTCAGGAGTACTATATATAAAGTTAGTATCAATCTCAGCAAGATCTCCCTAAATGTTCACCGTACACATCAGCCTGCAAATCTAGAAAAGCACTGTTAGTTCAAAGATCAATTGAAAGCACAAATTTAACCTACCGAGCAATGGGTTGCCGAGACACAAAAGATCAAATTGTTTGGACATGCTATTGGCGTTAAGGGGACGAGTGTATGTGTTTTGTCTGAAAGCGGCGTGTGAAAAATTCTGGAGGCCAGCGAGGTACTTGTCGGTGTGGTGCAGCGATAGGCGACAAGCGGCTGCGTGAATTCTGCAGGTCCGGATTACTGGAGCCCTGTTGAACATGAATACGGTACGAAGTGGTCGAAAACCAGACATAAGATCAAGCATCTTCTTCAGAAAAGAAGGAACTGGGGTTGTGGTCGTATCTCCAAAGTCACTCCACCTCAACTGTTGCGGGGGTGTTGGTCAGTTGGGTTTTAGACTGGACTAGGAGAGCCGAAGTGGATTCGCAGTAGGCACATTTTTTCTCAAAAAGTAAAGCCAGACTAGCAGCTGGCAATGTAACTAGCTCTTCAGAGGATCCATCAAGATAAAGAAAAATTCAAAATGCGAATAGTTTGGAAAGACAAGTACTTCTGTTTTTTTTTTTCAGCCGTGAGCCTTCCCGCGCCGCACGGGGTTTTGGGATTGGAAATTTAGACACTCTCTTGCCAAGCAGTTCATAAGTTGCATTTAGAACAGAAGTTGGCATATTTCGGTTTTTCTTCTTCGAAGGTAGCATGCTTGTTACCAAGCGCAGTATGTGTTTAGTGGCTTCGAGAAAGTGGCTAACATAGGAAGGTGGCGAAAAGCAGGCGGTCAATCTAGAGAAGGTACGGGCGCTTGAATCAAAGAACGTTGGCTAATCGAATTTTTAGATCCAGCAGAAGTTAGATGAGTTGCTTTTCGGCCTGGACATTCGCTATGTTAGTAGCGAGGAGATAGTCAAAAGAGTGAAAGAAGGGCTTTATCCTGGTGTAAGCACCTTCGAGATCAATAACCTGGTGTCCGAGACGGCGGCGTCGATGACGACTATCCATCCTGACTACTCCATACTAGCCGGCCGGGTATGTGTATCTGCACTACACAAGTCTACGAAAGATAAATTCTCAGATACAGTTGACGACCTTTACGAGAACTATGACGAATATACAAACGACCATACCCCTCTAGTCTCGGCAGCATTACATAATATCACCAAGGACCACCGAGATGAGATTGACCAGGCAATAGACTACACGCGTGACTACCAATTCAACTACTTCGGATTTAAGACTCTCGAGAAGGCATATCTCTTGTGCAAGAATGGTAAAGTTGTGGAGCGGCCGCAGCATTTAATAATGCGGGTCGCTCTCGGTATCCATGGCGACCTCCACAGTGCATTGGAGACGTACAGGATGATGTCGAAGAAGTATTTCACACATGCATCACCAACATTATTCAATGCTGGAACTCCAACCCCTCAAATGTCTTCGTGCTTTCTAGTTGCTATGAGAGAGGACTCTATCGAGGGAATATATGACACTTTGAAGGACTGCGCAATGATCTCTAAGAGGGCTGGTGGCATCGGCCTGCATGTACATAATATCCGAGCTGCAGGGTCCAAGATTGCCGGTAATAACGGCCGCTCCAATGGCCTTGTTCCGATGCTGAGAGTATTCAACAATACTGCCAGATATGTCGATCAAGGTGGGAACAAACGACCAGGTGCATTTGCAGTCTATCTCGAGCCATGGCACGCTGATGTCTTTCAGTTTTTAGATTTGAGAAAAAATCATGGCAAGGAAGAAGTACGAGCTCGAGATTTATTTTATGCACTGTGGATCCCGGATCTATTCATGGAGAAGGTAGAAAAAAACGAAGATTGGTGTCTGTTTTGTCCAAAAGATGCACCAGGACTGTCGGATGTTTATGGCGATGAGTTTGTCAATCTTTACAATAAATACGAAAAATCCGGACGAGCAAGACAAGTGATTAAAGCACAAAAATTATGGTACGCCATTCTAGAGACGCAAACAGAAACAGGGACGCCCTTTATACTCTATAAGGACGCATGCAACCGCAAATCCAACCAGCAAAATCTGGGTACAATAAAGTCCTCAAATCTGTGCTGTGAGATCGTGCAATATTCTTCTCCTGAGGAAGTGGCGGTTTGCAACCTTGCATCTGTTGCACTGCCCATGTTTGTACGTACCGAGGACTCGACAACATGGTACGACTTTGAAAAACTTCATCACGTCGTGAAGACTGTGGTTCGGAATTTGAATAAAGTAATTGACAACAATCTGTACCCATTGAAAGAGGCTGAAGTTTCCAACCGGAAACATCGTCCTGTGGCTGTGGGTGTACAAGGTCTGGCCGACACGTTTATGATGCTCAGAATTCCATTCGATAGTGATCAAGCACGAAAGCTGAATCGGCAAATTTTCGAGACGATATATCACGCTGCTTGCGAGGCATCCATGGAGCTCTCAAAGCTCCATGGCGCATATGAATCATTCCCCGGATCGCCTGCGTCTGAAGGAAAGCTACAGTATGATTTATGGGGAGTAACACCGTCGGCTCTTTGGAACTGGGAAGATCTCAAGAAAAAGATAGCAACATATGGTCTTCGCAACTCGTTGCTTGTTGCACCAATGCCCACAGCATCCACGTCCCAGATCCTGGGATTCAACGAATGCTTTGAACCGTTCACTTCCAATATCTACAGTCGGAGAGTGCTCTCTGGCGAATTCCAGATCGTCAATCCATACATGATGAAAGATCTAGTTGAGCTCGGGCTCTGGTCGACTAACATGAAGCATCGGATCATTGCAGATAACGGGTCGATCCAAAATATTGATGGAATTCCCGGCGATATCAAACAGTTGTATAAAACTGTGTGGGAGATCTCACAGCGAGTCATTATAGATATGGCAGCAGACCGCGGGCCGTACATTGACCAGTCTCAGAGCATGAACATTCATCTGAAAGACTGCACATTTGGCAAACTCACCAGTATGCATTTCTATGGTTGGAAAAAGGGTCTCAAAACGGGAATGTACTACTTGCGTACTCAAGCAGCTTCTGCGCCGATTCAGTTTACTGTCGACCAAGAGCTCGCTGCAGCTACGAATAAATTGGCGCCTGCCACCAGAAAGAGAACTTATCTGGAAGCTACGGGAACAGTAAACTCTCGGGTTAATTCCAATGCGACGACCGAGCCTAATTCGCCAGACGAAGCGAAGAAAACAAACGGAGACATATTTGATCAAACCCCGGTCAGAGTGTGCACTCCAAGTATGAAGGATAACTGCGAGACTTGCTCCGGATAATACATCATACTATTATATATATTTGACGAACTTCAGTTACGAAATTTATGTATTTAAGTATTTATTTTTTTTATACGATACCCCTCCTCTCTTTAATGAATTCAGTTGCATAAAACATTTTTGAAAATAAAATCATATATTAGTGAATAAATATAAATTAGGACAACTGTGGTCTCTGCTCACTTTGCGGCACTGGTTCGTCGTTGCTAAGCAAATCAAGGAGCTCTTCTGCGTGACCACCGATCGTGATATTGAGCAGCATTGCTCTCATAATATGCTTTTGGTAGCTCTGTAATGCTTCTTTGCCCTCCTTACATCTAGCAATATTCGCAAGCACCAAAACAGCAGTGATACCAAATGCGCTAGGAATCAGATTTTCCCGCACTTCTTCCTGGCGCTCTGGAGTGTTGAGCTGAGCAGGTGTCACCGCAAATTCACGCGGTTTGATACCCTTGATGACATAGCTCTTGCTACCATCAGGCAAATTGAGTACCATAGCAGCTGACCGTTTCAACGCTGGTGTGACATTATTGATAAAGTCGACACCAGGAAGAACTGGTGCTTTGCTATCGTCGTTCTTCACGTGTTCAGCAAACTGCGACTCATATGCCTTCCAGAGCGAAATCTGCGTGACCTCAGCATTAGAATCTTCTTCATATGAGCATCGAATCCAATAAGTAGCACGAGCAGGTTCACTCATATCGAGCAATTCTTGCACCAGCTCTTCGGGCATCACCGGTGGCTCGGTAGGCGCGACCTTTTCAGTCCTTCGAGCTTGTCTAACATATTCTAAAGGACGCTCGACAATGCCGTATGTCAGAAGCCGAACGAGGTGCTGCGTAGATAACGACTTACTACTGGCAGTGCTGAACAGTTTTCGAACATTCTTCGGACTGTTTGTATATTGGTAGAGGAAGTCAAGCGTGGCAGAGATAAGTTCCTCGTCATCCACAAGAAGATAGTTCAAGATCTCTTCCACATTACTGGAAGGCAGTGACTCCAAAATTCCCTTCTTATCCTGCAAGACCAATCTTGAAATCGCTCTCAATGATGGAATAATCGCACCTCGATCATCTGACCCGGATAAAGTGTTCAGCATCGCCGTGAAGAACGTATCATTTGGCGATTCCGGAGTCACATAAAAGCTCACAGCCTCTGCTATCTCAATAATGTATCCTCTGCACTCGGAATAGACAGGCACCTTTGGCAGGGCCAATCCTCTTAGAACAATACCTCTGCATTCAGGCTGTTGAAACACATAATGGGCATTGACGGGGTTCATGACGGCATTTCGAATAATTAAGAGCGATTGCAACACCTGCTGCATAATTTTATGATCCTTGTCTGACTGACCCAAGCTTCCATTTTCTAGCTTTGCATCAGGTTGAAATAATGGAGCTTCAGTCACCGTGTCGAGTAGAAAATCCGTTATATCGGGCAGCTGTTCCAACAAGAAACCTTCCGGATTGTGAAAAGAAACTTCGAGTAGCGCACCAAGGGCCCATTCCTCTTCGCTCTTGATTTTGCTTTTGAAAGACATTTGTATACGATTCATCAGATCGTCAGCGCGTCGCGGTGCCACAAATGTATTTGCAGGAGCAGTCCGTTGATAAAAGGTTGACTGGAATTGCTGGGGGTTATTACCAGGTGTCGACACAGAAAGGGGGTATGGCCCATGGCTATGCACCGGCTGCGGACTCGTCGACGATGGCGACGCGCTGCCTGGGCTGAAGGGCTGTTGATATCTCGAGGTTGGCCGTATCTTTGGATTATTAATATCGGGCGTGTACAAGACTCGCTGTGCCGGAGCCTGTCGAAGAACTAAAGAATGTTAGCGATTCATTGAAGAGTTGCAGAACTTACCTCGTCCAGACGGCGTTGAAGACATTTTCGGTGCGTGTTTGTCGCGTCGTGCTCGGTGGAGTGGTGGAAAATTTCGGTGTTGGTGGTGGCTCCCAGCGCACGGTGGTAGCTCGCAGCTTCAGCTAAAGTGAAGAGCCAGTACTTGATATATACAACTGATTTGAATTTGAATGGCCCACTGGTCGAAATATAAAGTCTTCAAGTTAACTGCTGTCCCATTGCATGTATTGAGCTCCGCAACTCGATCATAAGCCCA
Source organism: Blastobotrys petasosporus (assembly GCA_030580095.1). Taxonomy (NCBI): domain Eukaryota; kingdom Fungi; phylum Ascomycota; class Dipodascomycetes; order Dipodascales; family Trichomonascaceae; genus Blastobotrys; species Blastobotrys petasosporus. The sequence continues at coordinate 34,225 of JAKTSG010000023.1, forward strand.
CTTGCAGGATTGAGCCCCTTCATATGCGGCTGTCACACCGCGCGGGGTGCTGTCAACAAAGTTAACGGGCGAATCTAATTCCAAAGGACAATTTTCTTTGCCAAGAAATTTATTACGCGTGAATATATATATCCCCTGATTGCATATAGATATCAAGACCATACATATTGCTCTCAGTTCCATAAGTTGGGTCACGATGCCAGCCTACACGAGCTCTTGCAGCTGACTCTGCACCCCAACACGAAGCCCAGCCCAACCGCTCGTTCGGCACCTCTTCACCGCATCAAGGGGAGAACCTATAGGACACCCCCGCCTCTCCCCCTCCTTCTGTCCAGTAAATACAATACAGAATGGTCTTTGCTGATCCACTTGCTAAGTTCTATTTCCCGATCTTCCGCAAGGAAGTGTTGGAGTTCTCCATCAGGTACAAGGTTCTTGGGTTGCCTGCTCATCTCCACGAAGTAATTCTTTCGTTCCTGTTCTACAACACGATATTCACGTTGTCGAGAATCATCTCGCCATTGCTATTCAAGAAATACTATACCCTCACGGCTCGCAACCAGGTCAATTTCGATATTCATGTTGTGTCACAAATTCAGACGTTTGTAATCGTTGCTCTCGCGGTGCCCCTCTTTGGAGACCAAACGCTCGCCGCGGACCATGTGCGAAGCTACACTCCCTACGGTGGCTTTGTGGTCGCTATGGCCGCAGGATACTTCTTATGGGACGTGTATGTGTGCATTCGTTACTACAAACTGTTCGGTTTCGGCTTCTTGCTGCATGGGCTCGGCTCGCTGTTTGTCTTCAGCCAGGGACTCAGACCTTACTTGATGTACTATACACCTGCTTTCTTGATGTTTGAACTTTCTACACCTTTTGTCAACATGCACTGGTTCGGTGGTCACACCCCTGCAGGTACAATTCCGGAATGGGTGCAGAAGGTCAATGGAGCGACGCTGTTGGTCGTGTTCCCCAGTTGCCGAATCATCTGGGGTTGGTACCAAGCATTCTTTTTAGTCCAAGACGCATGGGCTGCTCGTGCAGACTATCCATTGTGGCTCTTTATCGTGACGGTGGGGTCCAACCTTTCGCTCGACGTCCTCAACGTCATTTGGTTCAGCAAAATGATCCGGATTTTGAGGAGGCGGTTGAAGAAGGTCAGTGAACCTACTGATTCCTTGATCGATAAGAAGGTCAAGAAGACCCAGTAAATTTCTCAACCGGTCTTTTAGAGTAGGGACAGGAGCCTCGCAGCTTGGGGCTGAGTAAGGCTCACACTCATCTGCCACTATTGCCGATCGAGCTTGTATCAAACTTTAGATTATAGAGGCACGAAGATACGAAATATTTTTTATGAACTCTATTGATATTCCATGTAATGCTAGATTTCTTGATGGTTAGTTATGTGGGAAATTTATGAGTGTTCAGATGCTACAGAGGATCGGCTTGTTCTTCATTTCGACAGGAACCCGTCTGTCTTATAACTGATATAGCCTGGTCTATCAAGAGACTTAAGTGTGACCTTGATATCTGTGTTGATATCATCAATCAAAGCTTCCTTCGAAACGTAGTTCAACTCTGGCCGAATATACCCGAGAATCAGCAGCTTGACTCTAGCACCATAGAAATCATGGGAAAACTTATGAATGATATGGATCTCAGCGCTTTTCTTCTTATTGCCGTAGAACGGGTTCCATCCAACACTCATCACCATAGGTAGTACCTCCAGCTCGTCGCCTTCCAAAGTTTCGCCGTAGTTGTAGCTAACATCACGCCCATGACATGCTGTGTCGGGCTTTTCCTCTTCTCTATTCCTAGACACTTTGGCCCATCCAAAATAAATGCCTGTGTCGTTTAATGCAACCGTGTCGAATGCTTCCTGAGGGATATTCGCGGTGGGTATCCCTAGATCAGACGATCCACGCCCATATCCGGATATAACTATGCTATCCAGCTGAACAGGATACGGACTCTCTGGAGTATCTGCACCGACAATATCCGGTCTATTTGCTCTGAGTGTGTCGTTCGTCATGGCCTATGGTGAAAGAAGTTTTATGTCACTGACAAATAACGGTGAGGCTGTACTTCTGTGTCATATGTGCAACGCTCGGCCCCCCAGACTGACTGCTTCCTCCAACCGAGACCACTGATAGACCGCCGCCGAAACCCTGTAAAAATGCCCTCAAAGATAGATGTGATCGGGGGCCTCGAAAGGGTCAGTCGTCGGGACGAATTTCATCTCTCTCCTCCAGAGACGGAGCGAAGAAGCTCCGTCGCGGTCATAGTCCGTATCCCGGGGCTTCGTACCTCGACGCCAACGTTTAGCGAGCTACTGGTGGAGTCACAGTACACTAAGATCGACGCACAGGACGCTGAAATATTGTTTATAAAACGAGCTTCGAGTGAGCGAGATAGATGGAGTTCGCATATTGCAGTGCCAGGAGGACGAAGAGACCCAGCGGATAAGAGCGATATTGCTGCGGCTGTCAGAGAGGCATATGAGGAGGTAGGACTTGATCTGGAGAAAAACGCCGTCTATGTCGGGCCATTGGATCAGAGATTGGTTAAAGTATCCATGGGATCGAAAATTATAATGACACTATGCCCATTTGTATTCTTAATGACCGATCCGGACGCTGAGCTTCATTTGCAAGAGTCCGAAGTAGCCACCGCTTTTTGGCATCCGATCCGCGAACTTCTCGACCCCCAAAATGCCGGATACGAGAAGGTTAATGTCGGTCACCGAATGCATTCCCCGCTGCTGCCAATATGGGCAAACCAGCTGGTCGCCAGCTGTATTGGCGATGTGCTCTTTGGGTCTGTCACCTTGCGGCCACATGAACTCAAGCACAAACATACTCAGCCAATCCCGCCTCCTCCATACCAACTATGGGGCCTTACACTTGGATTTTTGACCGATTTTTTCGAGTTGATTGAACCTGGGCGTACTTCCAAGGTTGTGAGGCTGCCAACTATGCGAGCATGGGATATGAGGGCTGTTGTCTACCTGTTATCACACAGACATGTGAGCCAGCGATACAACAACTTGGAGCGGTCAATTGCTAATGGATATGGCGCGGGGCAAATGAGTCTTGTGGACAAGCTTCTCGACGGCTACTTTTGGTACCTTTCGCGAGGTATCGTTTTGTCTCTCGCTTTACGTCTCTCGGTGGGCTCTGCATTTATCTTTTATATTTATCGTCGCATTCGTAAATTATAGAGCTATTGAATTCAACATTATCATGCTACGTTAGACACACCCTTTGTCGCTACACCTGTTCGTTTCCAGTCCTCACCAAGCAAGCGGAGTCGCGCCGCAGCAGGATATCTCTGGTCAGCGACACTATTGGTGAAGTCGTTCCAAACAAGCTCAAGAAGCTTGTGTCCCTGGCGGCCAAAGGCCTCGAGGAATTTATGTGCTGCAGCATCCCACCAGGCTGCCACAGATGCAAATGTGGCATTATTGAGCTGATCAGGACTCTTGTTCAAATGCCTAGCGAGGAAAATCCAGCCATGTTTCATTGGATAAGGATGCTTGTTCGTTGACGACGCTCCAAATCTCGTGATTGTAAGGCAAGCCCATACGACTGTGATACCGCCGATTCTCTCACTATATTGGGCATCGTCCTCCCACTTGTCGTTTCGCTTCTTATGGCCCATTCTAATTCGCCCTTCTTCAGTGTCAATACTGCATTCAAATCCAATGACTTGAGGACATTTTTTGACGAATCGAGCAATGAGCAAATCAATAAGTGGCGGATTCTGTACCATCAGCTTAGTGCAAATAATGGCCAAAGCCTGTGCAGAGTTTGTGGAGACAGTAACTTCCGTTTCAGCCTGTTGAACAACAGCCTTGGCGAAGAAATTTAAGCACCACAAGTACGCAAGCTCTCCTTTGCTTTGAGCTTCTTCGAATGTTGTTTGTAGCTCCTTCAATATCTTGTCAATTTGTTGAATATCAGGTGTAACTTGTCCAACCTTTGGCTTGATTTTTCGCTTAGCCAGAAAGCAGAAGTTCTTCATTTGTTTATCTTCAGAAACTGGTGCCAAAATATTAGCTTTGATATCTGCAATCTTCTGCTTGTAAAAGAGGAATTCTTGATTGACATTATTCCAGTCAGTGAACGAGTTTTGGCTTGACTGCTTTGCTTGTGACTGTGCCTGTTCTTGCTCTCGGATTTGACGAGCTGATTCCTCCGCCTTCGCCTTCTCCTCAGCAATCTTATCAGCTCGGTCTTTAGCAGCCTTTTCCAGTTCATCCCGTTTCTTCTTCGCTTCCTCCTCAGCTTTCTTTTTAGCCTCTTCTTGAGCCTGCCTCTTCTCCTCCTCCAGTTTTCTTTCCTCATCAATTAACCTCTGCTTCTCTGCCTCCTCTCGGGCCCTTTCTTCCGCGAGTTTCCTCTCTTCTTCTTCTTTTTCACGCTGTATTCTTTCTCGTTCTTCCCTCTCTTCCTCTTCGATCAATTCTTGTAGCTTGGCACGAATATCTCGCATGCTCTGTATCTTAGATCGCCTTCGCAATGTCATATCGCTCACGCTCTTCTGAATCGTCTCAAGCCCATCCTTTGTAGTCGCCTGCACATGCCCTTGTTGTCTCCGGACAGACTCTTGCTCTTCTGCATTGAGCTTTTCGTAGCGAGAGCGATGTCCATCACTCCATTTATCGGCGTTTATGGACAGCTGCTCGAGTTCTAGATGCAGCTGCTCTTGCGAAATTAGACCCGGTTGGTATGAACGTCTCCGCGATGGACTTGGCCGTGACTTTTCGTCTCTAAATTTAGGGCTTTGACCCATTTCAAACAGTAGCGACCGTCGTTTGTAGCTCCTACTATTCACCACTTCGTCCGTGCTCGTGAACTCTGGCTCTTCTTCTTCTTCTTCACCTTCCTCCTCATCTACGGTGTATGCCTCCTCGCTGTCACTGGGGTTCACTGGGAACTCTTCCTCCTCTGAGTCTGACCATAGAGAGTCATACCCGTCGTCCTCAGCATCGTCTCTACGGTGCGCGGAGAACTTCATGGTTGTGATGTTGACGACGGAAGAATCAGCGCGCGTCTTGACATAGATCATATCGCGTGAGGGAACCACGAATTTATCGAACACACATATCGCGCAAAATATTATTTTTTATGGTCTAAAGCTGCTATTATACTATAGAATCCCTGGTGTCTACTTCACATTATTCGACAATTACATTTCAACGGACCACTCGCCTCACACTGATCGCAGTGAGACCGTTCAGCCGCGCGTAACACCATCCCAAAGAATCCTGTACACTCTCCAAAATTTTTCAGCTATAGACGTCGCAATGCCAACGAACATGATCTTCCGACGCTGCTTCCATACGGCCCCTGTAGCTGCCGGTAAAGTTGGTGTTTCTATCTCACATCCAGTGCATCATACTGTAAAATTCAGGAATGCACAGGTGTCACAGCGGTACAGAAAGCTTCTGACACCCAAATCGCATGTCGAGTCCTCGGGCTACAGACCCATGATCGTCCAGCAAGACCGAGTTCGAGACCACCACTTCAATACAGTGCAGAGCGATCTTCTACTGATCAACTACAAGCATGGCCAGACGGAAAAGGCTGGTATCAAGCCACGACCCTGGGATGGATCGTCTCCTTTCCACATTAATCGTCCCATGAGACCACCGCGAGGTCACCCAAAGGCTACTAAGGACGTCAAGGTACGAGACTGGACGAACGTGCCAGAAATAACTGCAATTTCGTTGAACTTGTTTGCCACCAAGGCTAAGGAGAGCGCGGATGTGAATATTCCAGCAATGCTGCAACTTCAACAGATCACAGGCATGAAGCCAAAGACAATTTATACCAAGACCAACGTGCCAACATGGGGAATCCGACCAGGTATGCCCATTGGTTGCAAAGTCACGTTGAAGGGCCGAGCCATGACGCAGTTTCTATACACTTTGACTGAAATCGTTCTACCGCGATCCAAGACTTGGAAGGGTATTTCGGTACAGAGTGGTGATCGAAATGGTAACGTATCATTCGGTGTGTCCGCTGAAGATGTGCGGTTTTTCCCTGAGCTAGAAGGTAACCAGGAATTGTGGCCACAGACATTTGGTTTCGACGTTACCATGCACACCACGGCCCAGGTTGACCCTGAAGCACGAACTCTGCTAAGTGCATTTGGTTTCTTGTTCAAGAACGAGGGTAAGGAGACCTTCCCTGCAAGATGGTAATGCCCCAACCTGTACATAGCACCTGTATATATAATCGATCGCCTTGGGTCTCCTGTAATGATAAACAATGTACTTTTACTCTAAACGACTTTTTTCATTTCGAATCTCATTTATTATGCTATAATGCAAAGTTACCCAGTTAAAAAAAATAAATAAATAAATTAGTGTATATATCAGATTCTTGCCGGAGCAGTATCTGGTAGTTGTCGGTCGATGCAATGAGCCTCCTTGAAAGCGGGGATATCGACATGATACAACCGCCCCCTCCTCGTGGCTTTTAGATACTGGACACTGTATCCGTCGTCCATAGAGAATGTATGCATGTGGGCGACTCCACGGCAGGTGAACTTGCCGACCGAAACTAAATAAATATTGTCCAATGTAGGACATCTCGTGATGAACTCCTTGAGCACCTTCACGGCATTTGTAATATGTCGGGATGAGACCGTCAGAGAAAGGAACTTGAGCTGTCTTGCACGAGTTGCAATCTCACGCGTTGCATCAATGTCATATTGAAGCACCTCGAAAGATCTGGTCACCGGGCGTTGGAGTGAGAGAACCTCCAAATTGGAAGCATGCTCCGCCAATGCAGCCATACCCTCGGGACTTGCACAATTGTACACGACTCTCTTGAGATTCTGATTCATTCTGAACAAACGAACATCGTAGCACAGCTCCGGATCAAGGCCGCGCTGGACACTCTTAAAATATAGACTTTCCAAGTTAGTGAGTTCCATATTTCTAAGGTTCAGCGTGTCCTTCCCATGCAGCAGGTTAACATAAAGTGAGTTGACCTGGGGGAAACTGACCAGTCTCTGACGAGCTTCTAGTAATTCTTCCTCGCGCCGCCCAGCGTGAGGCTCATGTGGGACCCGTCCCTCCTCTCTCACATTCAAGATAAGTCTGTGGATATGTTGCGGTAGCCAATCAATACCGGAAGGATTGCTTACTTCGACTCTTGTGAGTACCAGTCTGCGCATTTTTGGAGTAGACCTTGCCATCAAGTCGCGCATGATAGAGGCGTCCACAACGCACTCATGCCTATCCCTGCTGGTGATTTGCAGGGATTCGAGATTCTGCAGCAACGACGAAAACGTATTGAGTATACTATTGTCCATATCGCTGGTTTGGATTGTCAGTGAAGTTGTCGCAGATAGAAATGCTGCTAGCATGTATTGCTTTGCGTAGACCGGTTTAGAGTATTGCGCCCAGATGTACTTCTCCACTGATGCAAAATTACGGAGAAAATGCAGTCCCATAGAGCCACTGACAGCACAGGACACTCGGAGCAGCCTTAGACGAGGGAGGTCTGCTTCAGATAGCTTGTTCAGATGGAGTCGATAGTTCACAACTGCCCGGTCGCTGCCAGACTGCTTCTTGGCATTTGTCTCAATAGTGTTCTCCACAATATTTAGGCACTTGATTGCCGGCAAAACTGAACTCAGCAGCCCAGACTCATATGCTTCGAAGAAATGATGTACGTTTGAAGAGTTGAGAACCATCCAATGTTCTATGCGAAGTTCCTTCCCGTTTGCTCGTCTGAGGTCCTTGGTCCATCGATCTTCTTTGGTCATTGAGCTCTTTTTGTTGCTCACAAGATTGAGCTCAACATTCTCCCACAGCCTGTATGCCACCAGGGCCCTAAATCGTCGACATATATTTTGACCAGTTTTGAGATCACTGAGCCCGAGATGCGAGATCACCAGCAGGAGGATCTCCGCTGGTAACTCGTTCAAGTTCCAACCAGCTCCTCGCAGCGTACTACCGTCCAAGTCTATCATATCTCAGCCTATCCTCCAAAAATAAGTTGCCTGCAAGCTTTATCGCCCCTATTTCAAGAAGAAGCTCTGAAAGGGCGGGTGGTACCAGTCAAATAAAAAATTGTGTGGGGAGCTTAGATAGCCCTTATCGCTTGTTATCACGTGCGATGTGCGCCTTTATGCTTTTGATAATGCGAGACAGTGTGTGTGGGATTTTTTTTTTCTGACCCACAATTGAAACCTGTTGAAGTGAGGAGCAATAGTTTGGATTGACGTATTGTTGAAGTGGAAGGCAAATATTTATATGACAAGTTTTTCTCGTTCATTTCGTAAGTTAACTTAGCCAGATCCAGATTTGCCAAATGCGGCTCCTCCAACGGTTGGGAGATCCCGACGATCCAGTTGTGGTCACCAGCCATCTAGATTTGCAAAGTAGCTTTCTTCTGGCCTGGGTATCAGTTATGACAGGATATTATATGCTAGTATAAATGTAAGTGTAAGTGGAAAGGCAAAGGAAGTAGTCGCCTAGCAGCTGGGGGTCGAAGCAATACCTCTGAGCCGCAGGCGGCTCGGAGCAGTACAATTATTCCGTAACGGGCCATTATTAAGAGATAAAACTACTTTTTCTTATCTTATAAACAAAAAGAACAACAAAACTTTCTATGCGACAGAGACAGTCTGTTGCTTTCTCTGCAAATCTGCAACCCTGTCGCCGAGCGATAGGGCCAAACCCTGACCCTTTGATCGGATACGCACATGGCCAGTAATCTTGCCGTTGGCGTCCTTCTCAATCGACAAGTTGGCAAGGGCGTCCTCGCCGAATGTTGATCGAGCATGCAAATTTGCAGACAAGAATTGACAATCGTCCTTGAGATCTGCACTGGAGTTCAAGTCATCGGGGCTGACTGTCAACGCGCCAGGTGTCAGACATGTCATATTTGTATTTTTGAGCAAATAGGCCAAGAATCCTTGGAGCGTTGGCCACGTCACTGAGATGTTCACCTTGTTTTCCCATTCGAATTCTGACCACATTGTTCGGAATTCAGATTCGTTACAGTGGCCAGGCTTGATGTAGTCCATGATATCAATGCTTACATCATTTAGAATGACAATATTCGAGACCGATGCGCTGTGGCCCTCATAGACAATATTGCCGAAAATGACTCCAGCATCGGCAGATGAAACCTTGATTGTCGTCTGCACGCTGTGGAAGGACTGAGGACCGACATTCTGTGTGGTTGGCCGCTCAACAACCTTGAGATCACCAAGAGTAGCAAACTCGACGGAAAGGTTCTGCAAAGTCTCATTTGTCTGATTGAATAACAAAACGTCGAGAACAATGTCGAACTGATGGACGGTAACGTAGGCTTCGGCATATACTGGATCAGAGAAACCAGTAAGCTGCACCATTCGATTGAGCTTTGATGTGATCTTCTCTGGCTCAGGAGTAGCCTCTTCGCTTTCTGTGTCGACATCACCGTCTTCCCGTTTGAGCTGTCGGAATGCGATGGGTGCGTCAACAGCAACAGAGTTCTTTTGTTTCTCCTGTGCGGTAACAGCAGCCTGTTTCTTTTGCTTCTTCTCCACGATCTTTGTGAATGCCTTGTGAGAGTCCTCCAAGAACGCACGTTGGATGAACTCTCCACCTTCAGCAAGTGCTCGGATGCAAGTCAAGATTCGGTCTACAGAGTCCTCGTCGATCTTTGTTTGCACAACCTCAGAATCACCGACTCGTAGGATCGAGGTCATAATAAGAAGTGCTTCGGCACGGTTGGAGTTTCGTCGTGCAGCATCACTCGATGTCTTGTCAAGACGAAGCACAAGTTTTGTAAGTGTGGTTGCAAGAACTGCACCAAGGAAGTATGCACCACCAAGAATGAGGGCTCGCAAAGGCGGTCTATTGTTCTTGGCCCTCTCCAATACTCGAGGATCAGGAGTAGAAGTGAGCGCATTCTCAGACGCATATGTACCATCAGCAAGCACTCGAGGACCATGCGATTTCTTGGCTTCGTTCTCTTCAGCTGCCTCCTCCTCTGGGTTCTCCAAGAACCGTCGTTCAGTTGCCAGGATAGGCATCTGTCCAAGGCTCTTTCGAATATGCTTCCACGCCTCTTGGATATCTTCCTCATCTAGGCAGTATTCACCAAGAATCCATAGCGCGTCTCTGTAAACACTCGTACTTCTGACATCACGTAGAGCTTCGATAAGTCGCTTGATAATAGGCTTTCGCAACGATGGGAAAATCTCGACCACTTCCTTGACAAATGCAACAACATCGACAGCGGAGTTGGTGTTGAAGTCACCCAAAAAGTCAAGCAACAAATCAACTACACTAGCAGCAACCTCATCAAATTGCACTGCACATTGGTGAATAGCATGAATAAGTAGTTGACGATATTCAGTGTTCTTGTCGTAGTCCTGTGAGCCCACAGTCTTGGTAAGTTCCTTCTTCAACAGCTTGACCACATCATCGACATTCTTACTTGAGACCATGCTCAATGCAATATCGAATGCCTTCTTTCTTACATCGATATCGGAACTTGACAAAATGTAAAGAATATTCATGGTGAGGTCGTTCAAGACACCTGGGTTCTTGATTCGAAGCTGATCAACACGATCAAGTACGATCAGCTTAATATTGTTGTCCGACTCCTTGTTCGCTAGCTCGATAAACTTCTCTGCGGCAGTCTGAATAGCTGTAGGATTAGATGTGAGGCTTGTAAGGGCATTGGCAGCATCGTAAATAACAGTGTTGGAAGCGTTCTCCAGAATGTTAAGGATGAGAGTGAGGTAAGTTGACTTGTGCTCTGGGAACTGGAAGGCATCCTTTCGCATAAACTCAATAAAGACTAGTTGAAGAAGCTTATCGAGGGTGGTGATGCTGGCAGCATTCTGTAACAGGTAGTTATAGGCTGCCTCTCGATCAATACCAGAAAGTGCCACAAACGCATTTCGCTTACAAGTAGCATCGCTTTCCCCGAGCAAAAACTCGTGGATCCACTCCTTTGCATCAGGGATCAACTGAGGGTTGCTCTGGCTGATGGAATAGACGGCGAATACTGCGTTTTTTCGCACGTAGGCGTGTCGATGGTCGAGACATTGCTGAATTGTTGGTATCAGAGGCTCAAGAAGTTCACCTTCCTTCAATTTGCACAAAAACCGTAAAGTAGCGCCGCGAATATATTCATTTGGATGCTGTAGATCATTTCGGATAGCATTGCACACAAGAATCATCTCCTGCTTGAGCGAGCCGTTTGCTTGAAGCTTTGGGCAGATTTCCCAGTAGAAATGCAGCAGCTTCTTTAGTTCCTTATTTCTCGACGGCATGACGAATCGAATAATCTGCATGAGCAGCTGCGGCATGGGGTCACCATTGAGTATTGTGATTAGAATTCGACGCATCGCATCAATCTTGACTTCCTCAGAGCCCTTTTCCAGCTCGTTCATGAACTCCTGGACCGACGGCTTGGTGGCCGTGTTGCTCTAAACATTCCATTAGTCTACATCGTTCTCGCCACAAGAATTTCACATACCTCGTAGACCAACGTGTACGAAGACGCGTCGCTCATGTCTCAATGGCAGTTATTCCGTGGAACCCGTCGTCTGAAATGTCGATATGTTCAGCGCTTTGCAAAGGCAGGAGAGGGTGTTTCCGTTACGTGGCAAGCTTTTGGGTATGAACGACCTTCGACGCGCGCACACTTTAGGCTCTGCTCTCGCGCTGAAATTTTCAGCCGCAGGCCTCGCGTGCAATAACCATCTTCTCCTTGCAGTATCAATACACAATTATGGTGAAGTTAACTTTCGTGACCGGTATGAATTGATTCAAGGAATGTGATCTGACCGTTTTTAGGCAACAAAAACAAGCTCAGAGAGACTGCAGAAATCTTGGGCGAAGGTCGACTCACCTCTCAGTCTGTTGATCTGGAGGAGATTCAGGGAACCGTTGACGAGGTGACCACGCACAAGGCTGCCTCTGCCGCTAAGATCGTAAGCGACTCCATTGAACTAGAACAGTGTCTCTAACCAATAGCTAAACGGTCCAGTACTGGTCGAAGATACAGCACTCGAGTTCAACGCTCTTGGTGGTCTTCCAGGTCCTTATATGTATGTTGCCTTATCAGTATGGGAGAGATGACTGACCGATTCGTTATAGCAAATGGTTTATGAAGAGTGTTGGACTTCAGGGCCTTTACGATATGCTATACAAATTCGAGGATAAGAGTGCCCAGGCGGTATGCACTTTTGGTTACTGCGCCGGACCAGGTGAAGAAGTTCTGCTATTCAAAGGCATCAACAAGGGTGAGATCGTAGCCCCTCGAGGCGAGAATGACTTTGGATGGAACCCAGTCTTCCAACCCGAGGGATACACGCAAACCTACTCTGAAATGCCTGCTGAAGTGAAAAACTCCATCAGCCACAGATATAGAGCTCTTCAGAAGCTTGTAGTGTTCCTTGACGAGCTTGAGAAGAAAGAAGCATTGGAAGCGGAAGAACATGGAAAATAAATAGATTATATATATATATATATACATATATATATATATATATATAGAGAGAGAAACATTAATGTACAGTATATTTGTTAGTATCTCAGGGAACGCTTGTTCTGTTGCCGTCTTGCTTGATTTTTCTGCTTGATGTCTTCATATGCGGTTCTCATGCGAATATACCCTTTATGCATTTTGCCAATAAAGTGATCCGCCAACCGCTTGTCGCTATCAAGACGTGATAAGTAAGCACCACACGTATCACACACTTGTAGCTTCTGATGCCCGGAATATCCACTCACATCGGAGAGTCCTTTAATCACTCGTTCAACTGTCTCTTTCTCCGCCCGGTAGGATTGCAGCTTGGACTGTTCATATAATGCACGATTGATCTCTCCAATCTTACCAAGCTCTTCAACCTCAAGTAGGCCGCAATTGATGGTCTCATCAATTTTTGCCAGCTCTGCAGTCGCCTTGTTAAGCTTTTCGATATCTTCTGGCGTCTTTTCTAGCCTGGCAGTGGCCGTTTCGATTCTTCTGTTACAGTCGAGCACAAATTTACTCAAATCTCGCTCAAACTCCTCTTCAAAGTCCGGAAACTCCTGCCCGCGATTCTTCTGTGCGGTATATTCCATCTTATACTTCTCTTGGTGTATTCTAGGACATGGTCCGAGATCATGCTTGGTGTTTGCGAATAAATCGTGGATACAAAAATCGACCAAAAAACTCTTGCAGATTTTGGGGTCGTGTAAATCTACATGGGTCCGTTTGCCTGCCCGAGGATCCAGAGCATCTGTGCCCATGAGCTGCTCAAGCAGCTTCCTTTGTTCAGCTGCGGACATGCTGTGCTAGTCTGTTCCTCCTGTTGAACTCCGATGTTGGTCGTCGATTTCGGTGACAATTAATGTGCGGCGCGAGGACTAGTCAGCGCACACGCGGGGCATTACGTGAAATTCCACATCATCACTTTCTGTTGGTAAACCATCATCCAGAATATCTTGACGTTATCGACAAAGAAACATGAAGTGGTTTATTGCGGCTGCATGCTGTTTGGCTACACAGGCATTGGCTGATTGGGGCGTGAAAGATGGCTCGCTGTCAATTGTGCACTCTGGAGACACCCTGGAAACAGTATCGTTTGATAGTGCTGGAGCCTTGCACTTGCCAACTAGTGGCTCCCTCGAGCTCAAGTTCCAAACCATCAACGACAAGAAAGGCGCCCGAGCTCACCAGACGTTCGCACAATTGGTAGATGAGCAGAATAACCGACACTTTTCCTTTGCCCCGAGCAAAGTCTCCTCTGGCGGCCAGGCCAAGATTAGCATTCCGTGGAGCAAAATCCCAGCATCGTTGCAGAGCGCCGAAAAGCTGACTTTGCAAATCTTGGTGGCCTCCTTCGGCGAATCACAGCCATTGCGATTGGCAGTCACAAAGGATTTGGAAGTTGACTCGCCGGCCACTACGTTCAAGGCCCCAGAGCGACTTTCTCAGTTGCCGGAGATCATCCACCAGTTCCGAGCGGATCCAAAGCGAGTCGCAGCTCCGATTGCACTAGCGTTTGCCGGTGCAGCAGGGTTTTTGCTCTTCTCAGTTCTTGGATTCTTCGGTAAGACTGGTAGCATTAGCGTGATTGGCGATGCATTGGAGGAATCGCCATTTGGACATATCGGCCTCTTGGGTTCTCTGATTGCCCTCGAAGCTGTTTTCTTGCTGTACTTTACAGGAATGAGCATTTTCGGACTGCTTACCGCAGTTTTTGTGGTTGTACCAGTTGCTGTCCTCTCTGGCTCAAGAGCACTACGAGAAGTCAGGACTCGGCGAGAAGCAGGCAAGTTTTAAGGCTGCTGCCATTGAATTGCTACTAGTCAACTGCATACTTTGTACTCTGTTAAAATAAATGATGCATCTTGTGCATCAGTAGTCGTATTATCATGTCACAAAAAATTAGAGAATGCGCTTATATATCAGTCTGTCATGTATATACACAGTTAATCCGAGTCTGAATCTGGATTGGCCACAAACAGTTTAATCTTGCCAACTTCTTCCTCGACGCTCTTAGTGCTCGAGGTGCTGCTAGCTCGGGAGCGCGATTTGTCGCCCAGCTTCTCCATCGACTCTGTTGACCGGACCGATGACTGGTCTAATGGGCTTTGGCCCTGAGAAACTGCACCGCTGTTGGTTGTGGTGCCTCCCGGGGATTGCATGTCGTCCTCGTCCTCGTCCTCAACCTCTCCAGCGAGAAGTCGTGGCTGGAGATGTGTATGTCTAATGTCCATAGCACGACGCTGGAATCCTTTAGTGGGGCCCAAGACTGACGACGAGGTGGTTTTGCCGGAAATTGCAATTGGTAGTCCCCATACTCTAGAGGGTACATCGGTCCATGTAGTTGCTTGGCGCCTTCGCAATTCCTTAACGTATGCAGATCCCGTTCCGATACCCAGCTCGACATTTGGCCCAGAGACCGAATTGCTTCTGCGTGAATACTTGGAGCCTGCAGAATAGACACTGGACTGCGATATGGAGTGTTGATGGTGCAGTCCTCCTTGAGCGGCACTAAGCTGAGTATCCTGCGAGCTTGGTGCAGTCATATAAAGCGGTTGAGATGCAGAGTGGACCGAAGTCGTCGAGTGCACTGAGCCTGGTCGTCGTCGCACCTGGGGCTGTGGGGCCGACGGTGGGGGTGCCGGAGGGGCCACCAAAGGCGTCAGTTGAGGTATACTATTGAATGCATTATTATTGGCCGTGTGAAAAGATTGGTTTGTAGAGGTTCGTGACACGGCCGGTGAAAGTTCATCATCCTGAAACTGTTGCACATGAGGAGGCACCCCGGGCGCCATATGGACCGGGATTGGCGGTGCTGGGGGCAGAGATCCTGTCTGCTGTGGGTATCTAAGCTGTTGCGCTTGACGGAGATTCTCTGTAGACGAATGATAGCTTTGTCGTAACGCCGGCGGTCTGGGTGGAGGCTCGTAAGGTTGGCTCATTCGACGGTCTTCTGGATCGTCAGGGTATGGAACTTTTCGCGCATACTGCTGCTGCTGCTGGTGGTCAACTGGCGGGGACCATCGATGGTCATTCGAAGTTGCAGACCTACTGCTGCTTACAGGTCGCAATGAGTTTGGGTTTGGCGGGGTTGGCCTCTGTTGATCCAAGCTTTGCCTTGGCGGAGTCGCATTTGAGGTCATTGGTCTTGCGGGCATTTCTCCAGGCACATAATTGCCAACCGCCATTCGTTTTACCGGTTTTCGTTTCGGTGGCATTCCTGGAGGAGGTCCAATTGGACCCATCGAGACTCGAGCATTCGGAGGTACCTGCTTGCCGTTGACGTACCCATTGGCCGTTCCGTACGCCAGCGTCGGCTGGACTTTCTCCGGACCGTACGCCTGGCCGCTATTAGACATTTGTTGACTTGTGAATATCCGAAGGGTATAAAAACTTTACTAAATGCCCACAGGTCATGGAACGGCTAGCAAAAGAAGGGGTATCTTTAGATCTTTATGTATCTTAAACGTCCTTAAGATCCGTTCGCTTTTTCCGTTTAAAATAAAAACCCCCTGCCCGCAGATTCCTGTTGTTTGACAACACAGGGTATTTTATTGAGACAGAGGTCTGGTTCGAGAACGATCCAAAAGGCTTCTCTGGATCTTCAGCTGACGTCTTATAACTCTAAGCGGGTTGTTCTGCCTTGTTGCCAGCTCCACAACCTCGGGGTCCTTTCTTTAACGGGTTTAATGAGGCGAAGAAAATCAAAGTGGAGAGGTTTGCTTTATGCGCGTTTTGGGGGGAGCGCCCGCCGTAACTGGGGCCGCCGGGTGAGAGATTAGTAAGCGATGTGAGGGGTGTGTATGTCAGCATCGACCGCCGCACCGGAGCCGCAGGACCTGTCAAATGTGTATTTACTATAACAAAAAATGGGGAGCAAAGAGTATGATTTGACTTTTAGAGAGATGTATGATCTATTCAGGTGGGTTCTGAAGATTTTATGACAGTAAATAGTGAGTTATTATTGGTTGACCACGGGAAGCGTGCGTTAAGAGACGTTTGAGGCGGTGAAAGCCACAATGCCGATCATGGTTCCATGTACGGATTTAGACCATATCACAAGACGTCATATTTAACAAAGACCCATTATTTGATTTAATGGATGCACAGCGACCGTTGTGGTGGGTTTGTTCCTGAATACTGTCGAACGTGTTCCATGTTGAGTAGTAACTCACAGTGAGCTTCCCCATTGTGGCCCACAATCAGCCATCAGCCGCCTTAATTGTAGCACCAAGATGCCGGTACTTCGGGAAAGCAGAGCACGTGAAGAAGAAGAGCTTTATAGTCACAGGTCACAGGTCACGGATCATATCAATTGCAGTTCGTCACTCGAGCCCATTCTCGATCCATTTACTCTCCCATTGCCAGAACTTCCAACCGTCGACTTGGCTAGTAGCAAATACTCTACCCTTTATCAGAGCAAGAGGAATGACGCCGTAGCTTCTCGAATCCAAGCTCTCGTTCAAGTTGTCCCCGGTCACCCAGCAGTGGCCCTCAGGTACCGTTATGAACCTGTCGTAGTCTCCGCCCGACGGATCAACAAGAATTACATCTCCTGGCATTCCAGTGATTCTTTTGCATATTCGCTGCTCTGGATCAGTAGGTTTGACCGCTATAATTATATCTCCGACTTGGCAGTCTCTGCCCCTGCGCACCAACTTGTTCACATGCAACCAGTCGTCCCTCATATTTATTGTTGGCACCATAGAGTACCCATGCGACTCTGACAACTCATATACATGCGAGTGTATGAAATGCACACCACAGCAAATGCGGATGGCTCCTGAGATCGAAGCCCGAGCGACCTGGAACATGTGGTGGTGCTTAAAAATCTGGGATCATGCATGGTGAACTATGAAAAGCTGGTACCAATAAATCATCATAAACGCATTAATAAAATAGGAGACATGATATGTAGAATAATATGTATATATGTATATAATCGCATTGAACGTCATTACCTGCGCGATCGTGCTCGCTCGTCTTGTACTCGCTGATGTATGAGATACACCGCGGTCTGAATAGTCTCAGTTGTACCGATAATAGTTCCAAGTCGTTCGTACTTTTCACCAGATGACGGCACCTCGTTTATCTTGATAGCCGTATGTGATTGCTCACGTATTTCACTGATTCTAGAACCGCCTTTGCCAATAATTGCGCCGACGCAGTCGGTGGGTACAGTGATATTTATTTGAACGATAGTATTGGCCGGAACAGAGGTCAACAATTGCAAGACTTCCTTAACTCCGCCTTGGTTCCCAACACTTATCGGATTGTTTTGCAGCTGTGTGATAGCACCGGATTGACTGGCTGCTTGTACAGATCTAGATTGCTGCATTTGTTGTTGTTGAGCGTACGGTGCCATCAACGAGTCCATAGCCTCTGGGTTCGTGTATGGATTGTTACCAGCTAGCTGTTGATTGAGAGCTTGTCGGTGGAACGTATCCGGGTGGCCATAATTGCCTGTAAGAACTCGTGGAATATATGGTACGTGCGGGAATGCTGGTTCAATGTCCTTGTGCTCTTCGAGCACTCGCAAAACCTCAGCTATTGCTTGGTAGTTCTCGCTTGCATTCTTAATAAATATTGTCCGGTCGTTTGAAAATGGCAGACTTGATGAGCTTAGCTCTACCCCACCTGCTGACGTTGTAATTTCCTTGCATTTCTCTTGCAAGCCTGCTGCCAAAACTAAGCTTTCCGGCACCAGCAATCGTGCATTTGGTTTCGCCTCCAATACTATAGCCTCTGCAACACTCCTGATACTCCCTTTGATGGTAGCTACACGTTCAATTGCTCCTTTGACCTCTTCTTGGCGTACAAAAGACGCGACGCCTGTCTTTTTTTTGACCTCCGGCTCAGTGCCTATACTCGTGGCCAAGCACAGAACGCTCACTCCAACGTGCTTCGACTCATCTTCCGGTACATCTTCCGCATTTCCATTCGAAACAGCCTTCTTTTTGTTAGCTGCTCCACTCGATGAGGCTGCTTTTCTCTTTGCCATTGCCGAGAGACGGTAGAGTGAAATTGGTCGTTGGTGTGGATCGCTCGCGGGTTCCTTGAGCCGCGCATCGCACAGGGCTAGAAAAAAAAATTCCCCGATTTTTTCACCACTCTCTTGAACGACATATTACTTTCGGGAAATTCCACAATTCATAATGGCTAAGGAAAAGAAGAGCAAAGAATCGAAGGACAAGGAGGAAGTCGACAACTACGAGAAGCGATTGCCGGCCGTTCTGTCGTTTGCCCAGCCGTTGGCTCCAAAGAAGTTGAACAAGAAGGTGCTCAAGACCATCAAGAAGGCTTCCAAGGCCCGACATGTCAAGCGAGGCGTCAAGGAGGTTGTCAAGAGTCTACGAAAGGGTGAAAAGGGACTAGTGATTATTGCTGGCGATATTTCTCCTCCAGATGTCATCTCACACATTCCGGTCCTTTGTGAAGACTCCAAGGTTCCGTACGTCTTCCTTCCATCAAAGGAGGACCTTGGCTCCGCAGGTGCCACCAAGCGACCAACTTCTTGTGTTATGATCGTTCCAGGCGGTGGACTCAAGAAGAAGTCTAGCTCAGAAGATAAGAGCAAGACTGAGGAGTACAGAGAGGGTTTCGACGAGATCGTCAAGGAGCTGCCTTCTCTTTAGATTCAAGAGAGCTGTTCTCTTGAAAATGAAACACAAAAAAAAACCTTTTCCCTTAACTTATTGCCTTATTCTTTTTTTCTCTTGTTATTTGTACATGACGTATTAATGGGTTCTCTATATAAACAAAACGTGACTGTATATTAAATTTGGCTCTTGACCCAGTTCTCCAACCCGCCCTTGACGATAATGTCCTGCATGCTCTCGCCAAGCTCTCCGACTTTCTGGGAAAACACCTGCTTGCCGTCCTTTTCAGTGACAGTCAATGTCGAGTTCTTGACATCCCACTTGGCAATCCAACCAGTACGCTGCGTTAGTTCGGATCCATTTGCATACTTTTGTCGAAGCAAGTTGATGAGACCAGGCGACTCCAAAGTCAGTAACGCATTGTTGATCGAGTTTCGACTGAAAATATTGCCAAACGAGCCTGCAATTACAAGCTTCATATCTCGTGCAAGAATGGCAGTGGCAGCCTGTTCACGAGATGAGCCAGTGCCGAAATTGAATCCACCGATGATAATATCCCCAGCCTTGGTCTTGGAACCGAATTCACCATCATAATTCTCCATGCACACTTCGGCCATCTTTTCTCTAGGAACATCATCTTGATAGGTGTATTTGCCCGGATAGATAGCATCGGTGTTGATGTTATCCGCATCACATAGTACAAGTTCACCTTCAATCACTTCTGGGAATCCCTCCTTGATGCTTCCAGAACTGCTGCTGCTGCTCTCGGCGTCACCCGACGAGTTCTCTGTAATCTCTATAGAACTTTCAATGCCCTGTGCAGCAGCCGGCGTCTCGCCTAGAACTTCCTCGGGAAAGCCAATTTTGCCCAAAACTGCAGAAGCAGCCACGACCTGTGGAGACGCAAGGTAAGCCAATGCCTCTCGCGACCCCATTCGGCCCTTGAAATTTCGGTTAGTAGCAGAAATACCAACTTCTCCATCCTTGAGCAAACCAGTACCGAGACCGATGCAAGGACCACAGCCAGCTGGCAAAGGTTTAGCACCAGCATCAAGAAGAGCCTGCCAGGCACCAGTCTGTTCAGCGTCAGCTTGCACGAGTGAGGACGCAGCGGCGACGTAGAACTCAACTCCCTCAGCAACCTTTCGACCCTTGATCACCTCTGCCGCAGCCTCAATGTCTGACAATCGCGAGTTGGTGCATGAGACTAGATACGCCTTGTGGATCTTGATGTTCTGACTAGAGAGATCGGCTAAAGACGTGGAGACCTTGACAGAGTTTGGCCCAGAAACATACGGCGAGAGTGTCGATAAATTTAGCTTCAATGACTTGGCATAAGTAGCAGTCGAGTCGGCAGCAATTCGGTTCTCAAGGTTCTTCACAGTTTCCGCATTAACTCGTGCGTGCGGCTGAGGCAGCTTGTCAATTCGCTTCTTGTACCATTCCACAAGAGTCTCATCCACAGGGAACAGACCAGTGAGAGCACCCCATTCAGTCGTCATATTGGCAATAGTAAGTCGTTCATCGACACTCAAGGTCTTGACACCCTCGCCAACAAACTCAATAGCATGATTGAGCACCTCGTCGTTGTTGAACACACCACATAGGGCTACAATGACATCTTTACCAGTTGCTCCAGCTGGCAGACTTCCCGTGAGCTCAACTTTTGCAACCGGTGGAATCTGCCACCAAGTCTGTCCCGTCGCCCAAATAGCTGCCGCGTCGGTTCGCACAATGGGCGTACCCAAACATCCGACGCCACCGTACATGTTACTATGCGAGTCTGAGGCTACTGTAAGGTTGTAGGGAAATGCATATCCTTCTTCAACCATCACTTGGTGCCCTATACCCCGGCCAGCCGGATAGAAATCGACGCCCTTGCTCTTTGCAAAGCTCTCAATGTTCTTGTACTTTTCTAGGTTCTTCTCTGACTTGTTCTGAACGTCGTGGTCGAGTGTCATAACCACTTGTCGGTTATCATGAATATTTGTAGCACCCAAGCCCTTGAACTTCAAGGCCACTGGCCAAGAGTTGTCGTGTGACATGCAATGTGACGGCTTGATGGAAACATAGTCGCCTGATCGAAGCTCTTTGCCCTGAGCCAGACCTACCGCATACTTTTGTACAATCTTCTCAGTCAGATTCTGTGCAAGTATCGATCGTGATGTCGAAAAGCCTCGTGCAAAGCGCCTTGAAAGCATGGTTGGGTTTTGTGGTTGGTGATGTCCAGTCTGTGATGGTGTGCGACAATCCGAATTTTTCAGTCATAGCGAAACCGGCGTAAGACCATATGCACCCCAACTGATTGGGCAGCCTTTTTACACTCAATGGACAACGATGCACAAAGAGAGCTTTTATTTGCTATAACACAGCACCAGGTCGTGCTCTACACTTGGTCGAGCTCTTTTTACGTACCTGGTGTTCTGTCGGAAGTACTGGACAAGAGCGCGAAGCAACAGCAGGTGTTGGTCGTGTCTGAACTAGCACAGAAATCGGCACAACATGTATGCTCGACTATGTCTGAAACCATCGGCCATCGTATAGGCTATTCGGTACCGTTTGATAACTACGTGTCGGAGTTGACAGAGATTAAGTACGTGTCGCCGCAGATGATGATCTGGGAAGCATTGGTAGACCCTACTCTTTCCAAATACCGAATCATCGTAGTGGAGCACTGTGAACAGCGGCTGGCATGGGTGGATATAGCTGTGGCATTGTTGAAGAAGATCCTCAGGGCCAGAAAGGACCTGAAGCTGGTTCTAGGTATGACAAACGAATCACTGCCCACGTTCAAGGAGTATTTTGGTGCCGCTGCCGGAATAGTGGACTTTGAATCCAAGGAATTGGTCGATGTAGAATACATGCAACAGCCATCTAGTGATTATATCGCTTCATTGGTAGCTACAATTGCTGAGATCAAACGGCGTGAGAACCGCGGCAGTATTCTGGCTATAGTGAGTTCTGCCAAAGAAGTAGAATCTGTGCGCGACAGGCTGGTCAAACTAGGGGTACGCGATTATGCTATTTCAACAGTGTGGGATGATTTGGAAGAACGTGCAGATTATGTTGTCGATTCTGGATTTGTACGGCGGGAGTGGCTTTCACGCGGTGCCATTGAATACAAGACCAGTCCAATCTCCAAGGCTGAATTGCAACAAAGACGGCGGCGTGCTTACTCGAAATTCTTTTGCATGTACACTGTCGAAGCTGCTCATGAACTCGACGACAAACCACCAGAGCAGATTCAAGCCTACGATGTATCAGACATTGCGTTGCGGCTCATTGCTCTCGGCGTGACGAATCTCGTCGATTTCGACTATATCACTGCACCCTCAGCGGCGCAATTAGCGTTTGCGTTGAATACCCTCAAAATGCTAGGAGCGATAGACGACAATGCCGGCATCACCGCCCAGGGCCGAATGATAGCCTCATTACCGGTCACCAGTCAACTAGCAACAGCAATTGCCCATTCGACCACAGTAGGATGTTTCGATGAGATGCTCAAGGTTGCCGCATGTAGTGTGGTAGGTGGTCTAGAGCATTTTCTACGCACGCCTAAAGAGCGTGATAAGCGGCAGCTAGCGGTGGAGACACAAGATCAATTCAGAGTGCGCGAAGGAGACCATCTCACCATGCTCAATATCCTGAGCTCAGCGTCGTCTGCACAGTATATTAGTGGGCGAGCGTTGGAGCATGCGGCGACCGTGCACCGGCAGCTTAAGACACTTGCATTACGATACGCCAAAGTATCTGTGACCCCACCTGACGACCATGAGTCAGTATCACGGCGTGTGCTGGAGTGCTTAGCGAGAGGATTTGGTTATCAGCTGGCAAAACGACTGAATTTGGAGCATGACTACGTTCTGATAGGAGCCAATGCTGGCCAGCAAGCACGGTTACATTCGTCTTCAGTGTTGCAAAACGTCGATATGCTCCATACGAACCTATCCCCTTGGGTCATCTACGAAAACTTGCTAGAGATCAACAGTAACTTCTACATCAAAAGCGTGTCGATAATTGATCGGACAATGCTGCCACCTATTTATTCAGTTAAATCTACTTAATTTTAGTATTTTTAATCTCAATTTTAACATTTATTTTAAGGAAAATATACCATAAACATCACGTGATTTAACCGCTATCTTTGCTTTGCTCACAACAGTCGCAAGGTTGTGTGCGTGCAAAAGTTGCCGTGACAACAAGTGACCGCTGCCGCCGCCGCTGAACCCACACAAGCTTGTGACAATAAAATAACAAGCGCCCCCGTCACGCTCTTTTTTTTGCTTGCCAACTCTGTACCCTGTTCTTCCTTCCTCATTGAACCCGCCAAAAAAAAGGTTATTGACTAGTAGAGCAAGGATTATTCTTTTAAACCACACAATTCATATTCTTGCAATCCATTGAGATCCCTCAACCCGCTTGTTTCAACCCCCGTCCCCTCCGCCCCTCACATATATCACACCGACAATGTCTGCTACCACTGCATCTGTCGACAAGTCTACCATCAACGCCACCTCGCCTGTAACGCCAGTGGTGCGAAAGTCCAAAATTCCTCGAGTGCTCACTTGGAGTGATCCTCTTCGATCCGGCACCATTCTCGGCGAGATCCTTGCTGTGTTGTTTGTTGTTCGATATGGCAACTTGTTGCGCCTAACTTTGCGACTCTCCTGCTGGGCCATTGGCACCACTGCCGCCGTCGAGTTTGCCACTCGATGGTTCAATGGCTCTTCCAAGGGATGGGTCTCCAGTTACCAGCCATCGCAATTCATCAAGCTCAATCAGCACTCGTTGGAGAAGTACACCAACCGGGCCCTTGCATCGTTGACTGAGGGATTGACCGAGTTCAAGAAGCTGCTTGATGCTGAAGACTTGAGTCTGTCTGCTGTTGCTTTTTTCATTGCTTTTGCCATGTACGTTCTTACCGCTCATGTTTCTTTCTCGACATTGACTTTTATTGCTACTATTGTCTCCTTCACATTGCCACCTCTTTATTTGCAGTTCCAGAAGGAGATTGATGAGTTTGTTGCAGTGGTGCACAAGCACGTCCACACCCACGCCCAGAACGTCCACAAGCAAGTGCAAGAAGCTGCTGGTCCTCACATTGAGGTTGCTCGAAGCCACGTTGACAATTTGGCATCCAAGGTAGGAATCAAGCTCAACCGAGGTGGGTTCCCAGAGACCCCTGCTGATAAGAAGGCTGTGCCAGTCGCCACCGCCTCTGAGATTCCAGGTTCCCCAGCCAAGTCCAACATTGATGCTATCTCCACCAAGGCTCCTAAGGTTTCTGTTTCCAGCGAGGGTGTGTCTATTGACGGCGTCAACTACGATTCTGTTCCTACCCTTGCCGGCAACGTCAATCTCAAGAAGGATGTCCCAGTTTCTTCCTTCACTGATGACTTGAAGAGCGCTGCCAACGAGACCCACGCTGCCGCATCTACTACTGCCGACAAGCTCAGCGATTCTGTCGAGGACCTTGCATCCGACTTGAAGAGCTCGTTAGACAGCGACAAGAAGCTGGAAGCTTAAAAAAACGTAACACAACACACCATAATGTTTTGGTGCGGCTGAACGCATCAAAATTTATTCCCTTCTGATCCGATTCACGATTTTTCATGACCGACCCACTTTTCTCTCCTCTTTCACAAAAAAAATTAATCTGATCTTGAAGTATGTTTTAAAAAAAAAAATCTCCGATAGTTTCACTTTTATAGTTTTGTAACTTCTTGAATGATTCATTTTTACAAATGAGATGAGCTGCTATGCGAGTTTGCGATGAGAGGGTGAGACAGGTCTGTGACGTATGAGTGCAGGATGGTGTGGTATTTGCTCTTTCGATAATGTTTGCACAGAGATGTACCGGTATGTTGGGGATTGACATTATGTTAAAGGACATTATCGAGACCCAGAAGTGTTATTGACAGTAGGAAAACTGACGACCACTTTTGAAACTATAATATGGTATCGGGGGTTGGGTAGTGCGTTCTTTGACGCTGTTTGATAGTATATTTCGATCTAGCAGTATCAGCATAGTCGATATAAATACTGCTACTCTTCCTTCTTTCTTCAAGAATCTAGCTAATTGTTCCAAGACGCTAGTAGTGCTTCTGTTGTCGAATTCCGCAGCATGCTCAGGGCCTGTCCACGCCGCACGCGTTGTCTCACCTTGTTTTTCGTATACCAAACTCGCCGAATCCTAAATATCCAACTACGATCCACCACCCGATTTTTGCTTCATCGAATCTAGGCATCTGAAATGTCATCTGGCTATCAAGCTCATATGCTATATCACCAGCTACGCAATGGGTGCACGCCTCCTCTACCTTTCGAGCTGGACTTTAGTCAAGCGCCCGCTCGATACGACGACGATTACGAGGTACTTGATAGTGCTCAAAGCGGACTACGTGTGCTCTCCAGCCCCTCGACGGCGATAACACCTGTTTCGGTAAACGAAAGTGCGTTCAGCAGCGAGGTATCTTTCCGGTCACCTTGGAAGTCGATGCTGCCGCAGACGGAGAATCGGTCCCCCCAGGCCTCTGACGATGAGCAGTTGGAGTCTCAGGAAGAGTTTGAAAGCTACATGGCTGCTATAATGTGTGAATATGGAGCCCCAGCTGATGTTGTGTCTGATTTTTCTCTCACTCGGCCAATCATTCCCAGTCCAGAGTCGGATATACACTGTGCCAACATTGACCAAGTGATAGAGCTCGAAGAGGCCAAAAGCGCTAATACAGTGGGCACTATAGGTACTCTAGGTATGGCTTCGCCTTCCTTGGGTATTTTGACTCCCCCGTTGACCAGTGGCAAGATTGATAGTGCCGGTGTCGGTCGGCAACATAAGATTGCCGCCGCTGTGGTCAACGCCGATGACGAACAGGCAGTGAGGGAGCACTCGAGCAACCCGTATGCACGATTCGTGAGCAATATCACGGTTGGCATGTCTCTGCAGCCAGATTTTACATCTCGAAATGATGCCAGTACCGCATCTTCGTCCAGTGTACCCCAGTCTTCGACGGGGCATGTCAACACCGCCGAAGTAACTCAAGAGGACATAGAGAACACAACGCCAAGAACTATCGCTACAAGCACACAAGCACTTTGTTTTTCCGAAAAGAAAGGTTTTGTCCCTCAAGAGCAGCGGCAGCGAGCTGGGGTCCCGTCTGATGTGTTTTGGACGACGAATATGTCTGATAGAATGCAAGGGCAAGGGGCGTTTCGCCGAGATGATGCCGAAACAGCTGACTATACGTTTAATTCCACAGCTGCACCCGCTAACCAGAGTCGAGATTCTTACAATGCCCAGCAGCAGCAGGCCGGTTCACCGAATAATGTCCAAACGGGGAAATGTTCAGAATGTGCAAAGGACAAGTCCATGAATAAAGGTAAAGAGAAGGAGAACGTGAGTAAAGGTAAAGAGAATGAGGATATGAATGAAGGTAAAGAGAATGAGAATACGAGTAAAGGTAAAGAGAAGGAGAAACCGCTCGAAGGTCATGCCGCTTTTATCCAGGGGATCGACGAGAGGCTCAAGAAGAAACGCCCAGATGATTCCAGTGCCGTTGGCGAGACACCGGTGAATGCTCAAGAGCTTGCCAGGCGACTGAGTCAAGTCAAGATGAGTCAAGTCAAGAAAGAGCGGATGGACGCAGAAGAAGAGTCTGAAGAGCATCCATATTATGCACAGCCAAACCCACAGTACGCTCAGTACAATAATCTCAAGATTGAAAATTCGCAAGATATATCTTCCAACAGCAACGATGCCCAGTGGACTCGTCGGGACGAGATGAAGGACATGTTAAAGCGTACTGGGAAACGGCTCAAGGGTAAATTCCAACGTAGAAACTCAGAAGGTAACTAAGAAGTTAGCTAGACAAGAACCCGAAAAGATGAAATAAATACACTATGCATAAAAAAAAATAAAATGTCAATACCGTTGCTGCTCCCACATCAGGTACTCTAAGGTGCTTTTCACCTTGTCCACACACTCTTGAGGTTTCATTCTCGCTATATTCGCAAACGCCCTCATTCGCATGAGACAGTCCACAAACACCAAACAATGCAATGGGCTTGTGCCTCCACCGATCGGGTTCAGCGCCCCGACTTCCCTAGCCAACACCCCGTTCTCGTCCTGTAGCCTTGAAATCGTCCAATCCGTCTCATCAGTGTGGATCTCGTCGCTCACGGCAACAATGCTGCCGGCATACTTGCCGAGCGCATTGCAAATGAGTCCAATAGCGCCGTTTCGCGACGTGTCGGTCACAACGCTATCGTAGAATATGAGCAGCAGCGGAGTGCGCTTCGCCGCGTGCTGCCGGAACAGCTCGTCGGCTCGAGTCGTCTGATAAACCTGCGAATGGGCCACATACAGCTTCAGCTCTGTAGCTGGCAAGGAGATCTTGCGCTTCAGGTCGGTGCACAGGTTGTTATTTGCGTTCGACGGCGGTGCGTGGAACGAAGGCGGGTGTGCAGTATGAGCCATCTTGCGCCGAGACGTCGACACCGGCGGCGACGGCCGCTCGTGAAGCACTTGCTGGTGGTCGCTGTCGTCGTCGTGTTTGCGCTTCATGCGTGGAGGAGGGGAAGTGGAGAGAGAGACACAAGTCCTTGCACTACACATGGTACATATATTGAACCCCACGAATTATTCCCGCTTCGATGATTTGCGATGGATATTCCATCCATGCGGGGAACCAGTGGTGGAAGAGGCTAACATTTTGCATGCGGCTGATAAATGTAAACACCAAAAAAAATCTAGATGCTGACACTTACAAATATAAAACTACCGTGCACTATATGCTCTTTCACTGTAAATTTTCTCATGTTCTTGGTATGTTTGGGGGGTGTCGGTAAGGGAACTTGTGCTCTTAATAGCATAAATCGTATGGGAGACCTTCAATCCCTTTAGTAGCAGGTTAAGAAGTAGAATGTGAAATTCGGGTCCCCTATGCCCATATGTGCAAATGCCGTCCAAATATTCAAAAACATCACTATATCTAACCGAAATGGCTAATAGAAAATACAGGTATTTCTGTGTGAGTAATTGGGCAATTCATGTGTGCGCAGCCGAGTGCGGGTAGCAACAATACTAGTGCGTTCTGTAACAAGTTCCAGATACCGCCATGCCGTACTTGTGTTCTCGATCGCATAAATCGTATGGGAGACGTTCAATCCCGACTTAAGTACTGTTTGGGCACGTTATGAACGACCTGAAGAGCCGGCATTTTGGCCCCTACGCCCATATATGTGCAAATGTCATCCAAATATTTAAAAATATTACTTTATTTAATTTTTGTGCGCAGCAACAACACTAGTGCGTTAAGTAACAAGTTCCACGTTTTTCCATGCTATTCTCAAAGACGACCAGGACCGTTCGGAACGCCTTAGCCTTTTACGCACGACCTGAATGTCAGTCTCGATAACATGAACATTCCGCACGCAATGGTCACAGAAATCGGTCCGCAAGGTCTGACCCTCTAATAGAAAGTCTGCACGAGCCAAATCTTGGAACCAGTCTGCATCAAACTTGAATATCATTTTCTCCAAGTTTGGATAAGCTTTCATGAGAATTGACAGCAGCTCTAGCAGCACGCTTGGCGTATATGGGACGTTGTAGGACATTGTGTACTCAGCATGATGGAATTCCAGCATTCTAACGTGCGTTGAGGTTTTTTCTGCATTTATAATCTTTTGAGTCCAACTGTAGAAATTAGTGTGTCCATAAATCCTTGTACAATGTCGGTCCAAGGACTTGTCAGACACGTCATTGAAGTAGAACGTGACTCCAGGATTTTGAAGATCCGGGCAAAATGTATAAGATTCCGGCTCGCGGACTGTGAACTGTTGACACCTAGGAAAAGAGACGAGAACACAATCAGGATGTTCGCGAGCGAGACATTCGTTGAAAGTGGTCAAGTATCTCACATTTGGATAGATATTCGGCTCGAGAAAATATGCTACTGGAATTCCGCTAGCTGGGAGCATTAACTCATTCCACATGTGATTGTTTGCCGATTCTGGCGTGATAAGTTCAGACAGCGCAAGATGCAGATTCTTCCTTGCCAAGCTCGGTGATGTTGACGAGTCCCGCACAGTCATATAATGGGTGCCAGCATATAGCCCGGACTTGTCCCTTC
This sequence comes from Blastobotrys petasosporus, assembly GCA_030580095.1. Taxonomy (NCBI): domain Eukaryota; kingdom Fungi; phylum Ascomycota; class Dipodascomycetes; order Dipodascales; family Trichomonascaceae; genus Blastobotrys; species Blastobotrys petasosporus. Next base: position 63,454 of record JAKTSG010000023.1, read on the forward strand.
GTCGTGATACTTGAAACTTCACAATTGCACTGGGTACCTCTTTGACCGATGCACGCAGCAGGGCAGCAATCAGGGGCCCTTTTCCGGTATTCAATACGCGTGAATGGAAGTACTCATATCTAGCTTCGCATGAGCGTACGAAACAAGTAGTAAGTTCGTGGGTGAAAGCAATAGTAATTTCTTCGGCGTTCAACAACTCGAATAGTTGTTTTGTATTCTCAGGTGTCCATATCTGATCTAGCTCGCTTTTGTCGCATGGATAGTATGCCCTCTGCACTGGTGGTATTCTTGGGCAGAATTCAAAGGTCACTCTCCTTGCATACACCGGGGCAGTTCCGCGTTTGAGGCCCTCGAAAAAATCACAGATATAAATGGAATGTCGCCGACTGCTAACATCAACCGGATAACGACAACAGGATGCGCAGCAGCCAATCCTCCACAGGTCGAAGTATACTCCTGCAAAGAACCATGCAGCATGGCGACTCGACATTACAAGTTCAAAGAGTACCTCATATTCCATGTACGAAGCCACGACATGCAATATTTCTGGCGGAAGGTACTTAAAAAGCTCGACCATTGATTGTTTTGTGACGAAGCATATTGAGATTACACAAGAATGAGGAAACCAAGGCTAATTTCCTTTTCAGCCGCACATAGAGGCAATCAAACATCTCCATTGCCATGGCATATTCACATCGACGGAAGTCAAAGTGAAGACTTAGTTTGTAAGCATATTTTTGATTGCAGTGATGATACAACATTCAGACGGTATATCATTTAAATGATTTTCAAGCATATAATTTGTTTTACTACTTTTTACGAGTCTCTAGCAATGTGTCGAGGAGGGAGCATGAAGAGTCCCCATGATACCCTTGCACGTCATAAGCATAGCCTCCTACCATTAACAAAGAGTTATCCCCCTTCCTCTCTCTTAAACAAGATGTGTCGCCCCTAAAATGCGTTTATTACTACATCTATATACCAACGGGCGGGATTCGCGCGACTCGGGAGGTGCGGCGGGTGCGGCCGAAAAATAATGCTAAATATTCGTGTTGTCTATATAAAATGATTGACATCATCTCCTCTTACCAGTTCATAACCCGCTCCTTTCCTTCACTTCAAAAGTGCCTGCCTCTCAAACCTCTCTATATCCTATAAACCATTTAGTACATCCATTTCTCATTTTATTTTGTCTTTCTCTTCTTCATTCTCAAATTTCTGAACAAAACACAACAGGAGAGATTGATTTTGTATTTCAAAAGTTCAAAATAGTTCCATAATCCCCTCCTCGGCGCCAGTATTGAAATTGGTATTCTTTTTTTGTTTCGAATAGAAAAATTGATGATGGACCAAAAGGAAAAAAAAAAACTTACTTGGATGGAGGAGGGTTGGCGACAAATTCAACACCCTTGGAAATGTTGCCTTGAAGACCCTTGATGGCGACCTGGATAAGCTCCTTCTCAGCATCAGTAACCTTGCTTAGTGGCGACTCAATAGACTCGGCACCGGTTGGCTAAAAATAACGTTAGTAAAATCAAAAAATTTAAAGTTTATCGGAACAGGCCAAAAAAATTAAAACGTACCCCAAACTTGACTGGAACAGAGAAAAAGTCCACACCCACAGCCTTCTTCACTTCAGCACCACCAATGATACCATCAAGGTAAACAAACGATGGCTCGACAATGTTCTTCTCGCCAGCAACACCCTTCAACACGGCTTCGGCGAATCGGAAACCAGCAAAGGCCATGGACAAGGTGGCAGAGCCAGCACCGTCCTTGGCCTTGACCACTTCGTCACCGCCAAACTGGATTCGGTTAATCAATGCGGCGACCTTGTCTTCAGGAATTGAGACAGATGGCTGCACCTGAGAAAGCAATGGCACAATGGTCTCACCAGAGTGGCCACCAATGACTGGCACAGTGTACTGCTCTGGCTTGCCACCAGCAATCTCGGAAATGAAAGTCTGCGATCGCACAACGTCAAGAGTGGTGACACCAAATAGCTTCTTTGGGTTGAACACGCCATGCTTCTTGAGCACTTCGGCAGCGATAGGAACGGTGGAGTTGACCGGGTTGGAGATGATCAACACAAATGCCTCTGGTGCATACTGGGCAACGCCAGTGATCAAGTCCCGCACAATGCCGGCATTGATCTTGAACAAGTCGTCTCGCGTCATACCTGGCTTTCGTGGAATGCCTGCTGGAATGACCACAATGTCGGCACCGGTCAACGCGTTCTTGAGTCCGTCGTCCTTTGGCAAATGGCCAGTGACCTTGCCCTCAGTGGAGATGTGCGAAAGGTCAGCAGCCACACCGGGAGAGTTGACGACATCGTATAGAGCGAGATCGTGGACATATGGCGAGAGCTTGAGCAGCAACGACAGCGGCTGACCAATACCTCCACTAGCACCTGCGACGACAGCCTTGACCATTGTTTAATATATATATGTTAGTGTTCGAAAGAAGAGACGGGTTGGTGTGTAAGTTTTTTTGTCTTTGCAAATGAAGCAAGATAGGAAGAAACTAGGAAGTTGCCGGGGGGTTTTTATAAACGGACCGCACTGGAAGAACGTGAAGATCTGTTAGGGCGAATTCGCATCCACCGCCGGCGGTGAGCGAATCACAGCAGCAAAATAAAGGGGCGGCTCGGCCCCGCTTGGAAGGCGCACAGAACCCCACACCGATGTTTTTTGGGGGAGAGAGAGACCACCCGCGACGAAAAGTATTAGGGAATTGAGTTCTACTAAGCTACGGGACATTCTCGTCTTCTCAGCATTTCTGACGAGAAATGGTGTGCGAACAGTCAAGTCAAGTCAATCGCGGCAACTACTCACCACAAGTCGGGTTCGGGTTCTCTATACGGACAAATGGGGCATTCATAGATAGAAAAAAAAAAATCAATGTACATTATGACGGCATTACAATTTTTTCGAGAGCAAAAGAATCAAATGACTTAAGCTCGTCGAGAAGTGGCCTTGACCTCCTTGGCTGGCTTGTTGTCGGCTCGGGCGAGAGCAGAAGCCTTGACGATGGCGTCCTGGGCAACGTCCTGTCGGTAACCGTGGGCAGCCTTGGACACAGCGTGGGCGACCTTTCGACCTGGGGTGTGGAGCTTGAATGGGGTGACGGTGATCTGCTTAGCTGGCTTGTTGGTGTGCTTGGCAGCCTTGGTGACCAAAGTGATCTTGCCGGTCTTCTGGCACTTGACGACGCCGACAGCCTTGTCGTTGACGAGACCAGAGTGAGAGTACTGGTTCTTGCCAGAGGCGTTCAATGGGTCTCGGGACCACTCGACACCGCCGGCCTCTCGTCGCTTGACGAGGTAGGCGTTGTTCTTCTTGGTGAGAGCCCACAAAAGATCGCTGGAGACGGCAGACATTGTGTTGGTTTTGGTTATTTCAAAATGATCTGATTGAAATGTGTCGCTAGTACGATGCTCCCAGAAGTTTGAGTGGGTTTGGAAATCTGCGCGTATATTTGAGAACAGCAGTCACGGAAAGTTTTACGTAATATTTTGTATGTGCGATTACCTAAGATTTTGTTGGGAGGTTCCTCTTTAACTGTATGCAAGGGTCCTGCAGATATCAGCCTCAAGAATAGGTTCAGCGTTAGCAGACATGTTCACAGCAAGTGGCTGGTCTGGCGAGTGTAGAATTGGAGTGTCGTTTGTGTACATTGTGGTGAACACACGTCCAAGTACCAGGTGGTAGAAGAAGACTTTGGTGAACCTAAGGGCATCGTGGTCCTTGAGCGTAGATACTCGTCGGATAAAGTTTAAAAGCTGTTCGGGAGTCATTGCCACCCGCGGATTTGGCACTTGGCCGAAGAATTGAGATGTCAAATCCTTGTTTCGCAGCAGCAAATAACTGTATAGTAATTGACATCCTTCGAACGAATCCTCCGATGTGGTGGACTCGGTTGCATACATCAACGCAGTTTCTTCGTACTGAGCCCATGTCAGACTAGTGATTGGCTTGTACCCAGGATGAGCCTCCTTCCATCCTGGTGTCTCGTCCAAGCGCCTTTGCAAGAGAATAATCGCGTACATTCTCCAAATGTGCTTCGGGCCCGGTATTCGAGTCTGGGTCCTGGCGTAGAACAACCGCCGCATGTACCGTCGAACCAAAGCTTCCAGATTCCAGTCTTCCGCAAGCTCGTTCAATGCTCTGGATTCCCATCTTAGGAAAGTTCGCATTCGTCGTTTGAGAATAGCCTGGACAATGACGTCCGCTCGCAGCTGGTAGATCAAGTGTTGCAAATCGTTCGGACTCAGCGCGGAAATGTGCGAAAGGCCGAACAGATCAATTGCCGCAATATAGAGCTCAGAGCCCGAGGCATTGATGGATGCCAGTTCATGGAATGCCCGGCATCTGGTTTTACCTGACTGCCATTGCTCTTGCTGGTGTTCCAGCTTGATCTCCTGGTCAACGACGTGATTGAATGGGGGAGGGTTGTTATTGTCAAGCTGCATGCGAGAATTGTCTAGGCAACCCTTATAAAAAGATGGGAAAAAGAGAGACGGGAAAGGATAGGGTGATTGAAGAGTGCCATCCTTGGGGTTACATGCTCTACTTATAGCTCTCCAGACAATTCTACTCGTTTTCTTGGAGAAATCAAATTCTGCACTCGTTTTGGTTGTTTCATTGCCTTGTCGACGGGTCGAACCATTCGACGCGTGAGCAAAAACGGGTCAGCTTTCTAGTAAAAAGTGCATCAAGATTTGAAAAGAGTGGCTGCGAAGAGCTTTTTAAACGGCGGCCCCGAGGAGGACGCATGCACGGTGCCGTTTTGGCACTAGTCTGGGAAAGAAAAACAGGGATTTCACTTTCACGACACTGTGGAAAACCCGAAAAGGAAATGAGAGATCATATAAAAAATCACTCATATGAAGCTGTTGTGCATGGAAATATTGCCACAGTGCTTTTTTTCGCTAGTTTTTCAAGAATGAGGCACGAATGCGGTTCTGTATGCGGCACAGGATTATTTTCTCGCTGCAAGTAAGATCCATTTTATGCATCACGAGGAAGTCAACCAATTGTGGTGAGATTTCTTATAGCACCGTTGTGTAGTGCCAATGCTATCTTCTGATACTAAACACTGAGGACTTGTATGAACCAATTTGATTTGATTCACATTAGCCACTAGTGAATGATACAATCGGATTGCCAGTGAAGCCACTTGAGTGTTTAAAAGTGCATGTTTATAGCATTGGCCAGTGCGGGCTGTTACCGATATTCATTGAGGAGATGGAACTAGATTGAGCCGCAGCAGGAGAGGCGCGAGCGCACAGAAATGCAATCAAATAGCTGTCCTATCATCTGAACATAATAATAAATCATACGCACATTGTTTATTTGTAATTTGGTACCAATAATAACATATCCAGGCTTCAGTGTCATCTTTTGCTGTAGCGTTGTCTGTACCCATCGATCGATCTCGAAATCATGTAGATTTATGATACGATACGATACGATACGATACGGTGTACAGTACAAGCCAAATGTTCTCAGATGATTGGCTCTACACCAACCGAGAAGCTAATTGTGTTTCTTAAGAAATTGCCTAGTTTCTTCTCTTATCAAAAACATTGATCCAAACTCTCGGAAACCCGTCTGATGATTGCACCCCTGACCGCTTTTGAACAAAAGTTGCTGCGTGAAAAATCTCAGTTTTCATGAACTTGGTGGCAAACTGCCGGTATCTCGCGTCAAAGACTTGCCATAAACAGCCATACAATTACCCGGTAGTTTTTGTCAATTATTACTACACGTAAGGCACCAAACCAAACCAAAGAAGATCCGCCGGCGCACTTGGCCGGAAATGGTCAAAGATACGGCTGGCCGGCGTGAGTGCGGCTGCCACCAAAGTGAAAAAAAGAGAGTTCCACCAGAAAGAAAGGAAATCGCAATCTTCAACAATAGAGTTACTTGTCAGAAGATGAATCTAAGAGTATCTGCCGCATTACTCATTATGACGAGAAGAATAGCAAACGAATAATAGAAGAAAAAAAACTTAACTAAAAGGGGGAATGCCCAATACGGAACCCGGAATATTATTGAGTGACCGAACGGGCCGTCGCCGCAAAGAAAGTGCGAGAAAAGCCCGGAAGTCCGACACGCGTTTCTGGTTCGGGCTGCCGAGCCGGTGACCTTTGCATGACGCGACGAATGTGATATGTGTGGCCGATGTGTGGCGGATTTGTCTGTTACAGGATATCTGTGATTGGCATTCTTATGGAATATCTTCTTGACACGATCCTTCAGAACTCTACCAAGTCTCTTCTCTAGTAATAGTATTCGTTTATATATATATATATATATATATTCCAACCAGGCATAGAAAAAAAAAGTCCCCCGCCTGTCGCACATCACATCACTCCAGCAATCCTGAGTCACGCATAGTAATAGAAGTAACACTCCCCCAAAACGGTAGGTGCGCCAAGAATGCGCGCCACACACAGAGAGACTCACAATAAAGGCAGTGCGGCGCTACGGCGCCCAAAAATATATATACGAGCTCCAACCTGCCAGAAACCTTCCCTATACTTTTTTTTTCTTCCCGCCCCCACAGGAAATCTAACGCTATTCTAGTTGTCCCCATCTGATATATACCCCGTGCTTTCAAATGGCGGACCCTTTATTAGACAACGAGAAGGGCACACTCGGACTAATAGCGGCGTCGACGTGTGAGGAGCAGGAGAGATCCACCACTTCGTCCTCGTCAGCTGCTAAAGTGGCCTTGGAAAGCAACTCTGATACCCCCGAAGTCGACAAGAGAGTAATCAAGAAGGAACAGAAGAAGGCCAAGAAAGCGAAAAAGGGCAAGAAGGAAGAGGAGGATGCAGTTGATCCATTCGCACACTTGCCTGCTGAAGAGGCGGAGATTCTACGGCGCCAAGTGACTATCGAAAAGCCGACTGTTTCGTACAAAACTCTTTACAGATACGCTACCAAGAAGGATGTGTTCATTCTAATCATTGCATACTTGTCATCAATCATTGCTGGTGCGTGCTTGCCCCTCTTCACCCTAGTGTTTGGTAACCTTACACAAGAATTTACTGATTATTTCACCCAGCCAAATCCATCACAGGAAAAATTCCAGCAAGCGATCAATCATGATACCCTCTATTTCTTGTACCTTGGTTTGGCCATTATTGTTTTTACGGCGCTTGAAACTTTTATCCACGTTGACCGTGGAGAGGTGCTCACGGCCCGAATCCGACAACACTACTTGTCGGCAGTGCTACGACAAAACATTGCATACTTTGACAAGCTCGGTGCTGGTGAAGTCACCACTCGAATCACTAACGATACCAACAAAATCCAAGAAGGTATATCTGAAAAGGCAGGTTTGATTGTAAATGGTATGTTATTCCCCCTAATTCCCTCCTGCAAATGACAGTATTAACACAACACAGGTCTGGCTACATTTATCTCTGCGTTTGTCGTAGGATTTGTCAAGTCTTGGCGATTGGCATTCATCCTCATCTCTGTTGTCGTCTTCATTGGTGGTACTATGACTGTCGCATCTATCTTTATCATCAAGTATACCACCAAGGCTACCGAGACTTATGGTGAAGGTTCCTCAGTCGCTGAAGAAGCGCTGAGTGCAATTCGTAACACTACTGCTTTTGGCTCCCAGGAACGACTGCTCGAACGATTCGACAAGCGATTGGTCGAAACTATGGGATGGTCCTTGAAGAAGTCTTACTCCCTGACGTTGATGGTCGCCTTCATCTGGTTTGCTGTCTACGAAGCTTACGCTCTTGCTTTCTGGCAGGGCTCCCGATTTGTTGTCCAGGGACACGCCGAAGTTGGCCAGATTGTCACTGTCATCATGTCCATGATGATTGGTGCTTTTGTGCTCGGTAATATTGCTCCATCGTTCCAGGCTATTGGCAATGCCATGGCCTCTGCTACCAAGATTTTCGAGGCCATTGACCGTGTTCCACATGTTGACTCGTCCAGTGACGAGGGCAAGATCTTGGATGATGTCAAGGGCCACATTGAGCTTAAGAACGTCAAGTTTATCTACCCATCGCGACCAGATGTTACTGTTCTTCCAAACATGAATTTGGAAATCAAGCCAGGTGAGACTGTCGCCTTGGTCGGCATGTCTGGTTCAGGCAAGTCTACCATTGTTGGTTTGATTGAGCGATTCTATGATCCAATCCAGGGTCAAGTGTTTGTTGATGGCTATGATGTCAGCGACCTCAATGTGCGATGGTTGCGACAGCAGATTGCACTGGTCTCTCAGGAGCCGACGCTATTTGCCGTCTCTATTTACGAGAATATTTGCTATGGTTTGATTGGTACTGAGTATGAAAATGCGTCAGATGAAAAGAAGATGGAGCTTGTAGTCGAGGCCTGTAAACAGGCCAATGCCTGGGATTTCATCCAGAGCATGACTGATGGTTTGAACACCAACGTTGGTGACCGAGGTTTCCTCATGTCTGGTGGACAGAAGCAGCGAATCGCCATTGCTCGAGCCATCATCTCCAATCCAAAGATTTTGTTGCTCGACGAGGCCACCTCTGCTTTGGATACCAAGTCTGAGGGTATTGTCCAGGAAGCTCTTGACCGAGCTGCCAAGAGCCGAACCACTATTGTCATTGCTCACCGATTGTCCACCATTAAGGATGCAGACAAGATTGTCGTCATGTCGCGGGGTGAGATTGTTGAAGCAGGTACTCACTCTGAACTGATTGCCCAGGATGGTGCCTATGCTCGATTGGTTGATGCACAGCGAATCTCTAGTGCCAACAACACTGCGTCCCAAAGCCCAGATGATTCTGAGGAGGAGAATGAGAGTGCTGATCCGGTTGCATTGGTAAAGGAGGAAGAGGCTGCCGAGGGTCTTGGTCGAACCGCCACGAACCGGTCGTTTGATCTCGTCAAGACCAATACTGGCAAGTCGATTTCTTCTCAGGCCTTGGAGGCTCAAACCTATGAAGTCAACAAGCCAAAGCGATCTGTGTGGTTTTTGTTCAAGCGACTCTACTCTTACAATAAGAGCGAGAAAAAGTTTATGCTTGTTGGTACTTTCTTTTCGTTTATCTGTGGTCTTGGTTACCCTTCGCTGTCTATTTTGTTCGCCAAGGTTATCCAATCGTTTATGGTCTTGCCAAGCGAGTTTCCACATATGCGACACGAGATCAACAAGTACACTGGTTTCTTCTTTATGATTGGTGTTATTCTTTTGGTTTCTTATATTATTATGATTGGCAGTCTGTCAAAGGCATCTGAGCGACTGGTTCGAAAGATTCGATACCATGTTTTCCGACAGTTTTTGCGAATGGACATTGCATTCTTTGACCATGACGAGAACACTACTGGTGCATTGACCTCTACGTTGGCCAAGGATGCTCAGGCCGTGGAAGGTCTTGGAGGTGCTACTATTGGTCAGATTTTGCAATCGATTGTGACTCTTGTTGCCGGTATTATTGTGGCCATTTCGTTCAATTGGCGACTTGGTTTGGTGTGCACTGCTTGCGTGCCAATCTTGGTTGGATGCGGGTTTGCTCGATATTGGGTGCTTGTGCAGCTTCAGGAGCGAGCAAAGAAGGCTTACGAAGATTCCGGCTCTTATGCTTGCGAGTCTATTGCTGCTATGCGAACTGTGGCATCTCTCACCCGAGAGGATGGTGTTTGGAGCACGTATCGAAACCGTGTTGAGGGCCAGGTTAGGGATTCCCGAACGGCAATCATTCGATCTGCTTGCTTGTACGGTTTGTCTCAGGGTCTTACTCCATGGGTTATGGGTCTAGGGTTCTGGTACGGATCTACATTGTTGAAGACTCGAACTATTTCCTCGTTTCAATTTTTCGTTGCGTTCTCTGCAGTTGTGTTTGGTGCCCAGTCTGCCGGTGCGGTGTTTTCGTTTGCTCCAGATATGGGCAAGGCCAAGCAGGCTGCAGCCAACATTTCGGAGATTTTGGATTTGGTACCTGAGATTGATACCTGGTCTACTGAGGGCGAGGTTCTTGATGCCAAGAATGTGCGAGGTGACATTGACTTTAAGAATGTGCATTTCCGATACCCAACGCGACCCAATGTTCCAGTGTTGCGGGGACTCAACCTCAAGGTCAAGAAGGGTGAATATGTTGCATTGGTTGGCGCCTCTGGGTGTGGTAAGAGTACTACCATTTCTCTAGTTGAGCGATTCTACAACCCACTAGCCGGACAGGTTTTGCTTGACGGCCACCCAGTGGAGTCACTCAATGTCAATGAGTATCGAAAGCACATTGCGCTTGTGCAGCAGGAACCAGTGTTGTATTCTGGCTCTATTCGAGAGAACATTTTGCTTGGTACCAATGAAGAAGTCACTGAGGAAGAGATGTTTGCCGCAGCCCGAAAGGCCAACATTCACGACTTTGTCATGTCGCTTCCCGAAGGTTATGAAACGTATTGTGGCTCCAAGGGTGGATTGCTTTCTGGTGGCCAGAAGCAGCGAGTTGCCATTGCACGAGCACTAATTCGAAATCCCAAGGTGCTGTTGCTTGATGAAGCCACGTCTGCGTTGGATTCTGAGAGCGAGAAGGTTGTGCAGGCTGCGCTGGACGAGGCTGCCAAGGGGCGAACCACCATTGCTGTTGCTCACCGATTGAGTACCATTCAAAACGCCGACATGATCTATGTGTTTGATAATGGCAAGGTTGTTGAGAGCGGTACCCATTCGCAGCTGCTTGCACGACGGGGCAAGTACTTTGAGCTTGTGCAGATGCAGAGCTTGGATGGACAGTAAAATAGAGTCAGAAACACATGTCGAGTTTCTTTTGCATTGCTTTTTTTGTTAATAATTTTTGAAGTCTTTTTCTCTCTTGAATTTATTTGTAATTATAATACTTTTTTTTTCTTCACTAATTTCTCGTGGATAAAACATATGGATAAAATGCCTCTCGAGTTCTCTTGTTCTCGCCCGCAAAGACAAGCGTTCGCAAACGTCAATCAACCGGATTCCACTGTTGTGGGAACTTGTCTCAGCCGCACGACCCTGTTGCTGTTCCACGCGATGAGCATATTCCTGCCCAACCGAAGCAGACACACACTATAGATAGTCTTAGTCAATTGAAAAGACGAGTCTTAGTCAAAAGTCTTGGATAAAATGTGCAAGCTTGCTAGAATAAAGGGCCAACAAGATGAGGGGCCGTCCCCGGGGAAAGGTATATAAGCTGCTGTCAATTTCTTGTAAACGAAGAGTTCCCCCAATCCAATTCAAGATGGTATCGAATTTGGGAACACTAGCTGTTGCACTTGTGGTGTCTGCCGCAGCTGCTGCCCCGGCAGCAGGGACGGACCTGACTACGACCATTGATGTCACTACGTTCGACGGCGAATTGACTGTTACTGACAGTTTGGTCACGTCTGGAAACGCTGCGACGTCCTCTGCAGTGGTGAGTTCGTCGGCCGCTCCACCACCGGCGTCATCTGCTCCACCAGCGTCGTCCGCTCCACCGGCGTCATCTGCTCCACCAGCTTCGTCCGCTCCACCAGCGTCGTCTGCTCCACCAGCGTCGTCCGCTGCGGTGACTTCTGCGGCGAGTGGTGCCGGAGCTGGCGGCGTTGGAGGTGGTAGTGGAGCTTCCGGTAGTGCCGCCTCGAGCGCCTCCGCTTCAACGTCCGCTTCAGCTTCAAACTCCACGAAAGTGAACATCACTCAAGTGATTGAGGAAGAGATTCTTGCGCCCAACCAAGTCGACCGGATCGCCGACGTGGCCGCCACCGACGGCAACGCGTCGTTCGTGTTCGACTTTGCGAACCCTCCACCTGGCGCCCAGTCGCAATTCCCCGGCGGCAACATCACCCAAGCCACCCAGAGCACGTTCCCGGCGCTGGTCGACACTAGCATCTCGCTGGTGCTGTTCCAGCTGGGCCCGTGCGGCGTGCTGCTGCCGCACACGCACCCGCGCGCGTCCGAGTTTGTCGTGGTCACTGATGTCGCGGGCCAGCAATTGGTGACCCAGTTTCTGACCGAGACGGGGTCGCAGGTGTTCACCAACACGCTGGGCCCGTTGCAGGGCACGGTGTTCCCGCAGGGCTCGCTGCACACGGAGATCAACCCGACGTGTAACAATGTCACCTTCTTCGGCGCGCTGCCGAGCTCGGACCCGGGCGCGTTCTTTGTGCCGTCGCAGGTGTTTGGGTTCCAGGAGGCTATCGTCGAGACCGTGTTGAGCGGGGTGGTGAATAATACGCAGTTGGATAAGATCCGGGCCGCTGCGCCTCTGGGAGTGGCGGTGGTCGAGCAATGCTTGCAGAGTTGTGGGTTTGCTAATGCGTCTACTTCCTCTACTGCGTCTCTTTCCTCCGGCGGTGCTGCTACTGCTTCTGTTGTCCCGAAGTAATACTCTATATATATTCTAAAACTAATTTATTTTAATTCGATTTTTTTATTATACCCACTCGTTGATGCAACAAGATGTTGTTCGCCGCACCAAAGGCGGCGCGCGACTCTTGGCAAGCAAGCGCACCTTGTTGAGCTGTTGAGATTGAATACCCTCTACTCTAAACGATGGAGTACTTCCAATGTTGGGTATTTGAAAAACTATTTTCTTTCGAGGCTCGAGTGAATAATGCCTCAATTGTTGAGACTCATTCAATTAAATAGTAACCCCTGTTGGATCAAATCGTTCTGTTGAGACTAGACACACAACTCGTTGAAACTCCAACTGAAATCACCCTGTTAAGACTACACAGACTTTTACGATTGAATAGGCACATTGACTTGTACGATTGAATAACTACACTTTCGACACATTCAACACTTTCGACACATTCGACACACTCGACACATTCAATTGAATAGATTCACTGTTGCGACTCATGATTGAATAAACGCTATGTAAACTTGAATCGCCGATACACTTCAATAACGCCGATCAAGATACATCTCATAGATAAAGAACAAAATACTCATCAAAGCTTCCTATTAGGGTATTGGATTAATAATATTATATCTCAGTTATTATAAAAAAAATGTCTGTTTTATCAATAATTTTAATTACAACAGGGAGAGCAGTGGCCCACCCCAATTTACATTTTTTTTCTTCCTTCATTAAGCCTTCTTGGACTTGGACACGACTGGGGTGCCTGGTCGTGGGGATGGGGATGGGTCGTAGGTGGCCTTGGCGGCCTCGGCCAATGGACCCTTGGACTCCCGCTTGGCGGCTGGCGCCTTCTTGTTGTACACTCGAATGTAGAATGCAATGAACAAGAACAAGTACGAGGTCAACAGAGCGCAACCATACACAGCGGCAAACTCCTCGCCGGCGCACGAGCCCATGTTTGGCATCCATGGCCAGTAAGTAGACGTAAAGTACGTGTACGACGCAAAGTACACAAAGAACAGGTCAATGATAAACTGGATAATCTGCAGCCGAGTGACCCACTCCTTCCACCACACTCGAATCTTGCAGGCGGCCAAAAAGTAGTACCAGTACATGACAACGTGCACAAGCAAGTTGAGCACAATTGGCACCCACGACACGGAGGTCCGGCCAATGAGCTGGGTAAAGCACAGCAACGCGGTGGCGCCGTGGTGGTAAGTGTGCAAAAACGTCAACGGCTTCTTTCGCAGCACCAAAAACACAGTGTCCAGCAACTCATAGTACTTGGTCAGGTAGTTCAAGTAGTACACCAGCACGATTGGCTGCGTCCACGAGCCGTGGTCGCAAATGGCGTACAAAAGGCCGTGCCGCACAAGGATCGGGAACAATTGCTCGACAAGCAACAAAAACAGCGTCAACGACAAGATGGTCAAGAACAAATTGTGCAGCTGGAAAATGAAGTTGATTCGAATCACCGGCGCGTTTCGCAACACCTCCCGGCCGCCAAAGATGACAATGTAGTATGTAACAATGGCGGCAACCACCTCCTTCCACGAGGTCATTGGCAGACCCTCGTTCTGGGTGAACTCAAATGCCGATGCTGGCGTGCCAACCACCTTGTAAGCGAGCTGGTCAAACAGCTTCCATAGATAAATGCCAAACGGCCGGTCCACACTTGGAACCGACACTTCCAGCCAGTCGCAACCCATTATTGTTTGAAAAATAATAAAAAAAAATTCAAAAAACGAGGGAAGAAGAAGAGAAAAGTTGTTGTTGAAATAAAAAAAGAGGTGGATTAAGAAGACAAAATCGTGTGTTTTTGGGTCGACGGGCCTAAGGGAGGAAAAAAAAAAGGGGGGGGCACTGGGAAACCCGGCGCGCGCAGGGTTTTCCCTAAGAAAATGCTAAGCGAACACGCACGCGTCTAAGTAAATTTTTTTTCTGCTTTAGGGCTCGCTCTCTCCCCCTGTGAACAGAGTTTTTTCTCAGTAAGATATAAGATAAAGTTCGGTTTTGGGTTGAGATTTTCGTATAGATTCGTATAGATTGTTGTACAGAGAGTTTGATATAGAACTCTAGTGTTTTTTTCTTGCGAACAACTCATGGAAAATTGGTTCAATTGGACCAACCGAACTCATTGACATGTGATTTGGGTGTTAGAGAGCGCCCTTTGTTGATATTCAAAATCTCCGCGCCCTCGACCCCCTGAGTTTGAATTATCAAATTCCAAAAAGTACAATTGAAATAGTATTAAGAAAAAGGTCACAATATAATATACGGGGAATAATTATAATAAAACAAAACAAAAATAAAATAAAACAAAAAAAAAACAAAGCAGACATTATTCCTCATGGACACTGGCCAGCGGCGTCGACGACGACATCATTGGTTGCGATTGTGACTGCTGGCCAATGCCCTTTTCATTACTCATAGCATTCGTGTTGTTCTTTTCCCAGAAATCCAGACTGATCACCTCGTCGTTTCCGTACGCGTCCTCGTGCACGTAGATGATCTCCCGCGTAGACTCGTGCAAGAACCGAATGTTCTCGCCCGTGATCACACGCACTAGCTCGCCAGTGTCAACGTGCCGAATCTCGATAAACTGGGGCTCAAACGCAATCAAGTACGGATAACTGAATGTGAAATGCGTAGGAACTCCTTCCCACTCAATCTTCCAGTCCTGTCGCGACCGCCAGCCATTGGCATTGACAAAGAAGGACACGTCCGTGTAATTGAGCAAAAAGTTTCGCCCTAGTGGGAAAATACTGATAGGCTTTAGTACATCTCGTCGAATGACAAAGTCCAGCGACGTGTCTGCTGGATCGAGCAAAGATTGCGTCTCCAATGTCTTGAGATCGACAATCTCAAACCCTTTGACGCAGCCGACACACAGTCGTCGCTTCAAGAACGAAATAGACAGTGCTTCAGATGGAATGTAAAACTCCTTGAAAACCTTCAATCCCTCGCTCTGCGACTTGAGGAGCTTGGAGAATGGCTTTTGCTGACGTCGCGGCTGCGGCTCGTTGGGCTCCATCACCCGCACCGTGGTCGTCAACGAACTCGACTTGACAGTACACACCAAGACTCGACCCAAGCAAATACCGACTCGGTAGAAATTGACATGGCCCATAATCTTCTTCGATCGTCGGCTGTTGCCAACAGGGTCAGGAGTTTCAAGGCAGTCCAATGGCCAAGCATACAAAGTCTTGTCACTGAGAGCAAGCAGCATTCCGTATTCTTCCAAAACATCAACCTGAGAAATATTCGATAGAGTGATCACCTTGACTGGATCGGTAGTAGTTGGACCACCAGTAGGCGAGAACTTGACCTCTGCAAGCCAGATACCATTGTCGGTACCGTACAACAGCTTTCGGCCACCGTCCAACGGCGTCAGACAGTTGACCTTGTTGTTGTTACTAAAGAATCGATCCTTCAACACGTGTGTATTAAACACATCGCCCTTCTTGGACAATGCTCCCTGCTGGCCCTCGATATGCTCGACCCATTTCTTTCGTCCAATATACGTAGTGGCGTACAGAGTGATCTCGTAGCCCTTTCGGCCCAAGTACAAGAACGTGAGCGGGAACTTATTGCCTGACACAGTCTCGCTCTTGCCAACAGTTGAAATCTTTGGCACAAGACTGCCAGTTTGTCGCTTGGCCAGCCTGCTAGGCATCTCTTCACTCTCCGCAATCTGCAGCAACTCCAACGGAATTGGCTATAACAAAGTTAGTATACATTTTTTTATCTCTTTTCACACGTACCTTTCGGTGGACCTTCAATTGTTCACGCTTATTGACCGTCTTGATTCGCACAAACAAGAGACAATGGTCGAATAAATATACCTGCACGTCGCCCTGGTTCTCCTTGTCTTGAGTTCGCTTCTTCAAGAAACCCTTGAAAATAATCTCTCGATTCTCCTTCGTCAAATGCATATCGACATAGTCGTGCTGGCTCCTCCACACCAGTTGCTGGTTCAGCTGCAACAGATTGAATCTGTTCTCGGCCTTACCAGTCTCGATATTGACCTTGGTCAAAAACTCTCGGATCAGCACAATAGCCTCCGGAATCTGCTTCTTGTCAGGGTTCTCATCATCAGTGTGCTTCAAGACTGCTTCCAGCAAAAGCGGATATCGCGCAAGACGCGTCGTGGGCTTGGTCAAATAACCATTCAGTTCCAGCTTTCTAGACTCCTTCAAGCGTTCAGTCTCATCCACAAATTTCGCAAATGTGGCATTCTGGCTTTTCTCTCGTTCAAACTCGTACTTTCCTGTCAGCTGGTGCGCACCATATCGAATGAACGGATCAAACTTGGGCACAAACTCCAAGAAAATATCACCAATCTGCTTCACGACCGGTGCCTGCTGCTGTCGCTTGGTCAATGCCTCTGCGAGCTTGATATTGACCGAATGCACATCCATAATTCGCGAAAACACGTCTCGAATAAACTTTTCTCGCCGACTTTCTGGAATGATATTGGAGTTTCGCAACGGCTTGATCCAGAAATCCCGCAAGTACTCCAAATCCTTGACAAAGTCACGCTCAGTATAAATAACTTCACAGACAACCTCCTGTCGCTTCTTCTCACGATCCGGAGTGCTATCGGCAACTTCTTTCGAGACTGTGTGAATCCACAACTTCTGCTCCTTCTCGTCATCACCGTGAAGCGAAAGCCTGCTCTCAGCACGCTTCAATCCCGGCTGTGGCTTCATGTTCAGACGTGCCTGCTGCTCTAGTCGACGCGGACAAGCAATGGAGTAACATAGCTTGTCACGAGTACAAGTCGGCGAGTAGCATTCTGCAAGTAGAGTGAACACACCATTGACTGGAACTGTAGCAGTGGCAGCAGAATTCTCCGTAGACCCATTAGCAGCTTGTAGTTGAGCAGTATTGACTCCACCATTCACCGCGCCTTCTTCCTCTACCACAATCTCATTAAATTGATACACCTCATTGTTTGTATCTCGCAGTCGGTGATCATAAGTAACATCGTGGAAAAACTTTTGCGCATCGAGTGCTCGACCAAGAAGCAATGCCAAGTTTCGATCCGGGGTTTTGATAATGTTCGTAATCATATCCACAGCTTCGGCACCAGTGAACGAGTTTTTATAAGTCAACTCATTCTTGATGCGGTCACCAAGCACAATCTTTTGCCTAAACATATCCGCAACCTTGGACAGTAACGCTGGATATACCAGTGGAACTTTCCGCGATGTGGTGAGAATTGTCGAGTGAGAGTATGAAGACCTGTCGTCGCTGGCCCTGCTCGATGTGGAAGTGGATCTATGGTTGCCATTCAACGTTGTAGTACTTGACCGTCCATCATTACTTCGCGTGCTATGGCTTGGCTTGAGAGCGCTATTGAGTGTTGAATTGCTCTGATTTCTTGAATTCGCAGTGAGCTGCTTGTTTTGATTCAAATGAATGACCTCGTTTGAGTTTCGCTGCGGAATCACCCGTCCAGACATTGTAGTTGTCTGAGGTCTATGATCTCGGTCATAGGGCGTACCAGTACCTGCCATACCAAACCCTCCTTGTCGTCCACCCGTGGAAGCGCTGGTCATAGACATACTTCGCATATCCTGAGGACCTTTATTTTGAGCTGGAGGAGGCATGCCGCCGCTGCGCATTGCTGGTCCGAAATGCTGTTGGCTAAGTGCCGGATTGGATACAGCACGTGGCGGTGGAGGATGGCTTTGGTGATGTCGTTGGCTCATTTGCATGGGATACTGGCCACCACCACTTTGATATTGTGACGACGGAGGCTGCTGATTTGGAGGTCTCTGCATCTGTTGTTGTTGCGGAGGTGGAGGGTGCGGATGCTGTTGTGACATCTGATAGTTGTTCATCCGCTGTTCGCTGGATATCTGATCACTAGGCAATTGAGCTGCTGGGTGAAGCTGCTGTCTTGGCGGCGGCTGCTGGTGATACTGCTGCGGCGGCATTGGACTCTTGAGCTGCGGAACACCCTGACCCTGGCGATGCTGCTGATTACTGGACCAGTCTGGAGGAGGAGCCTGGCGACTGCCATTGCTGAGTGGTGGCAGCCTCTGTGGTTGCTGTTGCTGATTGTGGGGTATCGTTGGTGGTTGCTGGAATTGTGTCGAGGGCTGGCCGCGATTCTGCATAGGAATCTTCTGCTGCTGAGATTGTAGTGGTGGTGGTGTTGATGCTGATGGTAGCTGTGGCGAAGGCTGTTGAGCAGCCAAAGTAGGGCTGCCAAACGGGCTAGCGGACGATGGCGACCCTGGCAACCGTGCCGGAGGGCTCTGGTGCCGGTGTTGTGGCGGAGGCTGCAAAGCCATCGGCAGCGGACGACCATAACCATCTACAAGCGAAGACGACGAGGCTGATGCCTGCGACGGAGCTAGTCGTGGCATCTGGCCAGGAATTGGCGAGTTGGCGACGGGCGAACCCATCTTTGGCGAACGCGGCTGCGGCGAATGCTGCGACATTCGCGGCGGCGGGGGCATCATACCATGTACATCTGTATTTGCCGGACTTGGATGTCCTTGACCGCCGTTCATATAATGGCCTGGCGGTGGGGGCGCGTTGTTGTACTGTTGTGGTGGCGGAGGGCCTTGTCGCTGTTGGAATTGGTAGCCCTGTGGAGGTGTCTGACCAGATACTCGTCGTGGCGGTTGTTGTTGTAGTTGTTGTTGTTGCTGCTGACCAGATTGACGAAGATTCGACATGGAACTTGCATTGTGTAAACCTTGCCTGCTCTCAATGTCAAAGTTTGGAGGCAACGAGGCGCTGGTCATGGTGTGGGCACGACCTGGCGGCGGCGCATTGCCAAAAATGTCGGAGAACGCAGCATCTCTGTGAGTATTGTTGTTACTGTTGTTCGCCGGCAGTCGTTGTTGGTGACTAGCTTCCGACATGACTTCTAGTTCATAATGTTACCTTTGAGATCTTTCAAAACCCACTATATTTTGCCCTGGTTAGTACTCTTTTTTTTGTTTCGTGCGCCAACAAGAATCGTACAATCTCCACAGATGGAATCCCAGTTTCGGTTCAGCTTTTTTGAATGTCTGAACTCCAGCACTTTAAGAGATGTATCGAGTATCCTCTTGTCGTTCAGAAGAAAAGGTATCAGCAGGTGGGTATTCTAAATATATATAA
The DNA here is from genome assembly GCA_030580095.1 of Blastobotrys petasosporus. Classification (NCBI taxonomy): domain Eukaryota; kingdom Fungi; phylum Ascomycota; class Dipodascomycetes; order Dipodascales; family Trichomonascaceae; genus Blastobotrys; species Blastobotrys petasosporus. The sequence continues at coordinate 82,904 of JAKTSG010000023.1, forward strand.
ACCTCGCGTGCGTGTGTGTATGTGGGAATCCAACGCTCTCCGGTTCCTTTGTACGGTGTCGTTAAAGGACGCGTTCGATGATTGATTAATAGAAAAAGGAGCGTATTTCGGGCAGTGGATTAAAAAGTGTTGTGTGTCTTCCCTGTCCTGCTTTTTGTAGAAAAAACGTTATCAAGAGAGCGGGTTCAAGAGTGGTGGAGAAAAATGAGCTTTTTCGTTAGGTTACGCAAACGGCTCTCGTTCTCTCACGTTGCGCGCAAAACACCGCCCCAGCAGCACGTCATGCCAGATGGAGCTGAAGGTGCAGCGATGCAAGGGTATTTTTGAGTGGGCGGTTTGAACTTATGACAAGATACATTCTTAGCCATGGGGGTTTATGATTTTTAAAAAGTACATGTTTGTATACAGTCATTGCTCTTGGTAACGCTACTCTTTTTCTTTTCCCCCACTCAGTGCCGCACAGTGTGAGGCGTTTCGTCGTGCGCGCACCCCATGTACAGCGCCTAACAACTCCCACCGTGTTGTCCTAAGCCCCAGATTTATAGCGACAACCCACACAATGCCAGTACGTCCGAAAGGTACAATCGAGAGACTAACCACCCCAGGCCTACCATTCGACATTCCTAGCAGCTAATGCGGACACACGGGTAGTCGGCAACTTTGCCGTGCTGCCCCTCCGAACCAAGTTCCGAGGCCCCGCGTACCCCAGCAACGACGACTACGACATTCTCGACGAGGTGGTCGACCTGTTCCGGGCCAATTCCTTTTTCCGAAACTTTGAAATCAAGGGCCCCGCCGACCGGACGCTAATCTACGGCATCTTGTTCATCTCCGACTGCCTGTCCAAACTCAAGGCGACCACAACGCCAAACGAGGCAAACAGGGTGCTCAACACGCTCGCCGTCGACCACTTTGCATTGCCTGGCGACCCGGGATTCCCGCTCAATTCGCTGTACCTGCCGCCTAAGGACCGGAGCGAGGTGGATTTCTTGAGGGGGTACCTGTCACAGTTTAGACAAGAGCTTGCCGCGCGACTGCTGACGCGGATTTACCCAAACGGCGAACAGGTGCCAAGCAAGTACTGGCTAGCATTCACTCGACGAAGATTCATGAACAAGTCATTGTCTTAAGTATGTTGTAGAATAAAAGACTCTTCTATCAGACAGACAGTATCTTGTAGAAATAAGACTTGAATGCATAGACATATATATTCATGGCATCATATTAACAAAACGTTCATTACATAATAAAATCGCATAAAAACAAAGCAAACACGTCGTTGCAGATAATAATAATAAAAAGGATTCGGGTTAGAAATAAGTGTTCCAACTATCGCGGAGGCGGTGGCGGATACTGATGTGAGGGCGGCGGTGCGTTTCGCTCATTGCTTTCCCTAGATGCTCCATAGCCATACAAATACTGCTGCTGCTGTTGTTGTTGAGATCCTGGAGGCGGGGGTGGAGGTGGTGGTGCTTGAGGCTGCAATTGTTGCTGATATTGTTGCGGAGATGGATATGTTCCGGCATTCGCCTGGTCAGAATACATTGGCTGGTATGAAGAGTAAGCAGGACGATCTCGCGGAGGCGGGTTGGAGAACGTGCTATGAATCGGCATCGAACCAGGTAATGGCCCACTTCCCGCTGGCAGCGGCGGCAGCGTGTGTCGGAAATCCGACGGTTCTCGCTTCACCTCAGTGTCCAAGGGACTATTAAGAATAGACGAAATGTTCGACTGCCTCTTTGGACGCAACACTGGTCGAGGAGCATTCGTATAGTCTGCTGTCAAAGATATCGGCGTATGAGCGCCAGCCGGAGGAGTTACACTCCTTGCTGCAGCTGCAGCAGCAGCATCTGCCAAACTAGCAATTGATGGAAGCACATAGCTCTGCTGCGGAGGTGCTGAAGGCGGCGGCGGTGGGGCTGACGACTGCGGCACCGCTGGCTGCTGATATGTAGGAACATCGGACCTGGGTGCAAAGTATCCAGCACTTGGTCCTACTGTAGGAGCAGATTGTGGCATTGCAACAGCCTCAGTAGGCTCCTTCTTCGGCTGAACTGGGATCGACGGAGTCGTAGCCGCAGAGACCGTGGGTGCCGGAGACTGACGCATCGTCGACTGCATAACAGAAGATGCCGCTGCTGCATTGAGACTAGCTGGAGGCTGAACTTGACCCTTAGCACTCTTGTATCCAGAGTCACCCGCGTTGGCAATCTCTGCATAGTTTCGATCCTGGCTGTGCTTGTGGAAAAAGTTCTTCAGCATAATCAAACTCTTGTTCTTCATGTACGGCATGTACTCATCGAAATGGGTGCCATAGACGTTAAGCAATCGCTCGAATGTACCGACTTCGCCCAAACTCCAATAGCTTGATACTTTCTCACGAGCTGCAGGAGCAATTGGTGGAGGAGGAAGATTAGCTTGATTAGGCTGGTCAAACTGCGACTCGCCAGGCGTTGGAGTAGCGGCTGCTGCTTGTTGTTGTTGCTGCTGCTCTTGTGCTTGTACCTGTACCTGTGCCTGCTGCTGTGCTTGTTGCTCTTGCTGACGGATTAACAAAGCATGCTGAGCCTGTAGCTGAGCTTGCTGCTGCTGGTATTCATTCCACTGAACATGCTGCTGTGGAGGCGGCTGACCATATGGAGGCTGCTGACCCTCTGGGTGCTGGTAATAGTGACCAGTAGGCAGAGCTTGTTGAGGACCCTGAGATTGACCAACGCCCAAGGGATACACGGGCTGCTGCTGCTGCTGTGGAGGTGGTTGCTGCTGCTGCTGTTGTTGCAACTGCTGACCTGTAGCTTCCACAGGTTGTGACGCAATAGGGACCGGCTCTCTTGCCAGAGGTTCCTCGTCTTCCTTCTTCTTTCGTTTGCCTGCACCTTTACCCCGACTGGCAGTCTTAGCGCGCTTTCTTTGAGGCTCTGAATCGTCATTGGTATTGGTCTTCTTGTCATCGTCCATGGTTGCTGCGGCTCGTCGTTGGCGAGTATTGTTGGCCGCAGGCTGCAATGGATTGGCGGTCGCCGCAGCATTGGCAAGCATCTCAAATGGATTGACATCAACTCCCGGCATTGCAGATGGTGGAGCAGACGTTTCTTCTTCGACAACAGCTGTACCTCCTCCTGGAGTGGTAATAGCCTTCTTGCTAACCCTCTTCCTGGTCTTTCGTTTCGGTACGAGCAATGCCTTGTAATCAACCTTCTTTTTCGTTTGATAATAATGCATCACACATTCACCGTACGTTCTCAGCCCACCCATCTCAGTAGCAATCTTACCAAACTGCTTTGGATACAATGCATACGCCTCGCAAAACTTTTCGTGTTCCTCTTGCGTGAAAGTATCAATAGGATCAGAAATAAGCCTCTGGAACGGAACGCTCTTGTCCTTGACAATTACATTAGTGTCCTCAAACAAAAACTTCTCTCGCTCAACAGGATCGACAATCATATCCGGCACTTTAGCAGTCGTCAAGCGGGCACGCAAACTAGGATCACGAGCAGTTTCCTGTTCCAGATTGGACAATATCTCAAGGTATTCCGCCTCACTTCGCACGTAAGAACCGTGATGTGACCGGCCACGACGGCCGGGCCGCGTAGCGGCGCCACTGTGTTGCTCACTTACACCATTAGGTACAACAGCCGCCTGCGGTGAAGCAGCAGCGTTATTGGTATGCGATCCATTGATGGCTTCCTTCCCATTGTCTGCGGGTGGCTCAGACACAGCTTCTTGACGTTCCTGTATCTCCTTGTCAGCCTTGTCACAGAACTCATTCCAGGCTGCACGCTGAGAAAGGTAATCCTTGCGAGTTGCATCCATCTCGGCTTTGAGATTATTCTCTTCCAGCTCAACGCGACCAACGATAGCAGAGGCCACAAGTCTCATTTCCTTGTTATTCACTTGGGAGACCTGTTTGAAAGACGGTTCAGAAGATAAATAAGGCATAGTGGCACGTCGTTCCTCGGCAGGAATTTGTCGCAAATCGTACAAGCCCTGCTCGAGACGATTCAACGGGAACTGTTCAAACAGCTCCCTCTTCACAATATGTTCCTCGGGCAAAGCAGGAGATGCTTCCTTCATTTGCGTATCGTGATCTGCATCCACCTCACTTTTCTCAACATGGCCATTTTCCTTTACAACTTCGGGTTCTGCGACGCTTTCAACCGGCTCAACTTTTTCAACGACAGTAGAAACATTGCCATTTACTTCCTCTGACACGGCTTTAGGCTTATCCTCAACAACAGTCTCCTCCACTTGCATCGCTTCTTGAGCTTCTTCGATCACTGGATCTGCGATATCAGACTTGACAGGCTTGCTTTCAATCTCAGGCTCGGCTTTTGTCTCGGCTTCAGCGTCGGGCATATCAACATCCTCTGGTTCATCTGCCTGCTTCACAGTCTCAGAAGTATTCTCCTCAATTGTCTTAGTATCTGATGCTTTGACAGGGTCATCCGTCTGCTCGGCAGAGTCTACAGTTGTGGGTTCCTCGACAGCAGCCTGAGCTGTAATGACAGCTGGTAATGGCTCTGCCGCCTGAGGAGATGCCAACTCTGGCATCTGTTCAACAGGAGGAGCAGTAGAAGTTTCCTCTTTCTGCTGTTCAAGGTCCTTCGTGACAACTTCTTTGATAGCAGCAGGTTGAGGCTCGGCTTCATTGTGCTCGACAGCCTGGTCACTAGCAATGGCTTCTTTAACATCCTTGTCTTCAGTCTTTACCTGTTCAGCATCATTCTTGACATCATCATTCACCGCTTCATCCTCTGTTATGTCCTTTGTACCAACAGGCGCCTGCACCTCGTCTTGCTTGACATCCTCCTTGAGTTTAGTAGACTCCTTAGGTTTAACCAACTCCTCACTTCGTTTGCGTTCTGATTTCGAGTCGTCGGTGAACCTACTGCTGACACTTTCGTTATCGTCGTCGCGCTTAGATTCTCGACTATGCAATGGTGAGTGCCTTGCGACCAAAGGCGACCTCGTCAATGGGCTGTGCCGTTCATTTGAATGGGAATCAGATGGAGAAACGGCAGTCATCGGAGACTTTGATTTCGTGTCGATAGATGAATTTGACAACGATGGCCTCACCCGATGAGGAAACAAATCCTCTTCGATGCCGGCGCTACCACCACCAGCCATTTGTCGTGGTCGCGTCGGCGGCAATCTCGATTCTCGCTCACGTTCTCTTCGCTCAAAGTCGTTGTTGTTGTTATTATTATTAGGCAAGTAGTGAAGTTCGTTGCTGAAGCTCCTCGCTGGTGGTCCAAGCGGCGGTTTTGTTTCGTTGGGTGACCTTACTCGTTCAATCGAATGTGATCTTCTGCGACTAGAAGATGTCTGCGAGCCTGGGCGAGAATTTGGTGAGACCGAAGTTCTTGAATAGCTTCGTTCGTCGCCTTGACGAGCAGATGGCTGACGCTGCTCGCGGTATGAATCGTAAGGAGGAGGTCGTTCTCTTCTCTCCCAGTGGTCCCATTCTGTACGGTTTCGTCCCTCTCGCCAGTCCCATTCTCTGTCGCGTTCACGCTCTCTACTCCGCACACGTTCTCTACTTCGCGGCCGGTCCCATGCACTGCGTTCACGTCCGCTCGGTCTTGAAGATGAAGACGAAGGAGGCGGTCCATACGGTGAAGGGTACTTGCGTCTATCGTCTCTGATGCGTTCGTTTTCCCATCGCTTATCGTCATCCTTGTACGGTGGGCGGGCCCACTTGTGTTGCGACGAAGATGAGCTGCTTAATGGAGGTTGAGGGTTCGAAGGGTACTTGGGCGACGTAGGGATTGCATTGGACGATCGGCGGGAGCTCGAGGTAGATGCAAGTCGGTCTCTTTCGCGGTCCTTTTCGCGTGGCTGTTCTCGGTCTTGGTATCGCGGTGCGTACGAGCTGGCCGCCGACGACGACGATGCTGCCAGAGGCGGCGCGACATCTCCGTAGGACGAGTGTCGTGATGAATGTCGTGAAGATTGGTATGACTGGTAGTAATCGCGCCGATGGGGTGGTGACTTGTCTCTCTGGTGTGAAGTTAGTATTTGGTCAAACAAAAAACTGTAAATTAATCCACGTACATGTTCGCTTCCACTCATATTACGCCTTCGCTTATACTCCGCTGCTTCTCGTTCGCGCCTGTCTCGTTCTTTATTGCGCTCTTCCACGCGCCGTGCATCGTGGAAGCTGGGTGGCGGCGGACCCATGGTTGACAAGTGGTGGTGGCAGGGATAGTCGTTGTTGTCGAATGAAGTCCGGACCCGTCAAATGTTGCTGTAGGTATTATGATTTCTTGACGGTATATGTATATGTCGGGTACTTTAGATCGTGCAAATATCAGTATCTATGCATGCTTTAGTGTTTGCAAGGGGTTTGTTCGTTAGATAGTCGTGTTTGGTGGTACAAATGTAGTTGTGACTGGTAAAAAAAATGGCTTGGGCTTGAGCTGTCGTGTGGTTGAAAGCGTGCAAGTACCGAGCGTGAGAAGGTTTGGCGTGCGCGCAACTTTCTGTATGTGGGCGTGGCCCGCCAGGCTTTTTTTTTTTTCTATTAATGATTCACGGCGCCTGCTTAGGCGAATTTTTTCCTTGCACCGACGAATGGATCAATTGATGTTGGGCCTTGCATGGTGAGTGTTTGAGTCAGCTGTAGCTTATGCACGGCGTCGGTGTATCAAGTTTATTTTCGTTCGGTTCTATAGAATCTATGGAGACTTGAATATCACAGGTATGAATCCCAAAATTCGACCTCAAGCTGAGTGGCATTGGCGAATATGTCTACAAGCTCCTCGATTCGCGATGACGACGCGCCGGTGAAATGCGTCTCCAGCAGAGCTTCGCCTGTACTTGCAGCCGTTACGTAGTCGTCTGCAATGTAGTTTTCCACCCAGTTCCAGTACGGGTTGTTGATCTTGACTGCTTCATCCCACGCATTGAGATGCTGAGCAGCTTCCAAGTATCCGAATAAACATGGGCTTAGAGCAACTTGCAATGCAAGCCAGTCTTCCTTGTTGCCCACGTCTAATATGTAGCGAGTGTATGCCTTGCACGCTTGGTTTTCGGGAGTTGCCTCGACCGTAGCGATAGAGAGCCCGAATTTCTCACAATATTTGAGATGCAGTTTCATTTCCTCTCGAATGTGGCCGATTATACTTGCCGATGCATTGAGAGCATCAATGTCTGATGTCTTGAACGCTGCAAGGCCATGTGCTCGAGAGTAATGGATCAGGTAGAGGTAATCTTGGATCAGGAAGTTTCTGAACTGGTTCTCATCTACCGTGCCCTTGGCAATCTGCTTTGTAAAAGGATGATGTACGTATTTTTGCCAAATTGGAGCAACTTTTGGATGGTTGATGAGGAATTTGACAAGACTGCCAATCTGATAGGGTCGAATGTCAATGCCATGCAAGTGGTTGACGGGGCCCTTGCCATGTCCAATCTGTTCCGCAGTCTCAATTGCTTTTCGCACATACTGAATAGATTTGCCGCATGCATTCTTGATGTTATCACCCTTGGCCAAGTTGCTTGCAAGTGCAGCGGCAAGAGTGCAGCCTGTTCCATGTGTATTGTGAGTGTCGACCCACGGCTGGCTAAACGTTTCGAGGTCTGTGCCATCCCACAACACATCAACTACCTTGTTATTGTCCAATGGTCCGTGGCCACCTTTCAGCAGTACTGCTTGGCACTTTAAGTTTGCATGCAGTGCTTTGGCAAGTTTGATTCCATCCTCGCCTGTCTTGACGTTTGTTACCGAATCAAGACCCAGCGCCTTTGCAATTAGCTTCGCCTCCACATAATTTGGCGTAATCACTGTAGCAAGTGGAAAAAGATCCTTGATATAAACATCCAATGCATCCGAGCTAGTGAGTTCGTCACCAGAGGTAGCCACCATAACCGGATCAACCACTATATACTTGGGGCGATACTTCTGCAACACACCCACCACGGTCTTCATTGTCGCGGGACTAGAAAGCATGCCTGTCTTGACTGCATCGACGCCGACATCACTGAATACGGCCTCTAGAGATTCTTTGATCATAGCCTGGTCGTCAATTGGGTAGATTTTTTTGACACCGGTTGTGTTCTGGGCAGTTAGCGCTGTGATACAAGTCATGCCATAGCACCCATGAACCGTAAAGGTTTTTAGGTCTGCCTCAATGCCCGCACCTCCTGAGCTGTCAGAACCTGATGTGTTAGTACCGTTGAACCTGATTGATCGTACCGGCGATAGTCAACAGTCGATAAACCATTTGTTCACTGTATTGTTCGGAAGTTTGTGTGCGAAGGCGCGGCTCACACGATATATAAAGGCAATCGGATTCGGGCTACAGTGATCCACCACCACCGTATAGAATATCCGGATTTGCGGGAAACTCACTCGGCAGTAGTTTGCATATTGCAGGAACTTTTTAAGGGTCTGCAAAATGTTAAAGTTATCTGCAATGCACCAGAAACGTACAATGAGTGGGGTGCTGTACCACAATACGCTTCGGCAGCGGCACTAGACGGTTCGGCTTCGACGATCACCCGCGGACTGGTTTCCTTCAGGAACGGCAATGGACCTGCCTGTGGCATATCATCCTTTATAATTACCGCTTGGATATCATCATTTCAGAATGAAGGTAAGTTTTGATTATTGACTTTTCACATTCACTAGCGCACTTCTCAGTCGGTTGTACGGTCTGGCCATAGTGAAGCCATGCCACTTAAGACACTGCTTGTCCATGCGATGAGCTTATCGAGCTGATCATTCACGATTCCGTCAAGATTTTGAGCTCTCTCCATCTTTATCAAAGTACCGGTACAACTATCCTTCCCTTTCAATCTTGTCATCGGACTTTGAAGATGCGGCTAATCCACGCTGCAGATCTGTGGATTATTCATCCGAGCGAAATTTGTGTCATGGCAGTTTTCTCCGCACTCTCGCTTTTTCCAATAACCCACACGAACGAATAGAATCACAGACTCGACAAAATGAGCACTGCGACTATTTTATCCAGTGCCAAACGGTCTGGTGCCTCGGCTGTAGTCGGGGCCCTGTCGTGCCAGAACAACTCTTATCTCAAAACGCTTAAGACTCGTGTGCTGGCGTGCGAGAAGGGCAAGACCGAGGGCAGCTACGAGGTCGAACTCGAAGACACGGTTTTATTCCCCGAAGGAGGCGGACAGCCATACGACGTTGGTGTTTTGCGACTTGTTGCTCAGGATAAGGATATCAAAGTGTCCAATGTTCAGCGAGACGGTTTGACCGCTGTGCATCTCACCGGAGAGCCTCTTGAGAAGGGCAGCGAGGTGGAGGTGAAGCTCGACTGGGCACGACGATGGGACCACATGCAGCAGCATACTGGCCAACATATGCTATCTGCTATCTTGGATAAGAGAAAGCTGGATACCTTGTCGTGGAATATGGGTACGAAATTCAACTACATTGAATTGCCAAGGAAGCTTACGACCGAGGAAGTGCAAGAGGTGCAGCTCGAAGTGAACGATACTATTAGAGAAGCTATTCAGATCACAGTCGAGAAGAACAATGATGCTGACCATAAAGCACCAGAGGACTATGATACAGAGAAGGGTGTAATTCGAGTTATTCATATTGGCAAGCTCGACAGTAACCCGTGCTGCGGTACTCATTTGGCCAACACCGCCGAGATTGGGGCATTGGCACTGCTCCACTCGACGCCAGTTCGAGGCACCAACTCTCGGTTGTGGTTCATTGCAGGCGACCGAGTGACAAGATTTGCTTCGGAAGCCAACGACTCTTTGCGACGAGCTGGCTCTGCATTGTCTTGCCAGATTGAAGAAGTCAACGACAAGGTCGACAGGTTGAACTTGACGGTTAAAGATTTGTATGCCCGAGAACGAAGTTTACAGATGCAGCTCGCTAAGCTTGAGGCTGAACAGCTGAAAGCTGATATCGCCGCGGGCAAGATTGGCGTACTTCACAAGCCTGATGGCACCAACGACTACCTCAAAGCGATTGAAAAGGAGCTTGGCAAGTTCAAGCCAGGTGATGGAACATATGTTCTCATCACTGGAAAGGGCAAAGAAGGTGGTGCCATTGCTGCTGCCGGCGACAAAGTAGACGACTGTGTCACGAAAATCAAGGAAACCGTTCCAAACGTGAAAGGCGGCGGAAAGGGCAAGTATCAGGGTAAAGTCATTGCCTGGGAAAAAGGTTCATTAGAAGCGTTATTGAAGTCGTTGCAATTGTCGTAATAAAAGTATAAAGAAATCTAGAAGTACAATAGTAAATAAATAATTAAGAAAATGAATGAAGGAATAGGAAATAAACAATAAAAAAAAGGATTTCATCAGCTCAACCAAGTAAACCCTTGATTCGCCATCGCCATCGCAGCTTATGCCTCAGCGTCGAATACCACTGCTTGTGTATGAGTACGTAGTAAGGTTCGCCACCGCTGCCTTCGATCTTGACTACCGTCGATGCATAGATCGGGGTGTTCTCTGCACATGCCTGACACAGAAACGTGTCGTACTCTCTTACAATCCGATCTATCTGTAGTGAGAATCCACAATTGCAACATGTGCGGTGGTCGCTCTTGTATCGCAGCGCTATTGACGACGACGACAGGCTGTCGATAGTAGCCGAGGATGAGACATCATCGACCCCATGTCTAACCTCTCCGCCATACTCTGACGACTCAGGAATATAGTCCTCCACAATCATAATGCTCTCTGCCTCTGCCGTGCTGCCGACGCTGTTCCACTTGGGGAATGAGGTCAACGTGTCCTGCTGTAGCAGGTCCAGTTTGGAAGCCCTGCTGCGAACCCGTTTCGGCGGTTTTTTCGACACGAACCCTTGAGACTTGGCTATTGAGTCCAGCGAGTACTTGGACGCCAATGGGCGCACTCTGCGAACCGGGTCCATGTATCTAAGTCGAAGCGAACACTGGAGAAGAAAGTCTTGTCAAAGAAGAAGAATCCAAAAAAAATTGTCACGACGGTCCGGATGATCAAGGGGGGGGGGAACTGAACCACTTTGGGCTCCTCTCTTTCCTGCTCCGCTTTGTCTTGTATAGCAGAAAATCCTCTGGCAAAACCCCGGCCGTTGCCCCGGCTACTGCATGTCTCACCTGTTGTTCAAGGTTTTTCGCGGCGCGTGGGATTTTCTGTTGGATTTGTGGTGCGTGCGTGCTTCTCTGCTTGAAGGTGTAAACATTCAGAAAGGGTTGTCATCTACTGCTGTAGTACCACGGCAAGACCGTCGTCGCCTGAGAAGAAACCCTTAGATATGACTACGGAAACGGCGGTGCTGGAGCCAGGGCCCGTGGGTAAGCACAGCAATAATGTGGAGGAGGCGTTCGAAATGGCGTGGAACGACCTGGTCGACCCCTGGCAGCGCAATTCCATCGACCTGGACAAGAGTGTCGACCTTATAGACTTGGTGGCTGACTACATGCAAATGCCACACGAAGCGTTGCTACCGGAAAACGCACGAGAGAGCTCAAAACAACTCATAGAGCAGTGTCGTGCTGAAGTCAGTAGCATGTCGAAGAAAGAGTTTGGCGAGTTCTTCTCTGCCGTGACTGGCAGGGAGGTAGGGGTTAAGGCCAACGACGAATTGAACGCCAACGCCACGACAAATCGCAATCCTGGAATTAATAAAGAAAGAAGAGGCAGCGACCTGACGGACATGTCTATCGAGAGCTTTTCAAAAGCAATGGATATGTCCACGCCCTTAAGGTCAGTCCCAAAGAGACGTGTAGCATCCGCGTCAGGATACAGATTTCCTCCGGCACAACCGATATTAGACACACCAGCGCCTGCTCTACACCAGCGGCCATTAAGTCCCATGAATCGCTCGCCGAAGGATGTTATGCGGTTGCAAGACCAGGAGCAGCAGCTTGAGAATTACGAGGCGCAAGTGGCAGATCTCAATAATGAGAAGAGCAGACTTGCACAAGAGTTGCAACGCGCCAAAGCGCAGATACGCGACTTGGAAATGCTGGAAAAACGAAAGGATACCCATATTCAGTCCATTGAGACTGATCTTTCAGCGACAAGAAATAAACTGGCGTTGGTCAAGGCACGGCCGCCGTCGCCAACAAATGTTCAGAAGCAACAAGACCTAATTGCACGACTTCGCGATCAAGTCTCTGAGCTCGAATACGAGAACAAACGTGTCAGTGAGCTTGCACAGTCGAAAGAATCAGAGTTTTTGGCGCAGCTGCAACAAATGCAAGCACAGTACAAGCTAGAAGTGCCAGAACCTATACCCGAGCCACCACAGCCATCTTCAGATTCAACCAATGATCCAAATGTCCTTCAACAGCTGACAATGGTATACTTACGACAGAAGCAACTCATTGCACAATACTCTCAAGGCGCGCCTGCTTCCAAAGTTGAATTCGGGCGACTGACCAACCACACACCTCTTGTTGTGGCCGGCTGGCTATTAGCATTTGTCTTCCTCTGCCTGGCTATTGCTCTAAGGTCATCATCCGATACTCCATGGTGGTATGGTAGTGTCGTGCACCACCAAGCATCGAAATTCGACTCTTGGGTGAGAGAAGCTCCAATCAGCTAATCATCATTTGTTCAAGATTCAACGTCTTTAGAGATTTTTTTTTTATTAATTTGCATATTTTCATACTAACATAAACATATTATACATAATCATTAAGATTTTAAATTATTACCGCAGCCCGGCTTGGTGCATGGTCACATCGTCGTCATCTGCATAGATCCATTCGAGACAATCCTTAAACACCTGTCTCGACCATTCCATCTCCAATGCCCACTCGGCCTCTTTGATTCTCAGCTCAAACACCTCGCACCCTTCGATCAACGGCGGCCGGCCAATTCTTTGCCGATACTTTTTGAACAGCACAATTGGCCGCATGTCAGTAATCTGCGTGCATCCTCTCAGCTCCAGCACCGATAATCTCAGTGTATAGCCCAATATTCTCGGTATGCTGGCGTTGGTAAGGTTGCTGCAATTGTTCAGTGACAAGCGCTCAATCTTTGGACCCCTTCTTAAAGCAACTTCCCAAATTGTGCGGTCGTCAATGGCACATCCGGCCAGTCCCAGCGTGTCAATGTTGCACCGTCGCACTATATGCTTGACTCCGCGGTGGGTGATCAATTCACCACCTTGCGTTCTGCCAACATTCAGCAGCTTCAATCTCCGGCAGTACTTGGCCACCGCCCGTAACCCCTTGTCGCTCACTTGTTCGCATGCGCGTAGATCGAGAAATTCCAACTGCGGCGAACATTCTGCAATCATCTTGACCACCCGGTCGTCGGTGCGGCTGCAGCCAGGGAGCACGATCTTCGTCAGGCGGCCCCCCTGCAGCAGCGCTCGGGTAGGCACAATGCCTGGACAGGTGTAGAACTCGAGCCACTGGAGGTTACCGGCGATGCTTTCGAGCGATTCGACGTCTTGCTGCTGGGCATGGATCTTGTGTAGCACGAGCATGCGCGAGCGGTGGTGGGTCGTAGAGGAATGGGTGGTGGCTGCCACAAACTTGTTCCAAGTCTCGGAGGTTTTGAAATGCAGTTTGGAGTACAAAACCTCTGTGGCAATCTCGTTCCATGTTCTATTGACCAATTGGCACGAATGCAGGCCGGCGCCTTGCTGGTGATGCTGCAAAATGTCATGGCTGGAGATCTTTGCAAGCTGTGCGGCTTTCCACGCTTGGCGAGCAGAGGGGTTGTCCCCATATAGCAGCAACGCATGCCGGAGCGACATGGGTGATCTCCGCTTGGGCGACTGCTCATGTGGCACAACATTGTGGTCTTGATCTAGGTGGATCAAGATCATGCGTAGAATCTCTGGAATGAGAAGCGCCCGATGGCAGTGTGTTGGGGCAGAAGAGCACGACGAGGAGCCAATGGACGAAGCAGATATTAATTGGTCGAGTCCATGTTGTTGATATCGGTCTTCTTCATAGTACTCTGTGTTTGTCGCAATATTGATACTGTCGTCGTATGAATTCTGTTGTTGTTGCTGTTGCAGTGTGACGGCGTTGGGTCCGCTTGTCGAGCTCACAGACCGGATAAAGCTAATAAATGGTGCTCGAAGGTCGAATCGTTTTTTGGTCTCTTTACCATCTGGAGAAATTGGTTCGATATTTGCACATAAACTTGTCGGCACCGATACACTACGTCGCACCACCCGGTGTCGCTGCTGCTGCTGCTCCATCTCGCTGCTCATTGTTTCCGAAATAGCCTAGTACTTGATCCCTCCTCTCATACACTTTCTTAGTCGATTAGATATTTTCGTTTTCGTGTTGAATAGAATAGAATGGATAGATGTGAAAAAGAATAAGAAGAAGGAAGAAAAAGGGACCTGAGAGTGGAAATTATCTGTGAGCAGCTTACTCCTTGTCTCGTTTCCTCTGCAGGCCGGTTTTCTTGTGCCAATGTGCTGCAACCCAACCAACCTTCTGGAGCCCAAACCCACGGTTGATTGAATGGAAAAAAGAGAGAGAAAGATATATCTTCAAGAGCGAATCCCAAAAGAATGGAAAATGAGAATCCTTTCTTAACAGGTTAAAAATGAGAGAATAGTTAGAGAGAGAGAAAGATGGCTGGGTTAGTTAGTGTAGAGTGTGTGCCCCTCCACCGGCCGGCCGCAAAAAACTGTGGTGTGCCCTTTTCTTATTTTTTATGTATTATACCTTATTTTGTGCGTCGTAAACCCACAGATCCGGATAGTCCTCAGAAACCGACCTTTTTCCTCTCCTTTTCCTGCACAATGACTTTTGGCCCTACGGAGGTGGCTGGCTCTGTCTTTGAACGACCAAAAATGTCTGGATCCTTTGTCTCAGATTTTTTTTTGGGCCCCTTTCTGGCTCTGAGCCGCACGATGCCCGCATTGGGCGGTGGTGAGGCTGCAAGATCAAGGTCTGTGCTGGCGCAGACGTAGGGGGTGAATATAGTGAGAAATAGTGTGTTAGTACTCCTGGATTCGATCTATGTGTGTTATCAACGATAGCATATCTTAAATGTGCTATGATGTCTTAATTGAATGCAGCAATGGTGGTGGAGCGTGCGTACATGCAATGGATTGGATAGAGTGGATGCGCCAGCCGCATGGTTAATACGACACCACCCGCCATTTCCCACCTACGCACCAACCACCTTCGTTGGCCAATACGACAAATTGAATATGCACCCGCACCCGACATAATTGACATATTGGCATTTCTATGCAATGTTGTAAATTTAAATTATACGTAAAAAGTAATATAATTTTAACGCTTCATGGTTCGCTGTCTGTCGCTTCGCTCCACCAGCTTCTCGTCAATGCGCATACCTTTTCGTCGCCGAATCTGCTTAACGTAGTTCATAGCTATATTCTCTTTATCAGCCAGTTCACCCAGCTCCTCCAGCTCTTCCTCGGTGGTAGGCACCCAGTACGGGTCCTGATCGAGGATCTCGAATCCGGCAAACACCAATTGCGGATTCGCTGCGCCAGACGTCCGCTTTCGCATCTCGGCGCTGAACCCAAACGCTTCGGCAACAGGCACACAAGCGTGCACAGTGAAGAACGGTGTGCCTTCGCGCATCTCCTCGCTCAGTACCCTGCCTCGCCGTTTAGTAATGACGCCGTAGACCTTGCCGAGCACTTCGGCGGGAGCTTGAATGTCGCACATGTACTGCGCAAGCTTGATTCGAGGAGACCATTGCTGGATACCTTTATGGATCGAGTCGCGGATGAGTGAGTAGATTCGTGCAGACGGCTCAGTGGACTCTGTCTCGACCACCGCAGTCACTACACACCCGACGCCTTCTAGAGGCTCGGCGCAGATGGTGCCCTTGGCCATAGCCATCTGGAACCCGGTAAGGATGGACTCCTCGAAATGGGATCTCGTAGATTTGATATCAGCATCAGGGAACGCTCGTCGAGCGATAGTCTCGGTTGCGTCGAACAGAATGTTGGGGCCGACATGCTTAGGTCCAAACGACACAATGTCCTTGGATGCGTGTTGGGTGAGTATCTTATCAAGATTCACTCGCAAGTCATCCAGCTTGGCGTCGTCTTTCTCAATACCTGTCACCAGAAGCTCTTCATCTTGCTCGACATGCTCCTCGTGGTACTCGTCACACTTCTTTGCATCCAACCCACGGATTCGATCGGCGTTTTGAGCAATGAAAGATGTGACTTCTTCGCCGAGTGGGTAGATTTGAAGAGTAATGTCCAAGTTGCCCACAGACAGTCTAACTTCGCCACGCTTCAATCCTTCTTCACTCACAAACTCGCCATCCTTGACAATCGTCTCTCGGTACGGCACAATTGGTGGCGAGCAGTGAATGTCGACCTTGGCGTACCGTTCTTTCAGGTCCTTGATGCATCTTTCGAGGTGCAGTTCGCCTGCGGTAGCTAGAATCTGTTCACCATTCTCTTGTACATATACCTGCACACATGGATCACTCATATTCAGCAATCTCAGTCCCTCTTCGACCTGTGGAATCTTGGTAGGATCCACGGGCTCCACAGCTACTCGCAGAATAGGTACAGCTGCAGTAGTCGTTGAAGCGAGATTGGGTCCTGAGAACTTTGTACTGACGATTGTCCCGCTTTTCATAATCTTGCCGTCAAGTCCACCGACACCAACAATGCTTCCTGCTGGAGCCGAGTCTATCAACACCAATTCCCGCCCCATGAGCAAGAACAGCCCTGTAATTGTCGCTTCTTCCTGCGTGCCGCTCACTGACGGCTGCGCGGGATCGAATTTCGGGTTCAGCACCTGTACAGTATCGCCGACTCTCAATGTACCGCTATACACCCGTGCAAACCCAATAAGCTTTTGCTCATCATCGCCAGTGATTTCTTGTTTAGCCAAATACTCGCTCAATTCGTCGATTTGAGCGCCCGACGCTATAGCTCGTGCCCGTTCGCTGCGCGCGCGGATCTCAGCCACGCGGTCTGCGGCGGGGTCTTTCTTTTCCTTTGGAATTTCATGGTCGAATACAGAAACCACCTTGGATACGTATGCAGTGACGGGGCCTGTACGGTCGCATGCGTTCATAGCGTCGGTCACTTCGTGCTTGATGCTTGTGTGCGAAGGGGTGGCTTCGATGATCATTGGTATTCGCTCCCGCTGAGCCTCGAGCGGCGAGGGCAGGATATCAACCACTGAGAGAAGGATTGCTCTAGACATTGGAATCCATTGGCCTACAATCTGATGCAGAAGAGATTTTCCGTCCTTGGTTTTGATATCCCGAGGCTGTATCTTGAGCCCTAGAGCATTGACAATCTTTTCGAGCTTTTCCGTGTCCTTTCTCTCACCAATGCAGGAATTGTATACAGCCCAAATGTTGTCCAGTACCAGCTGCACAAACAACGGCTTGAGGTTGCGGCCCTTGAGCTTTGAGGCGCCGGCAATGACGCTTTTGGTCTTGGGGTCAAGGTAGTACTCGCCCCACAACACCTTCTCCAGCTTCTTTCTATTCATCCCTAGCTTTCTTTCATAAATAGCGGCAAATTGCGAAATATTGAACCCCCAGCCGTCGATTGCTGATCCAAACACTACATTGTTTTTCTCTGGCGCAAAGTACAAATCGTCGTCGCTCGTCTCGACGAAATCTTCTTTATTCGTACTGCTGCTCTCCATCTTCTCTCTCCATTTCAAGTCTTCTTCCATTCGCTGTCCCTGGAAAAATGTGCCCATCACCGCATTGACCTGCTCCACCAGTCGTATGAGGTGGCTGAATGCATCCATAGGCGTCATTTGTAGCTCCGTAATCAAACGGTCAATCTTGTTCAGCACTAGTATCGGCGTCATCTTCTCCATCCACGCCTGCCGCAGTACTGTGACAGTCTGCGAACATACACCTTCAACAACATCCACCACGACCACTGCGCCGTCGCACAATCTAGATGCAGTGGATACCTCGCTCGAGAAATCAATGTGTCCCGGAGAATCGATCAAGTTGATTAGATACTCCTTCACCTCGTCTTTTTCTTCAATCTTCTTCAAAACTCTGAAATACAGTGAGATTGCGCTCGATTCCATTGTAATGCCTCGTTCTTGCTCGTCGGGCCGCGAATCAAGGTACCGGATCTGTCCCTGGAGCGACTGTGAGATGATGCCGTTGGACGCAAGCAAGTTGTCTGAAAGCGAGGTCTTGCCATGGTCGACGTGTGCTAGAATGCAAATGTTGCGGATATTCTGGGGCCTGTTTTGTAGTTTGATCAGGTAATCTTGTGCAATCGCCATGGTTGAAGTTAAGCTGTGCTGTGTCTATATGGTTTGTAAAAAGTTGTCGTTGATGGATTTAAATATTTCGCGGGGACACATTTGTTTCTCATGGTGACCAGTCACTATTCACACAGCCAAAACCGCCAAAATTCTGTCCATTAACTGAAATATCATTGATAAATATTCAAGAATATATACTTTAAGATTTGTGCGCAAAAAAAATACTGCACTTGCCTATATCGGACATTTTATCGTATCGTCAACTTAAATCATACCCCAGAGATCCAACAGATCCCAGAGAGATCGCGACGACTCGTATTAGTTTGACAATTAGTATATTAAGTGACCATTATTTCATCTGCATAAGTTAAAATATTCCCGTTGTTTTTTGCAAAATCTAGTAAGCATGGTTCTGGAGGCCATACGTCGATGCTGCGTACTCCGAGCCATTATCATAGCGTCTATCCTCATCCATCAGCTCCTTGACCTCCCACGGGCTGTCCTTATTCGATACACTAAACTCTAGATCCTCCTTGGTGATCATGTCCCAGTACTTGTAGATCATCATCACTGCAAATAGATTACACAGCGTCGCGAAGAACATGCCGTCAATGTAATGCTTGACATTGACGCAAATCTTGTTCGAAAACACATACATGAGCACCTGGCCCACGACAAAGAAGAATCCGCCCAGTGCGACCGCGCCGACGGCCCAGATATCGTACAAGATGACAATCGCAAGCACCAGCTGCGACACAAAGTACACTGCCACGCACAGCGCGTTCAGAATGTACAGCACCACAAACAGCGCCAGCGTCTTCTGCGGCGTGAATCCGACCCACGATTCAAATGTGAAGAGGGAAATGACAAACGTGAGCGCAAACCCGGCAATGCTAACGAACCGCATCGTCCACACCGACCGCCACGTCCCGTCTTCCCAAAACTGGAACCCCAGGAACCCGTTCATCATCAGGTTCCAGCACATTGCAGACGTCACACCAGACTGCACTGCGACGAAATACGGGTACGTGACCGATCCAGGAGGAGTCACGCCAGAGTCGATGACCAGCGACAGCATGGTCAACACCAAGAATAAATAGAAAAAGTCCAGAATCTCTGTCCGCCCAATCGCCGTGTACTTGGACCTGATGCCGAAGATCATAAATGCCGTGACGAGAATAGCGGCAATGTGTATAAACGCACTGCCAACCTCCAGAATCATCGTGTTGGCTAGCTCAATCGACCGTGCATAGCATTCGGGCATGACACCCACCGTCAGCAGCGTCGTGCTGGTCGCATCGTTGTAAGGGCCGACCAGCGAGCACAGCGGCACCACTGCGTTTTTGCACAGGAAATCAAAGTCTCCAAATGCCATTATTTTTTTGTTGTTATGTCACAAAAAAAAAGGAGAATATGCTTGACGTGAAGGGGTTGTGTGTGTGGGTTGTTGGTCTCAGAACCTCCTAAATTTAGTTTTTCCCGGACCCAGATATTTGGGAGTGTTTACACTTTTTTTTCCACGCTAAACGAACCCGCCCTCAGCCGCACTAGGGTATAAGACTATAGGACTATAGAGAGATCTTATCGATGCTGAGAAGAGCAGCAATTGCGTTCCCTGGCCAGGGCACTCAGCAGGCTGGGATGCTCAAGAGTATATGGAAGAAGCATGAGAAGATTGTAGGCAGGGTACTAGAAGAATGCGATGCAGCATTGAACGAAAACTTCTCTCAAGTGCTGATCGATGAGCAGTCAGCTGTCGAGACCAGGTTGACCCGAAACACCCAGCCCATGCTGGTGACGTATGGGTACGCTATAGACCAAGTACTGAGGTCGCAGCATGATCAAGTGAACTTTACACACGTACTGGGCCACTCACTAGGGGAGTACACTGCATGGTGTTCGGCTGGGATACTGTCACTCAGCGATGCGGTGCCGCTGGTGAGACGCAGGGCAGAGGCAATGCAGGCTGCCACCGATGCGTATGGCCGCAAAACAGCAATGACACTCATGCTGCTGCCGAGAAACTCGTACGATCGGGTGGTTCAAGTGCTGGAGCCGCTGCTGAGCGATACGGTTGCGTTGGCGCTGTACAATGCCGAGAACCAATTGGTGCTGTCAGGCGACGAGGACCATGTCGCTGATGTGGTGGCGGCGGTCAAGTCTGAATTGAGGAAGGACAAGCTACGCATCACAACCAAGAATTTGGCTGTGTCTGCGCCGTTCCATTCGCAGATTCTGGCTCCTGGCAAGCAAGTCATGCGGGAGTTGGCACAGACGGTGCAGCTCAAGTGGCCCGTGGACACCAAAGTGGTCTCGAACATAACTGGCAAAGAGTTTGAAAGTGTACATGAAGTTAGGGAAAGCATACCCGAGACTTTCACGTCTCCTGTGCGCTGGATGCAGAGTATACAACATTTGCAGCCACAGGTCGACGAAGTGTACCAAGTCGGCGACGGCAAGTCGGTCGAGGCAGCTTTGTCGCCACCAAACAAGCCTTCTGTACATATCATTTCATGAAGGAAATTTATTATTATTACCCATCTATGCAAAAGTTTCTGAAATTCTACGAGTCCACATCCATTTTATTTCTCTTGGCTTCTTCCTTCCTCTGCCGCTTAAACTCTTCAATCTTTTGCTTCATCTCCTCGTCGGGCTTGCAGTCTTCTATTTTAAGCGGCGCTCGATTGAACGGATCTTTAGGGTCGCTGAGCAAGTGACTCTTGATCGTGCCGTAATCAATTGTAACGCGCGAGCTTGGCAAAATGACCGGGTTCTCCATCAACGTGTACATCAGTGGATCCAAAAACTCGTCGGGGATTTCGCCCAGCTCCAGCTCTCCTTCCTCGTCGGCATTCTTGACCGCTTCCGCATCATCAGCGACTTTCATAAACTTGGTCAAGTCCTCAGTCTTCTTGAGTCCGTGACGACCGAGAATCGTGCTGGCTCGCACAAACTGCTCGTGGTCATACGATCGGCCATCTCTTGCTACACCCTTGACGAACGCCTCTTCCTGTGCTAGATTCAAATAAACGTCACAAATAGCTGAAAGCAGCTCCCGTGGTCTAAATGCATACTTTTCTGGATCCCGCACTTTGAGTTCTCGGCATTTCGGGCCTACTAAGGCGACCAAATTGTAGTTCAACATTGCAGCTAACCGGTCAACAATCTCCACCGAAACAAACGCCTTTGGAATCGCACGAGTAAACATGACAAACAAATCAATTGTCTTGTTGGTCAGACTCATCAGCGAATGACAGTGCTTTTCGGCCGCTGCCAATCGTTGCCTCTTTTCCTGTGTCTCTTGCGATTCTTCAGGCCCGCCGATAACTGGCGGCTCTGCTCCAAGCTCGTTCTGAAGTGTATGAATTTCTTGCAACTTTGTCAACGACTCATCCAACAAATATGTAGCGTCATTTAGCAGCAATGCGACGAATTGCACGAAAAAATCGGCACTGTCCTTAGCCTCTTGCTCGAGCTTGCGCTTATAAATAGAATTGGGCCAGATTGCGATAATCAAATTCGCAAGGTAATGCCGCGTGTTGTGCTTGTCGTAGAATCCTGTCTGTTCACACTCGATATACCAATTCATCAATGCATGCAACAAATTGTCCAGGCAGAGCTTGTCGGTGTCAAACACTTGCACCAGCCACGAGCTGCGCTGGCCCGGGCCCGTCAGTGTACCTATGAACATGGCCTCAACCAAGTGACTTTTCAAATACGGGTTTCTCACAAACTCGGTATTTCTCAAGATTGTGAGCATATAAGTCGTGAGATGACTGCTTTGTATCTGGTGCGTCGCATATACTGGTCGCGGGTTGACCTTGATACTATGCAAAAGCGTGTCTACAGGAGCCTCAAGAAGGTACTCGGGATAATGCTTAAAGTATTCAGGCTCCTTGTCGTAAGGAAGTGTCACAGGCTTGAATGGATACCGATGTTCCGTATCTGCAGCGCTCGAAAGAAACATAAATTGGAAACACGTAAACTGTGCAATGGTTGTTGTAACCTCATGGTCGTAAGTTAGGGCGTTGATTGTATGAGTCAACCCGATCATGAATCGCAGCCTTGTCACGACCTTCTTTTGCGTCGCTGCCACTTGTTGCTCCATCTGAGTTCCTCGCCATTTCTCCATCTCGCCGTCAAGGCGCTGTAAAACGCCCCTTAGCTCTTTAATTGTGCGGTTCATAGTATCGAGCTTATCAATGCATCCGCCCCATGCATAGTTCAAATATGCACTGGTCAAGAAGAAGCAATGCGAAATAAAGTTGGGCTCCACATCCACCTTTTCTGCATAATACTCTTCCGATTCTTTCAAATCCGCGTTCACTTTGGTTTCCTCGGATATATCCAACAGGCATCCTTTTTGCTTGTAGTATTCGTATGAAATCTTATCCAGCTTGGAACCAGTTGGCTCAACAAATGGCTCGCTAAACTTGAGCAAGAGCCAAAAGATATTAAACATCATGCCATGTGGAGTCACCTTGTTTGGGTCCACCTGCATACCCTTGCGTTTATGGTTTAGATCGATAATCTTGCCAAAGTACTCTAGTAATCTTGTTCGAGAATCTGCGCCCGATCTCACGATTTTGTTGAATATCGCGAATAATCTTTTGGATACTACGGTCCACTCAGTCATGATATCCATTTCAATCTGTCGTAGCCTTGCGTCGCCAAGAATTTCAGCATTGGGGAAGTTCCTGAGCGGGGTTTCCAGCATCAACGGCGATAATGACAGGAAAGGACCCAAAAGTGTTGTATTAGAGATTGCAAACGGGGAGTTTTCCGGACTGTCTGAGTTTGCATTAATCTCGTCGCTCACTTTGAAACCCTCTAGAGCCGTTATGGCCGCTGCACTAGCCTTGTGTGACGTGATCACCTCCAGCAACATCAAGTGAGGCTTATAGTCACCATGCCACTGCACCTGCATTAAATTATCACCTGCATCTTTGATAATTGGTCCCAGAAACTCATCTAGCCTTTCATCTTCAGCAGCTTTTTGCAACGCAGCGGTCAAAAAATCCCATGGTGGCGACTGACTGTTTGCCTTGGCCAGCAACCGCTCGGTTGTGGTAGCGCCCAAGAACATATCCGGCGTGGAAGTCACGGTTATAACGTAATTCACTAGTAGGCCCTGAACCTTAGCGAGAAACTGGCGTTTGGCAGCCAATTGAGGGTCACTTGCAGGAATCACACGCGACAGGTTCGAAGCCCGATTCCACGAGGTCCACAAGTAGTCAAACGACGACGGAAGACATCGATGCTCTGTCAATTTTGAAAACAATACCTTGTCTAGTTGCTCACTTACCAGCAGTTCCTCACCATCTGACTGTAGCTCCTGTGCTAAGCTTTCCAGATGCACATTTTGGTCACTACCCTGAGTCAGACTGGCCCGTAGCACCTCCACAGCCGTGTTCTCCCTCCATTCCTCAATACTGATCGCTGGAGTAGCTTCAGGCTTTCTTACTGGTTCTGCCTTTTGTACCTTTGGAGCTGGAGTGACTGGCTTGTGTACAGGTGGCTCCACTCGCTTGATTGGATCCTTACTAACCACTGTTGGTGGGGCCGGCGTCGGATCAGGCTTGGGTTCGTTCTCTCTGCGTCGCTGCTCCTGCTCCTGAATCAACCTCAATCTCTCGACCCGTTTTCGTCTAATCTAGAACAAGTTAGCGCTTTTTCCGCATCATATCTCGATCGTTCATACCTCATCGGCGTCCTCGCTCATTGCTGCTCCTCTGCAAAAGTGGTGCACCGCTCACTTCTGGGGGGTCCTGGCACGCTCTGACTTGGGGTTTTAGCACGGTCTCCCAGCCAAACGCCGCACATTGGATTTCCTTGCAACACTTCAAGCCGCCGCCGAACAAGTGAGACCATCAACCAAAAAACCGTGACAAAAAAAATTCTGGACGACGCTGAGCAGACCCCTGCTGAAGATTAATTTCCGTGTTTTGTGCTGATCTAGTGAGTCTGAAGAGTATACATACAAACCAGCATGGAGAATGAAGTGAGAGATTCGAGTGACGGCGAGGAACAGCCAGCTGTAGATGGCATGATTTTGACGGCGTTAGCCAACAGCCGGAACCGCATGTTTGCATTGAAACTGGAACAAAGAATACAAGAGTTTATGGAGAATCCTGGACAGATTAGTATTAAACTACCTCCGGTGAACTCATTTTACCGACTGTTGGCGCACAAGATTGCAGAGCACTATGGATTGGGCCATTCGTCGTCTGTGGATGGGAGCACAGTGAACATTTATAAGATTGTGCCCAATCAGACATTAGAATCATTCAAAAAGCCAGAGTTGGCAGATATTCCGATTGAGGGTGTGACAGATGAATCAAGTCCGAAGATGACATTATTGTCACGCGAAAAGAGCACGACAATGTCGCCTCAATCCACGAGTCCGTCGGAAACAACTCCGCCAAAGAAAATGGTGCTTTTGAAAAATAACAGCCCTAGACCTCCAAGTTCATCGGCCTCGTCGATATCAGACAAGAGAAAGATACTGAAAAAGGATCGGGAACCGGAAGCTTCTTCGGGCGACTCGACGCCAGTTGGTCCAGGTACATTTGAATCCCGTGAAAGAGCATATATGGAAGCACGAGCGCGGATATTCAAAGATCATGTGGAATCTGATGATACTGATGAATCTGTCATGGATCCATTGACAAAAGCTCTGGATGCATCAAAACTTGAAGAAGCTGTGAGAAGGTTGGATTCGGCATCTTCACCGCGGCTTGAAGAAGACTGAAATTCTTCCTTCTCGGATAATTTCTTTATTTAATGACCCCCAATCTTGTAACGATTTGTAATATAATGATCTGCTCACACTCTCTTTTCTGTTTTTTTTTGCCAATTGTAGCTGGTGCATTGCAGGAACCCATACTTGGTCGTAGGCTAAACGGATCAAGCAGAGTTTCGGCAGCAAGGGTAAAGGTAAGACACAATATTTGTTCATATTGAGATTTATTCAAAAAAAAAGAAAGAAAAAAAGGAAAATGTCTATGGGAAGTGAAAAAAAAACTGTAGAGCATCTAAGGCTTTACGATATCGAAGCACCATGGAACGACCAAGTGCTTAGTTCCATCGTCATCAACAAATGTCGACTCGGCAGTGTAGCTACCTCGAGCAAGGAATCCACCTGGGGCCTCACCTTCGCTCAAATCCTTCTCGTAAAATGGCTTCTCGGCAGTGTTTGGTGGGTAAGATCCACACACTTCATGCACCCTGTTAAGAGTCAGGCCCTTTCGCTTGGACACTTGACTGTACTGCAAACCAGTTACAATCTCATGCTGCACTCGGAACTTGAGTCGCAAGTGGTACTTGGAGTATTCGATAATCTTGAATGGCTTGGTCTTGAGCTCCTCTACAATCTTCGTGTCCTCCATGTTGATGGTCACTGGCGGTTGGTCGCCAACAAACATGGTCATCTCGAGCACAACCACTCGTCGCTCATCGCCAGGTTCACCAATTGACCCGCCGGCGAGACCCAAAGACGCCTTCCACTTGGCCAGCGACTCATCTTCGGCATCCAAGTTCTTGTATTCGTCCACAGTCTTCTTGTCGCTGACCTTGTACTGCGGAACGTTCGGGTTCTCCACCTCATCATCATCGATAGGTTGCTTGCCAGCTTCGTGTTCAGACATGGTAGTTGGTCCGTTATGCAAATGAGAATTAGTAAGGAGAGTGTGTGTGATTTACAAGAGAAAATATGGGTCCTTGGTGGCAAAAGGGGCGCTGTGGAGCTAAGAAATTGGTTTGCTGTGGGGTAGAGCGAAAAGTACCGAAAAGCAGTTGAGGCACGAGCCAATCTCACCAGAACGACTCAGGGGCCGCCCGAGCCAACAACACTTTGATGCTACTGTGGCAACCCTATGAACCATTTCTTCCAGTCAATTCGAACGGTCAGATACAGCTGCGGAATGCATGGATTTTATGGAAAAAACAATGAATAATAATATGTACAAACGTGATGGAATAAATGACGGACTTTTTTCCTCGCAATGCGATTTTATGTGTGTAGCAGGGCTGCTCGCCCCCCAAAACAAGCTTCTAAAGACCCCGTTGCACCATACTACAGGGGGATTTTTCTTCAATTTTGTAGATTTTTTTTTTCAATATTCTTACTCGACGTCCTCAGCAGGCTGGGCAGCAGCGGCGGCTGCAGCGGCGGCCGCCGCAGACGAGTTGACGTCGTGCTCACTGGCACCAGCGGCTCGGCTGAGGCTCGACAAGAGCTGTGGCGGTGGCTGTAGCACCAACATTGTTCGCAAAATGTCCAAAACCGGCTGCGACAGCTTCTCGTCGTAAATGTTCAACAAGTCGACTGGCGATGGGTACACATACAAGGCTCGGTAGAATCCAAGAGCACTCAAGATCTTGGCATCCTCACCAGGAGCATTGAGCAGCTCGTCGCCCTTTGCCACTTCCTCGGCAAACAGCTTCTCCCGCTCCTGAAGAGACTCTGGGATCGGGTCCTTGAGCAGACTCTCGGTCAGCACAGCAAGCACCTTCTCCTTCATCTGGCTCTTATCGGCCTCGGCAGCAGCCACTCGATCCTTCTCGTGTCTCTTTGCGTTCTTCTTGAGCTGTCGTCGAAAGTCCTTGGAATTTCGTCGCTGGTAGTCGAACCAGGCGCCGTAGCCGACAATTGCAGCGGCAGTAGCAGCCGTCACACTCAGCGCAATGGTTCTCGTCGATGGCATTTTTTTTGTGTGTGTGTATAATAATAATAAAATCGGAAAATCTAGTACAGAAGAAGCCTGATTCAAAGCTTTTTTGTCGTCTTTGAAATTTTGTCCCGTTATGCGCACAACGCACGCGTGCTTTATGCAGGACGCGCGGCTGGCATCTCTGAACGGGCATCGCCGATTACCAGATTGGTTCTGATATAAAAAAGGTTCATCTTGCCTCTCCCCCGGATGCATTGTTTAGATTTAGTACCATCATGAGCTATCAGCTGCCAGATATCCACACTTTGCATACCCTCGACAAGGCGGCCCAGGAAGAAGCATTAGGACACTTGTTCGAGCCCTGTGCGACCTTGAACACCGTCATCATCGACAATGTTCTTACAAAAGAGTTTCAAACCTACCCGGAGATGATCGAGGCTGTACGAATCGAACTTGACAATCTGCTCAAAGCTGATGAGCAAGATTCAAGAATATCCAAAATCATTGCCGCCCATCCTCGCCTCGGCGCTCCAAAGGGAACAGTTCTGTCCGAGCACTCAAAGGCCGAACAGGCAAATCTCCAGCAGGGCGACAACGAGACGGCTGAGAAGCTGAAAGCGCTCAACGCCCAGTACGAGCAGACGTTCCCAGGTCTCCGATACGTAGTGTTTGTCAATGGCCGAAGCCGACCGGCTATTATGGAAAACATGAAGCAGCGAATCCAGAAAAACGACATTTCGGCGGAGCGACACGAGGCCTTCAATGCAATGTGCGATATTGCACTCGACAGAGCGTCCAAGATTCTTAATTGATAGAAATCAGTTATATTTTTTTTATTTCTCCTGCGAAAAGAAGAAAAAGAAATCGTGAAGAGCATTATATAGATGTGTGTATATATATAAAGTGGGCGTAAATTACAAAAAGTAGTCTGGAGTCTTTCGTGACACACTTGGTTCACCAGGGCGGGGGCATGGGTCGTACTGCAAAAACGTAGAATTCAATCCTTCGTCAACTTCCATAATAGCAGCTTGGTTACCACATCGATAACAGTAGTTTGGAGCAGAGAAAATAGTCACCACTTGTTCTTCGTGAGCCCAGCTGTATCCGTCCATAATCAACTGATGGGCACGAGATATCAGGCTCAATCCATTGGTATGATTGAATTGCTCAGAAATATCCTGCCCAAACGTGAAACCAGCGCCTCGAGGCGATACTCCCCAAGAGCCTCTATCATCCGGGTCAGACCATAGCAAGTCACACATTGCACCATCGTGTGGCACTTCCTGGAATCGGTTCAATTCTCGAATATCGTCAATAGTCTTGATATTTGGCGACAGCCCGCCATGCAAGCAGAAAATCTTATTGTCGACCAATGCAGTGATTGGGAAATAATCAAAAAGGTCTGTAAACATCTTCCAAACGTTGGCACTGCCATATTTTCGTAAACATTCATCATAAAAGCCGTAAACTTGTGTAATTTGTCGAGATTCGTGGTTGCCTCGCAGAATAGTCAGTCGGTTTGGGTACCGCACTTTCATAGCTACCAAATACGATACCGACTCCACAGAGTAATATCCTCTATCCACATAATCGCCCATAAATAGGTAGTTTGTGTCTGGACATGGTCCTCCAATTTTGAAAAGTTCCATCAAGTCGTGGAACTGGCCGTGAACATCACCACAAATGGTCACCGGTGCCGCTACGGGTTGCACATTTTGTTCAAACTGCAACAAGTCTTTAGCCTTGAGTATAGTTAGCATCCCCTGTCGATTGCATCTTGCTTTTGTGTTTTTGTTATCATACCATTGCACATAGCCTCGACACATCTTCTTCGCTCAACGTCTGACATTCAGACAACGTCTCAATCCAACCATCTAGCTGCTTTAATGTACCGTGACTGAGCTCTGAGGGCTCATGCTGTTCTGGAGCAGGTCCTTCACTGCTATTTTTCATCATGCCGATATCGACCAGCGCGTACTCTTGGTCTTCGCTGAGCGGAGACGAGCCCGCTGTGTTGGTTGTAGACGACGGCGAGGTCGACGCATCCTCCATCTGCACGTCTGGATCGATCTCCATTGTATATGAACTCTTTCTTCTGTGTTGAATGGGGTCTGTTGGACTGTTTAGCGGGTGAGAGAGGGGAGGGGGATGAATTAGTGTGAAATGCTTGTTTATGTGTGTGTTCAACAGTCAAAAGGGGCACTTTTCTGTGTGGTGGTGCTGTGCGCTGCTACTGC
The DNA here is from genome assembly GCA_030580095.1 of Blastobotrys petasosporus. Classification (NCBI taxonomy): domain Eukaryota; kingdom Fungi; phylum Ascomycota; class Dipodascomycetes; order Dipodascales; family Trichomonascaceae; genus Blastobotrys; species Blastobotrys petasosporus. The sequence goes on from JAKTSG010000023.1 coordinate 111,956, forward strand.
TGAGCAGACGCTTGCTCGAGGGGAGCGGCTTGTTTTTGTGCGCGCGCAAACATCACGTGATGTGCTCGTATTAATTTTTTATTGTTCCATTGCTCTCGTTAAGATAAAACATAAGCCGCACGGAACGGCTCAAAATTCTTGTATACGCAGTTGCGATTATGCTAAAATATAGCGGAATGCTGGGAATTCACAAATCTCTTGTGTTCACTACGGGCAATAGCCTGAGTTATATGGTATGGCCCCGCCATTTTATAACCATTGATTCAACACGACAAAACAATATCATCCCTTTAACTTACTGTGTTTCAGTTGCAAAACCAGGTTTCGGATGGCTCCAACTCTTTATTCCCGATGGACTTAAATATCCATAACCATACGATTCTCAGTAACTTACCTGCAAGCTTTGCTGATTATATATTCACCTTGCAATTATGGGCTCAACTTTAGTCTTTATATTACGTGTATGCACCTACCGCTGTGTTTCCAGCAGTAATGTCAAAGTTATGGCCCATTTCCGAACTCTCTTCTTCTTTAATGTCGACGCTCGGCTTTCTCCAAAGTTGAGCTTCGATAAGCTCCTCTAGTGAGGACATTTGAACTCTAGTAATAATCCCGTCAGCGCCTTCCAGCTCCTGAAGTTCGTCAACATGGACGTCCGGGCACTCCACCACTAGAATAATCTGTTCAAACGTGTAATCAGGTACCCGGATGCCATATATGGTACATCCTAGCTCATCCAAGTGCCGTTGCTCGAGTCTGAAAATGTCTGTAAGTGTCACTCCAAACTCCAGCTCTAGTGTATAGCAGATGTTGTTGCTCATGATTTTGTGGAAATCGACGATTTAGAGAAAAAAGGGGGCCGTCTCGAGTTCAATTTATATCAAATGGGGAATTTTATCCCTTTACTGCAAGAACCCATTTCTTTAGGATCGAAATAAGCAAAGAAGTAGAATTAAGCTTCGTCCTGCCTGCAATTCTTTAAAGTTTGCAGGTATTATGGAACAATGCCCAGCCTTAACCGTGACTCTTAGCCAGGTCATACTTGCCGAAAGTTTAAAATGTCCTGCATTGTTGACAATGTTCTGTTTCTAGACTGCGATATCACTTCGACATGAGAAGTATGTCTCAGTGTATTTTTCTCTCTGAAAAAAAGACATCCATTAAGGCAATGCAAAAAATATTCTCAGGTAATTGGTTTTAATCTGGCACATTTCCGAAAAAGTTCTTAGGTGTTGGCAGATGTTATAGTGTAAATAAACAAAACTGCCACCTCTATTTGAGCCCCACGCACTCCCCGCATATCTACCCCGGATAATGAAGCATTAGCTAAACAAGCGCTGGCACAACAAGGTAGAAAAAAACATTAAAAAATGGACAGAATAAGCTCTTTAAGTATCTCTAGTAACCAACCAGTTACAATAAGCAACGACAACACGGACGAGAATGGTGTGGATGGAGATCACGAGTGGGTGGCGGCACACCAACGGACTCTGCTGTACAAAGCTGCATGTTCCGAACCTTCTTCAGCACAGATACTAAACCATGAGATTGAAGAAGAAGCAAAAGCTTACATTGCGCAACCCGTCGGTTCGGACACAGAGCAAGCGAGTCCAGAGACGGCAAGAACTGAAAGGAAACCTAGCCGCCGCATCAAGCTCGGCGACGGCAGCGCATCATATTCATACGACCTACCGTACATTGGGCTGCAAAGCCTACCTAGTAGTGATCAAGATGAAGGAGGCATTGAGCGAAGTGAAATCGGAGCACATGGATCGGCAGCAGCTCCCTTCACAGCTACACTTACACCGTCAGTGATTGAACCCAGCTCATGGGTCTCTTTCGATTATCCGAAAGGAACGGCAGCAGATTTAAACGTTGCATCGGAGGAAATTGATTACTGTGCGCCGAGACTGGCCATATTCGAAGTCAGTTCTCCAGGAGACGATGTAATGGATCGAAGCTTGTTGACCAACTTCCGTCCCCCGAGGTCGCAATACAGTTCTTATTCTTTGCACAACGAAGACCATCCTTATTTCAGCGCATCGGCAGCAGAGCCGGTAGTCACAGGTGCAGCTACACACACCAGCAGGCTAAGCATTACGAATCCGGACCCGGAAACAGCAGGTATGTCTGCAGTCCAGCTAGACCAAACACCGGATGAACTACCCCAGCCTACTTGCTGGCAGGCTTTTACCCAATTTCTATCACGAGGGTTTAGTTGCGCATCTAGTTTAGATTAATATACTTAGAAAACAATGACTATGAGGGGGAACAAAAAAAAGGTAGTATGGAAAGATTATATTGGCGCTCTAGTGAAACATGCATTGGAGGTTTATAAAAGAAAAAAGAAGGTTCTGCGGCGTCTACTCTGAAGCCTCGGCAAATCCGTCAGCAATCTGCTGCATAAGCTTGTCTTGGAACTTTTCAAACTCCTGCTGACCTTCCTTAGGCTCAAAGAACTTGGACTTGGACACGGCAACCTTAATTGGCCGCGTAGCCTCCGAAAGCTTGTTCCAGACCGAGCCATTGGCAATAGCCTTTTGAGCCTCGTCGTGGTAGGCGACAAATGCCTTCATCATACCGTCAGTCTTCCACACAGGGCAGAATGCGTCGTAAGTAGAGTAACCGTTCTGCTGCAAAAAGTCTTCCTTGATCAAATTAGCAACATCCAGCGTGATCTTGTCCGAATCACTCAATGCAGATTTACCAACAAGCTGAACAACTTGCTCAAGCTCCTCGGCCTGGGTGAGAATCTGCTTAATCTTGTCTCGCGAGGATGGGAATTGCGGGTAGTTGGACTCGTAGTACTTGTCCAACACGCCAGTGTACTTGGAGTAAGAGATGGAAGTGTTAATAGATGGGAAATGCTTTCGCTGCGCAAGCTTCTTATCAAGACCCCAGAAAACCTGGGTGATACCAAGAGTCGAGGTTGTGACAGGATCAGAGAAATCACCACCTGGAGGAGACACGGCAGCAACGATAGAAACCGAGCCCTGACGACTTGGGTTACCGAGAGCGGTAGATTTGCCTGCTCGCTCGTAGAAAGAGGCAAGCTTAGCACCCAAGTAAGCTGGGAAACCCTGATCGGCCGGCATTTCACCCAATCGACCAGAAATCTCTCGCAACGCCTCAGCCCATCGGGAAGAAGAATCAGCAATCATGGAAACATCCTTACCTTGATCTCGGAAGTATTCTGCAATTGTGATACCAGTGTAGATGGAAGCTTCTCGAGCAGCGACAGGCATGTTGGATGTGTTGGCGACTAGAGTTGTTCGCTTCATAATTGGCTCCTGACGGCCGTTAATCTCCGTGGTCAGTTCTGGGAACTCCATCAAAACTTCGGCCATCTCGTTACCTCGTTCACCGCATCCAACGTAGATGATGATGTCAGAGTTGGAGTACTTGGAAAGCGACTGGGAGATGACAGTCTTACCACAACCGAATGCACCGGGGATACAAGTGGTACCACCTTGGACACCTGGGAACAACGCATCCAACACACGCTGACCAGTAAACAACGGATAATCGGCGCTCAATTTGGTTGTGACAGGTCGTGGCACTCGGACAGGCCAAGAGTGGAACATGGAGTATTCATGCTTCTTACCATCAAACTCAACCTCAAGGATTGGGTCTGCAACAGTGTACTCGCCCTTTTCGGCAATTCGAGTAATGGTACCTCGAGCTCTTGGAGGCAGCAAAATAGAATGGTCATGCACTAGAGAGTTCTCAACCACGGTACCGAATATATCGCCACCGGTAATGTGATCGCCAACCTTCAACTTGCCAGGAGTGAACTCGTACTTTCGCTCTCGGTTCAATGCAGGAGCGTCGACACCTCGAGGAATGTAGATACTTTGAGATTTCTTTTGAATGTCCATCAATGGTCGCTGGATACCATCGTAAATAGTCTCCATGAGACCTGGTCCAAGCTCCACAGACAAGGGCTGGCCAGTTCGCAGGACTGGGTCACCTACAGTGACACCAGCAGTCTCCTCATAAACCTGAATAGTAGCCTTGTCTTGTTCGATTCGAATGACCTCGCCGACCAAGTTATCGTGGCCGACCTTGACCAATTCGTACATGGCACAACCGATCATATTCTCAGCCACCACGACTGGACCAGAGACGGAGTAAATGGAACCTGAACAATGTTAGCTACCGTCATTCCTCACAAATCGTAAAAACTTGGAGCTCCTCTTCAAAGGCATCAACCCCGAGTGAGTGCTTTGAGTGATTTAACTTACCATACTCTGCCTCAGTCTTGTTGTCCAAGTTGAGCTTCTTGAAATTCTGTCTGGCAGTCTCGACAACACCAGCCTAATAAGTCATGAGTTAGCAATTGCCTCGTTCTAGACCGACCCGTGCATACCATTCTTGATTTACTTGTACTGAGTTCAGAAATCAGGAGGTGATTCGATAAGGCTCTGAACGCTCAAATGCTCCAGCTAACAAAATCCGGGAGAGCTCCAAGGCTGTTGGGACGTTTGTCGAGATCTTGGCCTGCCCAATGACCTTGACATAAGCGCTTGGGCATGCGCTGAGTCAGCAACTTTGCGCCGCAAAAAACGATACGCAGTGTACGACAGATATCTTCTAAACATCTTTAATAAATGTAGATCATCACACAGTTTTTGAGAATATACATTACAAAATAATTACAAAAACCGCCGGTTCGTTCGTTTTGGGTTATTTTAAGATTTTTTTAAGCCTTGAGGGCGAACTTTCGCTGTGGGAAGGCAATCTCCTGCTTTCGGGCTCGGACAGTCTTCAACTGAGCTTCGTGGGCTGTTAGTCGTCGTCGGATGGCTCGAGTCTTCTTGGCTCGCAAGTCCTTTGGAATGTACTTCTTGCCCTTGTAGAATTCTCGGAGCTGCTCTCGCTGGGTCAAGTTGATGACGGTCAAGATTCGAGCAATGGACTTTCGGACATCACCAATCTTGTTGGACTTGACGTTGTTGTTGGCAGCGTTCTGGGCTCGAAGCTTGGAGAGCTCCTGCTTCAAGTCGGTAAGCTGGGACTCGAGCTGAGTCTTGGTCTGCTTTCGAAGTTCGAATGGCTTGGCGCTTCCCTACAAGTTGTTAGTCTCTTTCATTTCCTTATATATCGAAGCTTCATTTTCTTTCGTCAAATCGTGTGGGTATTCTTCCAAAAAACAGAGTGTCGTCGTTTTACAATAAGAGCAGCATGCCGTTTAAAGAACACCGTATCGATTTGAGATAGCTTCGCTTGTATCCAAACGTACCATTTTTGTGTATGTGTGTTGTCGAAATAGATTGGAGAACAGACGAGTAGTTGAATCGAGTTGCAAAATTGAGTGGGTTTGGTCGTCACCCGCGGGCGCGCGCGGTAGTTGGACCAGAGTAAATGGCAAGGGCACACCTTCCTAAATAGGAAATATTGAGTGACTGTCTTTTTTCTCAGCCGTGGGGACCGTATCGCGCGCGGGCCCTGACTTGAAAATTCAACCAAACATGTTTATATACAAGTATTTATATTATGTGAATCATTGTAAATGCGAAATCATATAGGAATAGTTACAGGAGTTTGTGAATGCTGGTCGAAGCCGAGGTTGTTAGGGACCAATGAGCAACACAAGGGCCGCGAATGGTGCGGCTGCTTCACCGAATCTGCTCTAGTCTCACTTTCATGCATTTGAATGTGTAAAATCCGTTCGCTATTTCTCGTTTATTAAACTCCGACATTTTAATGCCAGGTTCTGATGTGAAGTGAGTTGCAAGCATCTTTTTCTATGTGTCATATCACTATCAACCTTTGGCGTCTCGCCCCTCTCTAAATCCGATCCATTACTCTTTTGTTGGAACTGTTTCCAATATCTTTACTTTGTGATAAAAAAAAAGCATATTTTAACCCAGATTATGCTCTCATCCCGTCGCTTAGCTAACACTATGTACCCAGATATTTGTCGCGCTGGTTGATTAGAGCAATTCCATGTTGAGTACTGCCGTCGAGCCCCTCCGGTACTCTAGATCTCCCGGACCGAATCCGAACTGCATCGAGAAATATACGTTGGTGCAGGCGTGTCTGAAAGCCGTGGTCGCCATTGGTCGACGAACTTGGTGTCTCGCCTATTTCGTACCTGCCGAGCATGGTAAATAACGACCGGGATTCAAGATTATTGAGAGCATGTTACTATGCGAACATGCGGAATGCGAGCAGAAAACAATAATAGAATTAACTCGAACCCCATGCACTCCCGTGTATATGAAACTTCATGAGCAAAAGTGCTTAAAGACTGTATGAGCTCCAAATGTGTCCCTCTCCCCCATAGAGGCTCGAGATGCGGTGATAACTACCTTTATCCTTGTATAATTTACCGAAGATCAAGCTTGGTAACCAGATCGTCTCAGCTATGGTGTCAATACAGCTCTTATGCGCAGGCAGGGCACGAACCAGAAGCTCTGAAGTCTCATCTCATGCAATGTCAGTATCCTCAGGGGAAAATCTGAGACATCTGGCCTAACATGTCTTCAGAGATACTGGGGGCACAGAGGCGGCAGCTCTTGTCCAAGTTTAAAATTCCGGTTCAAACGTAGCAAGATGTAGTGAAATGAGTTCTTGATGAGCAATGGCGCCATATTTGTTGCTCATTGCCAGCTTCGTTGACGACTCGACACAAGTGTCAAGTTCAAAAGCAAGGACATGTAAGACTAAACACTGTCTATGTGAGAAAAATTAGAGCACGAGACTCCTGTTCAACCTTTGCAGTATACTTGAGTCAATGTAGCGTGGCTGTAATGGCTCATACCGGGACCTCTCTACATTGAGGTCTTGCATGTACGCGAAAGAGAAATTTCGACTTAGAATCAAAGATTTTATAATCTCGTATTACTTTTTACAATTGGTAGTTATGTCGAAGAAGTATACACAGTGGTGTAGCAAACTGGCTTGATCATATACTCATGCGCCAGGCAGTCTTTGTTCCGGCGCCTCATCTGTCAAAGAGAAGTAACAAATACCGGCACTAGTTTAGGCTATCGTCCTCCATTTTGCAAGAGTAAACAGATAGTACTGTGGCCATAATTGCCGAGAATGATCTCTTGCGATTCTTCATGAAAGCGGCCAAGGCACGTCCGCTCTTCTAGGCAACTCAATTACAGACGGAGATCATTTTTTTCACTAGTTGGATCCATAAATACAGATAGATAAGTCTATTGAGAAGATTCAAAGATAGAACGTAATAGTTTTGACGGAAGTCCGGGACATACGACTTACCAATCATACAACGACAGTATCTAAGCTTCCAGGAATCAAACCCCTGAAAATGGGCAATAACATATCATCAAACAATTGCCATATCCTGATAAGATTACAACTAAAACAGGTCCAATACCTAATAAAGAGCCCTTTAGTTCCCCCATAAGTGAAATCTAGCTACGTCCGGGTAATGCCGCCTGCCAGCCTCACCCGCAGCCGAAGATTCGCGTTTTTTCGCCACTACCCAAAAGGGCGCGCACGCAGAATTCCCAAGACGCTGTTCGTGTTGTGTGTGTGTGGTGCGCCCGTGCTGGGGGCGTCTAGTGAACACATCACCAAGTTTTCCCTCTCTTTCCCCCTTTCCCCTCCACTCACCTACACCGTTTTTTTCTCCAACCTGTGTAATTAGACTGGGTCATTCCTCAAAACCAAAGTACATTTGAAACGGTATGTTGAAATCGAAGCAATGCAACGGATCGAAGCAGCGGACGGGCCGGGGCAAGTGGGACCGAATACGACTGGAACAGATCTAGCAAACTAGTTGAGTTGGTCTGTGTGCATTATCTGGACTTGACATGTTTTTGGAAAATAATCGACCTGATAAATCAATGGGACTCGCGTTCAGTAATGTTGAACATAATATGGCGTTGCATCCGAATGAGTACATTGTGGAGGTTGTGCCTACTATCGTTATTGAGCGCGTTTTCCTGTTGTTATCATCTCTGATGAAGATTCGACGAATTTGGTTCCCCTGTTGCGTTTTGCTTTTGAATTCCGAGTGCGAACGATAAAAACAATGAATGCTAACATTGCAGTTTAGAAAATGGGTCTATTTATCTCAAAGTTGTTCCAGGGTCTTATCGGCCGAAAGGAGATGCGAATTCTTATGGTCGGTCTTGATGCCGCTGGTAAGACTACCATTCTTTACAAGCTCAAGCTCGGTGAGATTGTGACCACCATTCCAACCATTGGTTTCAACGTCGAGACCGTCGAGTACCGAAATATCTCCTTCACCGTCTGGGATGTCGGTGGACAGGACAAGATTCGACCTCTGTGGCGACACTACTTCCAGAACACGCAGGGTATCATCTTCGTGGTCGACAGTAACGATCGAGACCGAATCGGCGAGGCCCGAGAAGAGTTGCAGCGAATGTTGAACGAGGACGAATTGCGAGACGCCTTGTTGTTGGTGTTTGCCAACAAGCAGGATTTGCCAAATGCCATGTCCGCGGCCGAGATTACCGAGAAGCTTGGTCTCCACTCGCTCAAGCAGCGACCGTGGTTCATCCAGGCCACCTGTGCCACCTCTGGTGACGGTCTTTACGAAGGTCTCGAGTGGTTGTCCAACAACTTGAAGGCTCGATCTTAAACAGGAGCATTGGAAATAAATATTAAGAAAAGCATCATTTGAAGAAAGAAAAAAAATTACAAAAGAAAAAAGACAAGCTGCTGTAACTGGACTGTTATTATGGAAGCCAAAAGGTAGTTTTTATGCTTTTTTTTGTTGTTGTTGGTGTGTTTAATCATTGTTATTGTCTTGTGCACTCTTCTGTAAAATCATCCTTTTTGATATAAAAGGATCTTTCGACAGTCTTGTTATGAATAAATGAATTCCTATATAGACGAACTGTGTACTGTGGTCCCCTCAACTCAACCCCGCTGAGCCTCGTTTTTCGTGTGAAGTCCCAAATGGGCCGCAGTGCTTAGTCGTACATGTGGAGGTTTGGGGGCACACACTACACACACCCAATATATATATATACAAACAACCGCAGCCATGAGCAAGAAGTTCGAAGACTGGGAAATAACCAAGTACTGGGAGATTTTCCAGGGCTTGGACCCTGTGAACGATCTGCTGTCGGGCGACAAGGTTGCGACGGTGTTCAAGAACTCACAGCTCGCAGACCATCAGCTGGAGCAGATATGGGACCTTTCTGATGTGGACACGGACGGTAACCTCGACTTTGAGGAGTTTTGCATTGCCATGCGTCTTATCTTTGATATGATCAATGGCTCCATATCACAATTACCGGACAGTCTGCCAGAATGGCTCGTTCCTAACAGCAAAGCACACATTGTTACCGCCAACAATGCAGTACGCACGGGTCACCAACCGTCGGCTGCTAATCAATTATCCCGAGACACAGACGATGACGAATTGGGATTGTCGACAGATTTCAATTGGTACGTTAGCCCGCAAGATAGAGAGCAGTACACGGCGATATACTCGGCCAACGCAGACTATAGGGGCTTCATCAGTTTCGACTCATTGACAGAACTTTACGGCGAGTTGAGCGTTCCAGAGGTGGATATCCGGTCGGCGTGGAACTTGGTCAATCCCAAGAGCGACGAAAAGATTGAACGAGAGCAGTGCGTTCTTTTCTTGCATATTCTCAACAACCGGTCAAAGGGTGTCAGAGTGCCCCGAATGGTCCCTGCGTCGCTACGAGCCACGTTTGAAAAGAGCAAGCCAAGCTATGATTTGAACTCTACGAGAAGAAATGGCTATGAACCGCCAAAGGATACTACAAGTTCCAAGAAGGCTGCATTTGGCGAGGGCTACCTTTCTCGACTGGGATTAGGCGGACGAAACAAGGGATTCGAGGGCAAAGGTGGTACTCAAGGTACAGGAGACTGGGAGGAGGCTAGATTAAAGCGAAAGTTGCAAGACTTGGAAGAACAGATCAAGCGAGCAGAGGAGGCAAGTGAACGGAGAAAGAAGGGCCTGGAAGACTTTGGCTCATCTAGGTCTGCATTGATTAAAAGGGAACTCGAGCAGCTGCTAGATTATAGAGAAAGGCAGTTGCAGAAGTTGAAGAATGATGACCTGGGTGCCAGTGGTGACTTGGCATCCAGCACTGAAGAAGTCGAAGAAATAGCACAACAAGTGCAAGCGCTGCAAGAGCACAAGGACCGAAAGGAAAAAGAGCTAGAAGAACTCAAGAGCCAGCTCAGGTCATATTAATTGATAGATGTAGTAACGAATTCTCCCACTTTAAAACTAGCCAGTTTGAAATTGATAATTTGGCATTTGTATTTGTACCAAGCCGCATAGCCGCATCATCTGTTTCTGATAAAGAGGAAGTTGATCACTTGATCTTCTTTTTACTGATAGAGTCATGAATTGTACAGGTTTTACGGATAGGATTTAGGTTTCTATTTCTTCTCCTCTTCCTTCTCCTCTGGCTTTGGAGTTGGTAGCTTGAAGGACTCTGGTCGGTCGTCTCGACCTGGTCCAACTGGCTCCCAGGCAGTAGAGCCGGCAGCAAAGTTTCGGAATGCTTGAGTGAGCTCCAATGGTTCGTAAACGACTCGCTTCTTTTCCTCGTCGTATCTAACTTCGGAGTAACCGGTCAATGGGAAATCTTTTCGCAACGGGTGACCTTCAAAACCGTAATCCGTCAAAATTCGTCGCAAATCTGGGTGTCCCTCGAAGAAAACACCGTACATGTCGTAAGTCTCTCGCTCGAACCAGTTGGCTCCCTGAAATAGCTCCGAAATGCTTGGCACTGGAGAAGTTTCTGATGCATAGGTCTTGACTCGCAATCGCGAGTTGTGTCGGTACGAGAGCATATTGTAAACAACCTCGAATCGGTACTTTCGCGATGGAAAGTCGACGGCAGTGATATCCATCACTGACTTGTACTGAGCTGCAGTGTGGTCCCGCAAGAATGTGAAAACTGGAATGACCGCTTGTGGAGGAATGAAAATGGTCAATTCGTCCTTCCACACCGAGAATTTCTGAATGTACTTTGGCAGACACGTTATAAGATACCGACCGTACTTGTGCAAATCCTCGACATGCTCGAGATATCTGTCGGCCACGTTCTCGATCGGGGCATGCAATGGCTCAGTGACCTGCTTTCGAGGTAAGCTGCCTGGGTGCACTAGACCCTCTGGCACAATTTGTTTTGGCGATTGCGCAACGGCAGATGTACGCAGTCCTCGAACGAGGATGCGTGTAGGTCGAGCAACTGATCTTAGCATTTTTTGGTTAGTCGACGGAGAACTCGAATCGTCGCTGGACGCAAATTTCTTGGTGGGTGACAATTTCGTGGGTGTTGATTGGCGAGCCTGGTGTGCGCGCCTAGTGGGTGTGCGGGTGTTACCCGGTCCCGAAATTTGCAGCCGCAACCGGCGCGGCGACACAGCTACTTTCCTATGGCACCTCTAAAGCTAGCGGAATTCGTTCCTTTACTACTAAGTGGAGAATTTGGTGAATATGTACATAACTTTAGTTGAACAGGGGTATTCCAATGGAATATGGTAAATCTCACCAAACATGGTCAATATGGACCCTGTCAGCTGAGAGTGAGTTATTGATGAGTGACCAATTTTTCGTAGTTTCTCAAGATTTCAAAACTTTCAACCTTTATAAATTCAGGAGTGGGCATGAGACGCTCTTTGTATTTTGTTGGTAGGTATGCGTAGACCAGTGCAAGCCTGCCAGTCTGCCTGAAAAAATACTTGGCGGCGATGTAATTGGCAGAATTTCGCACGGCCCATTCTGCAACAACACCGATAACAGCTCCTTTGACCATTGTAATAAACTTAACTCGAGGCATACTTGGACGGGTTGAGAAGATGGGGGGATGTGATCGTAGGCTGTAGACCTGGAGTTAAATAGTTCCAGTCAACATTTGGGTGGCAAAAAATTCCGGTTTCTCATATCCCTGTATATAATTCTGCTCTACGAGAGAATGAGGCTCGCGTCATTGTATTGATACGGGCATTGCCGCGGTGCGGTCAATTGTAAGAGGATGCTTCGCTGTACGTGACGTCAGCAGCGCCGAAGCTGTAAAGGTTGAGGTAACCAAACATTCCATAAAATCCGAGCTGTATTACTTTATAGATGCAAGAAAAATCAAGAAGGAACAGGGATCTGTTACCGCTGCGATTATAAGCTCGCTCAGGATAACAATCGCGCCTCGACGCCTTACTATGTCACGCTCATTACGGCCACTCTCGTCATGGTTGCGATTTTAGTTCCGCTCGAGTCGAACCATCACTGATGGAATGTCAGATGAACGGTGGTAAATATTTTGTGCGGAGACGAAAATTTGTGTAGTCTGCTCTTATGAGGATTCACGCTGCATTAGTGCCACATGCAACGCGGTGGGGCTCTACGGTGCGTATTTTTTCATCGACTTGGAAATGAAAACTTTTGTGCATGTACGGTTAGTTGCAATTTTTTTAGCAGCAGTCTAGACAAATAGTGTGCGTATACTACGGGGTAGGGTACTTGCTTAGTGTCTGCATCGGTTGGCTGGCAAGAACAGAGCAGATTTGAGCTGCCAAGGTATTTACAATGACAATATATATATACATGAACTAGTTTCATCTTAAGGTACCTCTAAAGGCTAAGGTAGACAGAATGAGACGCTCGCAAGAAGTTGAAGCCGCACGAGCCGCGTAAGTGGCCAATTGATTTCGATTGAACGCCGAGCTCTTCTACCAACGCAATCGACATGATTGTAGGGACTAGTATTGCTAAATAGACTTACTTGAATAATGGCCGAAGAGCTATACTGTATATAGACCGCGTTAGGGCCTCGAATGTCTGAATCGAAGATCATGTAGAACAGTGTCTCATACTCGCGACCTGTCTACCATTGCAGTGTTTATAAACCCCAGTGGGCACAAATAGTTGGAAAATAGAGCAATTGTTGTTTTGATATGCAAATCGAGTGAACCTGGCTTCAAGGTGGTTCACGTTGTTCAAATTGGTTCTTAGTGGCCACCAGGCTCATCGCCAGAGGCGCTGAATCTCCACACGACGCTAGTCGCTCTTCACAATTTAGCAATGTTTCTCCAATAGTTTATACCGATTCATCAAAACAGAATAGCAAATAGCGTGTAAGTTTGAATCGAAACATGCCGTGCAGCACGAGCAGTAGCGCGCGTACATTTCAGTACGCCACCCGAATATCTTTCCAGTTGATGGCTGGTGAAAGGCCGCGCGCGCGACCCCTAAAATTTCGATTAAGTAGCCACACCACTCCCGTTGTCGAACTTGTTCATTTAGACATTTCACCACCGAAGTTTTAATCGACAACACGCTCGAAGGACACATTCTTCGAGAGCACGGACTTCTCATATATTTATTCTTACACAATGGTACTGTCGAACCATGACCAGGGAGACTCATTCATCTCAGATGATGAAGAAGAGCTATGGTATGTACTCTGAAGCGCTTAGTCAATCAAGTGTTTGAAAGTTGTGTATCGCTAACTAACATTTTACAGTCCATTGTGCGTGGAGGAAATGGATATCTCCGACAAGAACTTCAAGCCCTGTCCCTGTGGATACCAAGTTTGCCAGTTCTGCTACAACAATATCCGACAGAATCCTGAGCTGAATGGTCGATGTCCTGCTTGCCGTCGCCCGTACGCTGACGACACTGTGGAATATCGAATGATTTCACAGGAGGAGTGGAAGCAAGATCATCAGAGACAGGCGCGTAAGGAGAAGGAGCGAAAACAGCGAGAACGAGAGAAGAAGGAGACGGAGCAAACGTCCAAGAAGCACCATCTCAGTGGCATGCGTGTCATTCAGAAGAACCTGGTTTATGTCATTGGCTTGAATCCAAACATTCCGACAGAGGAGTTGCATCATACTTTACGAGGTGATCAATTTTTTGGCCAGTATGGCAAGATCCAGAAAATTGTGATCAATCGCCGAAACAATGCCAATGGCAACCCCGGCATCGGGGTCTATGTGACGTTTGCACGTAAAGAAGATGCTCTCAGGTGTATCCAAGCTGTAGACGGCTCCATCAATGATGGAAAGTATCTGAGAGCAGCCTATGGTACCACGAAGTACTGCTCGTCGTATCTACGTGGCCAAACTTGCCCCAATCCAAATTGCATGTTCTTGCACGAGCCTGGTGAAGAAGCAGACTCATATACTCGACAAGACCTTTCGACTATTCATGCTAAAGGTAATGAGAAGGGTTCAACCAAGTCGAGCACTTCATCGCCTGCTCCAACATCTGTCGCACCCCGTCAACCACCTGTTCGCAAGGACACTGATGACCATGACGATGGATCAGCATTGCCCGCTGGTGTGTCATGGGCCCAAAAGCCTTCACCTGTTACGGCAAATGAAAAGATTAAGCTTAGGTCGACTATTCCGGTTCCACCAGTGAATACAGCGCCGGCCCCTGCGGCTTCTAGCAGTTCGGCCAACACTCCGTCTACTGCTCAAGTGTACTATCCTGAACCTCAAATCATCAAGACTGATGTGACTGCGAAGTGCATGAACAGCTTGTTAGAAGCTCTTGGTGATGGTCCGCTTGACTACACATTTACATCCAGTCTCGTTCCTGACGAAGACATTTCAGATCCGTCAACGCTTCCTCCTTATTTCTCTTTTGACATGAGCGGCAAGCCTGCGACACCAAATACCATCACAAAAACTGATATTGCATCGCTTTTTGCTCCGAGCCAGTCTGGATTAGGAACTCAAAATGGGTCAAACTCGTTTTTGGGATACGTGCCTAATCAGCCCTCGTTGGCTTCATCTGCGACTACTAACCGACCAGCACTACCTGCACAACAAATCACTACTCAGCAACAAGGTGTCTCCAAGACCGCAACTCCACCGCCAGGCCTGTTCAATGGCCACCATTCTGCTCCTAGCCAAGACCGACAAGTTCTGCTTGCTCAATTGATGGGCGGCCCAACGAGAGGTATGACAGCTGATGCTGCCGCTAATACAGCGGCAGCCCCCGCAGCCAGCGGTAACAACTAACTTGACACAGAAGGCGAAGACAAGGACATCAAGTCTTTGGCCTCTGATCAAGTGGACATTTCAGGTGCGTATTGATTACATTTTTTTTTCTTTCTAGGGGCCATCTCAACTTCCTACTATAACCTTTCGTTCTACATATCTTGTTGGTCTACCAAAAAGGCTGGAGAGTTTGTTGTCGTTATTATAACCGTACGTAAAATTCTCCTATTTTTTTGTAGATTAATGAGAACCATGGGATGGCTTTCGAGATTGTTAAAAGTTACCTCTTTTGCTAACATTAAACTGTAGGTGACGAACTGGATTTTGACTCGATAGAGCGCCACTTGGAGTCATTTATGGAAGCCGAAGATCTAGAGCAATTTGACAAAGTATTGCTCGAAGAACCAAAGAAAGAAGAAGACGAAGGCGAAAGGGGAGCGGACTTGACTAAGCCACCACCTCCAGCTGCTACCGCACCATTTCAACAGATGTTCCTGCCACATGGAGCAGGAGGTATTCTTCCCCCACCACCGCCTCCAGGGCTGCTTCCATTCATGTTACCAGGTGTCAATGGAGCTGCAATGGGTCCGTCAGCTCCAGGATTGGATGCTATGGCTCCTCCTGGTTTGGCGCCTCCAGGCTTGGTTCCTCCTGGTCTAGCACCTATTGGCAACTTGCATGCATTCGCAGATGGTCCAACTGCAGTCGAACCTCAGCCTAAAAACACCAAGGATGAAGAAGACTTGATGTCTCTGCTTCATAGTGGTCCACAAATTTTATCGACGAAGCCCGCCAGAGCTCTCACTGTAGATGAACTTGAGAGATCTCTGGAGGCGAAATCAAAGAGCATTGCAGATCTGGCTGCCGTCGAACATGAGCTTGGTAAAATCGCCAAGCAAAACGAAGAGAAAGAGGCGAAGAATAAAACCACTACAGCTAATCAGAAGGCTCCAAAAGAATCACCCAAAAAGAAGAAAGGCAAGAAGGATGTTGAAGAAGTTGTTGAGCCCGTTACTCCTAAAAAGGGCAAGAAAGATAAAAAGCCGGCAGTCAAAGAGGAAGTTTCACCTGTTAAAGAAAAGGGTGCTAAAAAGAATACTGTTGAGGCAAAGGCTGCAGCAGAAGAACCCAAGTCATCCGCTAAGCCTGCCACAAAAGTCAATAAAAAGGAGAGACCATCATCCGGGGGAACGGATAGCTCTGATATTACTGAGGAGTCCAATACTTCATTCGGTTCGATTTCAACATCCACTACTGGGTTGTCTACTGGCAAGCCCAATGCTGTGGGCTCTTCGCCTTTGAGAAGTGTGATCGAATCACCATCACCAATTCGACCGCAATTGAGTAATAACAATGCATCTTTGCCGACACAATCAGTGTGGGGCCGAGACTCTCCACAACCTCCGTCCACTCCAGTCAAGTCTATAACCACGTCAACTATTCCAAAAGTGAAACCTCCAGCGAAAGAAGAAATCGAAGTTATCAAGCCGCAAGTTGCTTCCGATCCCGAGCCAATTGTTGAAGACAAAGGCGCAAAGCGGAGTCGATCCTATCAAAAGAATGTCGAAATTGATCTCAATACTGGACTTCCGATTGTATATGAGATTCGCCCGAGCGTCGAAGGAACTGGTTTGGTTGAAGCTTATGATAACAAGATGAAGAGGCGACAGCAGAAGAAGCTTGCTGAGCAACAATTGGAAGAGATTTCCAAGAATGCTAGAGATGACAAGACCGTTATCATCACTGGCGCAGCAGGTCGGCCGGCTCGAAATGTGCAAAGCGATTCAGAGTCCGAGGAAGAGGTAGATGAAGAGGAGCCTCAGGTTGATCAACCAAAAGAGACTGATGAGGAAATCGCTGAGCGAAAGATTCGAGAAATGCAGGAGCGAAAGGAGAAGGAGAACGCACTGTCCAAACTACGTGCGGCCGCCACAATGATTCCCAAGGGCTTCAGTGTACCAGGAACGAACCAAGCTCGACCTGCACAGACACGAACTGTATCAAGTACCAAGCCAAAGAAGAAGGAAGAAAAGCCCAAGGCTGCTAAGACTGCGATTCCAACTCTTGTCAAGCATACCGGCGTTGTCAAGAAGGAGAAGAAGGTACACTTGCCCATTTCGAGACCTTCGTATGCGTCCGTGCCCATCAAGAATCCTGTTGTATCATCGGTTTCTAAAGAGCCGCCGGCACGCAGTCCTCCCTACTCTGAGACTGCGAAGACAACCACACCCGTGGAGACATCTGCTCGAACCGTTGAGCCACCTCAACATGCCATCAAACCCAGTAGTGCTCAGTCTACTGACTCTACTGTTGCCAAGAATCCTAGTGCCAGCGCTGCGCCCGTCAGTACAAAAGCTCCTGCAGGGAGTGAAGCCACTGGCACTGGCGGAACGGTACGTGGGGCTGGCACTAGTGCTTCTCGCGACACTGTTCCTGCTCCCGTTGCAAAGGAGCAACCAGTCAAACATAAAGAGCAGTCCGCAGCAGTCACTACTCCAAGAGGAGGCTTACCGAAGAAGAGCGTCGAGCGTCAGCGAGCATCCGAGCACGTATCTACGGCTGCGGAGCCTCTCGGCCTCAAGCAACAGCCTGTTCGAGGATCTCGACGAGATGTGAAGCGGCTGCGACCGGCCAAGCAAGTTTTGCACGAGGTGCTTGCTGAATTGAGCGACGACAATGACTATACATGGTTTACGAAACCGTACAGTCGCGATCAGTTTGAGAAGAGCCGCGATCTGCTCTCTCCTAGTGTGTTTGACGCGTGCGTCAGAGTGCTTCCTAACATTGTACCGCACTTGCCATACACTGTGCTAGACGACGTTACTGAGTTTGATTACAAATTGAGCAAATGGGTACAACACGACTACGACCGGCTGAAAGCGCAAGGGGAGCATGTTCTGTTCACCGACGCGGCGGCGGGCGACGCTCTGGGCAAGACTGATGTCGCACTAGACAGACACATTGCCGAGACGAATGCGCTGATGCAAGCTCTAGGGTTGGAATAAATATATTTTATATAAATTTGTTAGATAATAAGTTAAAACCGCGACCGCTGCGGCTTGCGCGGCTGCTGCTTTGATATACTTGCGCTGCCTAGTACTGTAGACGTGCCTATTCGCTTGCCTTTACCTAATTTGACTCCTTGTTTCTGGAACTGTTTCCATTTCGCTTGACTCTCATTGAGGATCTGTGCTTTACTCTTTTGGTTGCCATTATTCTTCGGGGCAGCCTTGTCCGTACTCGATTCTCGGTCTCGGTCATCTTTCTTGAACTGCTTCATGGCAGCCGGCTTGTTCATCTGTTCCTTGCGCGGTTCTCGCACATCCAACTCGTCTACCGTCTCTACAGTGCGCTGGGCAGTCAAGTAGACGGTGTACTTGCGCAGTCCTCTGGCGCCGGTGATCGCGGTCACTTTCGCCTCACACCACTCACGCTGGTACCGCACCAGCACACGATCACCCGCCTTGAACCGTGACGTGTCCATGGCCATGGTCGTGGCGGTGGCTTCCTCGGACTTTGGTGCTGGGGGTGGTGGCGATGGCGATGGCGGTGAAGGGTCGACTGTTAACGGTTTAGCTTCTTTTTCCAAGATTCCGATCATTTCTTGCAGTTCATCTTTGAGGTCGAGCAGCTCTTGGTCGTCTGGCGCATCGCGCAGCTGCGCGACCACATCAGCGAGCTCGGATCTGTACTCCTCCAACTCATCCATCGTGTTGTGTGCTGACGATAGAGTTGAGTGGGAAATATATATTTCAGCGTGCGGCTGACCGGGACAAAACTGTCTAAAATGGTTTCATTCAACATGGTATCAAAATTTTTCAAAGTACGTAAAAAAAAGGGTCTAGATATTATATTCTGTTTCGATCTGCGGTCCGTGGCTTGGCTCGGATAATGTTGTCTACTCGCAGCAGCAGCTCTGCGGCCTCTGAGGCCGACGACACGACGGCACGCTTGAGCT
This sequence comes from Blastobotrys petasosporus, assembly GCA_030580095.1. Taxonomy (NCBI): domain Eukaryota; kingdom Fungi; phylum Ascomycota; class Dipodascomycetes; order Dipodascales; family Trichomonascaceae; genus Blastobotrys; species Blastobotrys petasosporus. The sequence goes on from JAKTSG010000023.1 coordinate 130,860, forward strand.
TGAAGCTCTCGACAATGCCCAGCTCTCGCATATCGGCAATCTTGCCGTTATCCAAATCAAGGCCGTACGTGGTCATACCGTTGTACACTGCCGACCGCAGCGTGGCGACCAGCTCCGACGAGTCGAAGCCGGCATTGTCTGCGAGGATGGTTGGCAGCTGGCGCAACGCGGCGGCGAACGCCTCGACGGCCAACGCACGCTTGCCAGACTCGTTCTTCGCAGCGGCCTCGGCGGCCTTGGACATGAGCATCTCTGCGCTGCCGCCGCCGAGCGTCGTTCGCGTCTCCCGGGTGGTTTGCGAAAGCACCGACAGCGCGTCGTGCAGCGACCGCTCAGACTCGGCAATCAGCTGCTCTGTGGCACCTCGCAAAACAATGGTGCATGCCTCGCCAGCAGCAACGCCGGAGAACTTGATCATAGGTTCCTCGCCAACGAGGATTTCTTCAATAGACTCACAGTGGCCCAGCTTGACCTTGTCTGGGTGGTCAAACGTCGAAACAACCTCACCGCCCGTGACGAGCGCCAGCCGCTCGACACCGACAAAGTCTGCATGCTCAATGGAGTTGACATGGGCTTCTGAAAACAGCTGCTCTGGCCAGTTGTAGATGAGTTGTCGGTTGACAAAGCAGTTGATGCCGTGCGACTTGATTTTCTCCACCTTGGACCGCATCTTCTCCTTCTCCGCCTTCTCCAGCTCGGCCAGCTTGTTGGTGCTGTCGACCTTGAACTTGGCGCCAAAGATCTTGACCTTGTCCGCGTCCATTGAAGTGTTGGCGATCAAAATCTTTGCATTGGTAATCTTCTTTGGCTGCTTCACACCGAATCGCTTGTTCAGAATGAAACCCTCGTCAAGGTACGAGTCTCGCAACTTGCCTCCTGCTTTCTTGATAATCTGAATATGCTCCAAGTTTGTCGATCCCTTGAGACGCAGAATGGCGTCCACTGCTAGCTCGGCAAAGTGCTCTTTATCCTGACTCAGCACTTTCGAGCTCAATGTGGTTTTGGCAATGTTGATCAAATCTGCTCGGAACTTGGTCGCATCGCTGGCATTGTCGACGGCGGACCGCTCCAGTGCCTCCAATGCCGCTTTCGAGGCGATTCGGTAACCTTCAATGATTGTCTGCGGGTGGATTTTCTTGTCGATCAGCTTCTCGGCCTCTCTGAGCAGCTCGGCGGCGAGCACGGTGACGGAGGTAGTGCCGTCGCCAACTTCGTTGTCTTGCACTTTGGAAAGGTCGACCAGCACTTTGGCGGCAGGGTTGTTGAACGGGATCTGCTCGAGAATCGTGGCGCCGTCGTTCGTAACGAGCGAATTCCCAGACGAAGACGACTGCAGAAGCTTGTCCATGCCCTTTGGTCCGAGTGTCGTCTTGACCAAGTCGCCTACGGCAATGGCGCCGACAAACGCACTCAATCCTGTTGATATTTAGTTAGCAATTGCCCCTTTGGGGTTCTAGTGAAAACGTACGAGCATTCTCGCCTCTTTCTTCCACGACCTCGTCTCCGAAAATAGGTACAGACTGTTCTGGTTAGCTGGGTCTCTTCTTCTACTCAGATCACACGTACCATGTCGTTGAGGGTTTCTAAAGTGTCGTGGGCGATTTTTTGAAAATTCCATCTTCTTCTTCTCAACGCGCGCCCTCAGGAGGGTGTGCGGCTGTACGAGAGATTCTGGAGATTCTATATATATTCTTTGAGTCCAACAATTGTATTGATTTTATAGAAAACATTTCAATCATGTTCAAATAAATACTTTCCTTGCTAGGTAACAGTAAAAAGTCTTTTCAAAAAGTGACTCGTCGTCCCAGTGCGGCTCAAACTTGTGGTGCTGTCTCACACACACTATCTCCTACCCCTAAATAACACCCCAGATGAAAAGATGGAACGAGCGGACGAGGAAGAAGCAGAGCACCTGATCCGCCAGATCTTTTTGCTCTCGTCGTCCTCTTCGCGAGCGTCGTCGTGGCGCGACGTGCTGCCCCACCCGACGTCCTCACAAGCAGTCAACCTCCAGCTGCTCGCGTTCATCGGCTGCATCTGCCGCCAATTCGTGCTATCATGGCACTCCAAGATCTCCGAGGACCCCGAATTCATCACCGCAGTGCTACAGACTGTTTCCGATGTTGTTCGAATGCTGGAGGAACGGGCACACAAAGTCGACGTGACCGACGCGGTGCTCAACTCGCTGCCGGCCATTCTCGAGTCGCACATTGAAGACCTCAGAAAGGCTAGAGAGAGGTACGGCACGGGAATCATGCCTGTGGACACAGTAGAAGAGGCGTTTCATTGTTTGAGGCCACACCCGGCGTTGCATAGTGCAGAGAGCGAGCAGCTGGTGAGAAAAGTGCTGGCCAAGGCAGTCATGCTGGTGCTGCTCAAGCACGACAACAACATCAAGAGCGCCACTTCGCGCACATTGGTGTCGACCGTGATCAACGACATTATTCTCAAAATAGGTATAGACCGACTAAGCGAGCCGTGGATGATCTATGAAATCATCATCAAGGTGACCGAACTGATTCCCAAGCCCAAGGAGCAACAACAACAAGAGCCCCGGATCCCGCCGCAAAAGAACGAGACCATCGCCACACAGCTGAGCGACTACTACCGCCGGCTCGTCAAGTTCACAGGGTCAGCTATTGCATTTGGCGGCCGCGCAGTGGCCTACGTCGTCTCATTACAGCAGCAACCGTCACCACAGTCATCAGGATCATCTCCGCCGTCACGGCCCGTTGTCATGTCAGCCATCTTCTCATGCATCTCAACTCTATACAAACTGCAATACAAGTCCCCACTTCTCGTTTCCACAGTCAACACGCTATCCATTCCGTTCAGGTCAGGCAAATTAGAAGACCTGACCGCCAAAGCCGCCGCGAGACTCGTATCTCAACACATTGCCTGCGAGAAGATGGTGCTCATCATTCTCAAAAACGCCAGAAGGACAGTGTTCCCCAACGGGTACATGGGCCCGCCTCGCGTCATTCCAAACGAGCAGGAAGCCGAACGAATACGCGTCAGAGCGCGAGACGCAATCATCAATTCCACCCCGGCTACATTGCGCCCAGTCCTGTTCGGCACGGGCAAGGCTGCAATCGAGCAAAGCGTCGACGAGATGCTGGAGCTGTTTGCCAATAAGAAGATCAACAAGCATCTGGTTTATAATGTCATCGACTACGCACTAGTCACCTTGCTCCCCGAATTGGCCGAAACCAGCCCGTCCGATATGCAAAGCAGTTTGATACTCCAAGAACCCATCAAGATTATAATTTCCGAACCGGACAATAGCAGTGCTGTAGAAACGCACACCACTACTACACACCACCCTCGCAAACGACCCCGAGAAGAGAGCCCGCGATGACGATATCGATAATAAATGCTGCATGTTTACTAACCTTTTTCTTTCAATACCTTGTATAATACTAATAACAATAATTTCTTTTAAGCGTCCTGAGCAAACTGGGCACCGGTGGTTGGCACCGGCTCAATGTTCCAAATGCTCTCTGCATACTCGTCAATAGCACGGTCAGACGAGAAAAAGCCCATATTGGCAACAGCAATAATGCACTTGGAAATCCACTCGTCCTTATTGGCAAACGCCTTATCGGCAGCAGTCTGCGCCTCAAGATAAGAATCAAAATCGTCTCCAACCAAGTAGTAGTCGCCAGAGTCCCGGATAGACGAAATCAAAGATCGGTAGCTATCTGGATCACCAAATACACCAGACTCAATGGCCTTGAACACTTGAGCAAGCTTGGAGTTCAATGGAACCTTGGAGTAAGTGTGCGCATATCGCAACTCCTCAACAGACTCAGACAAGTTACCAAACAAGAACATATTCTCCTCGCCAATCTCTCGGCCAATTTCAATATTAGCACCATCAACAGTACCAATAATCAAACCACCATTCAAAACAAACTTCATGTTGGATGTACCAGATGCCTCAGTACCGGCAGTGGAAATGTGCTCGGAAATGTCAGATGCTGGGCAGATAATCTCCGCCTTGGACACATTGTAGTCTTCAATGAACACAACCTGCAATTGCTTGTTCACGTCCTTATCAGCATTAACAACGTTACCCACAGCGTTGATCAACTGGATAATCGCCTTGGCCATGTAGTAGCCTGGAGCAGACTTGCCGCCAAAAATCGACACTCGTGGTGCAAACTTCTCCCGTTCAGCTGGACTCAACGACTTGAGCTGCAAGTATCGGTAAATAACACCAAAAATGTTCATCTGCTGACGCTTGTACTCGTGGATTCGCTTCACCTGAACATCAAACAATGCATCGACATTAACATTGATATTCTTCTGATCTCGAATCAACTTGGCCAATCGCTGCTTGTTGTGCTTCTTGATGTCAGCCCATTGCTGCTGGAACTCCTTGTCGTGAGCATACTTCTCAATACCCTTGAGCTTGCCAAGGTTCTTGATATAGTCGTAGCCACCAACCTTGTCGGCAATGAGCTTGGCCAGCCGTGGGTTGGCCTGCAACAACCATCGTCGTGGTGTGATACCGTTGGTAACGTTCATAAAGTGATCTGGGCCAAAGATCTTGACAAAGTCCTTGAAAATAGTAGTCTGAATCAACTCAGAGTGCAACTCGGCGACACCATTAACCTTGTGAGAAGCGACAATAGCCAAGTAGGCCATTCGCACCTGCTTGGGATTGGACTCTTCAATGATAGAAACCCTGGAGAGCAATCCACGGTCCTTGGGGAATCGCTTCTCGACAGATTGCAAAAAGAACAAGTTGATGTCGTAGATAATCTCCAAATGTCGTGGAAGCAAGTTGCCAATCACATCAACTGGCCACTTCTCCAATGCCTCTGGAAGAACAGTGTGGTTGGTGTAACTAAATGTCTTGTTGACAATGTCCCATGCAGAATCCCAGTCCAAACCTTCTCGATCAAGCAACAATCGCTGCAATTCGACAACCGCCAAGGTAGGGTGAGTATCGTTCAGCTGGATAGCGGCATGTTCTGGGAACTCTCTCCATGGCTTTTGCGACTTTTTGAATCGTCGAACAATATCACTCAACGAAGCAGCGACCCAAAAGTACTGCTGCTTGAGTCGAAGCTCCTTGCCAGAGTAAAAGTTGTCATTTGGATACAACACCTGAGTAATTGACTCAGCTCGCTGCTGGCCTCGGACAGCGCTTTCATAGTCACCTTCATTAAACTTGCTGAAATCAAACTCTTCGTTTGGCTGAGCGCTCCACAATCGCAAGTTGTTGACATTCTCAGTGTTGTAGCCCGGGATCGGGAAATCGTAAGCAACCGCCTTGAGCATCTCACCGCCAACCCAGCTCTTCTTTTCCTTACCGCTATCGTCAGTAGTGGTCTGCACGTAGCCGTAGAACATGATATCAATGGAGATTTCATATCGTGGGATCTCCCATGGGTTGGAGTACTTGAGCCAGTAGTCAGGCAACTCCACTTGGTGGCCGTCAACAATCTTCTGCTTGAAAATACCATACTGGTATCGGATACCATAGCCCCATCCTGGATAATTGTTGGTTGCCAACGAGTCAATGAAGCATGCGGCCAATCGGCCCAAGCCACCATTACCAAGTGCAGCGTCTCGCTCCTGCTCCAACACATCTTCCATTCTGAATCCAAATTCCTTCAAGCCCTCACTAGTCAAATCCTTGACACCGACATTAAGCATTGCATTGTCCATAGCTCGACCCATCAAAAACTCGAGAGAGAAATAGTACACTCGCTTTGGGTCCACAACGGTATGAGCCTGCTGCGTCTTGTTCCACGCCACAATCAACCGATCTCGAATTGCAAACGACGACGCCTGGTAAGCAGCCAGCTCGTCACAATTGTACAGCGATCGTGCCAACGAGGTTTCGACATGGTGCACAAAATCCTCCTGGAAGTGCTCCTTGTCTCTAAACTGATGGGTGGTGAACTTCTTCCACTGGTTCCGGGAGCTGATAGGAATCACCGAGTCAATGTACTTGAGCTCACGCGGGGTGATACCACTCAATGCTCGTCTGTGACGCAGCTTGGCATTGAACGGGTCCTCAGTGGTCGTCAGAGTTGGCGACGGCAATCGTGGAGAGGTCATTTGCTTGTTGGTTGGTTAAAAGAGTCCACAAGCGCTGGTGGGGTGGAGAGGGGGAGAAGAGAAGAGAGAGACGCAAACAAAAACACCAAGATTATGCGTGTGCGAGTGGTATGACTTGAAAATACTAAACACTAGTTTTTCGCAAGCACACTTTTTTGTCAAGAAAAAATCACTCTCAACAAGGTACAACAGTTCTTCTTCCTCAAGTTTGAATAGAGTTTAGGTTAAGAAGGAGAGGAGAGAGAGGAGGAGAACACTTGTTGCAGTTACGCCTGCAAGTCGCCTGCAGCAGGACTGCAGCAATGATAGGGCCCTATCGATGAACCTGTTGATGCAAGAGCTGCACACTACCCCACTGCGGATGGCTTTGTTTACTGTCGGAAGTTCAATTAATATTCTAGAGACTATTCTATTGCGTGCTTTGAGAGGGTTGGAGATTTGGCCGTCCACCAGATAAGGTTTCACGGCTGTGTCGCTTGTTTATTTATTTGAGTGATACTTTCATGCAGCAGATGTTCAAATGGCAACAAAGGGTCTGCCGGCATTTGAGCGTTGTCTATTCGATCTAAGTAACGTAATAAGCGCAAGGAGGACTAAAAACCTACCTGGCCGGCGGCTCCGGCAGGTGGATTTTTCAAAACAAATATTCAGCTCTACGCGGTCCAAGTCCGCCTGAAAAAAAAATCTGTTCCAGTGTGTGCCGGATCGGTTTGCTTTGATTCCAGGTCGCATCAGAGACAGCAGACACAAATAGGCTCGGAATCGTCTCAGATTCCGGATCACCACGGAACTTGCCATTTTGAGGGTTATTGACGTGGAATTTATGGATAAGAATGGATTTCTAATATATTTAGTGATTCCTTTAATCAGTTTAGGCCCAGGTGCTGAATTGGTTTCTTCAATAGGCTCCGTCGGCCGAATTTGGTCCACGCGTCGTGTTCTGCCTGCCGGATTAATTGCAGCATGCAGCGTCGGGAACAAAGGCGGAGGCGGCTTCTACGCGGTTAAAGGCTCCTCCAGTCAAGATGCCCTTGTGAGGGAGGAGACCGGAAGAAGCTGTGATAGGATACTTGGGTTTCTAAGTGGTCTGTAGTAGTATTTGACAAAGTTTCAACAATTCCTGCAGGCGATGCGTTTTGAAGGCGTTCAAGACGGTGAAGATGACGGCACGTTCTTAAAGTGATTCAGTCTAGTATCTGATTGATTAAACCCTTCTAAGGGGTCAATTACTTTTAAAATATGATATAAGCTACCGTCATCTCCCATATCGAGTGGTTTTGGGCCATTCGATATCATTAGTGCCCCCCTGCTCGTCCCGTCCTCACCCATCCATTCTAATTGTCTATTGAATTCTCCCAAAATATCCAGTCGCTCAATGAATTTCCATACGCACAAATCTATATGCGTCCGTAGGATAAGCATTAAAAAAGTCTATAGTACACCCAATTATTTTCCGTTTGTGATGGTCACCAACGCATCATCCAGTTCCAAAATCGCCTTGACCTTTTCAAACTCGATTCTGCCCTTTTTGAGATTCTCTTCAGTACCCAATCCAGCCATCTTGATCGCCTCCTCTGGCGCAATGGTCTTTCTCTTAAACTTGAAAACGTACTTGGTCAACCCAATGGCCGCCACCTGGCCATCCTGCTGCACAAACTCCGACAGCACAAAGAACCATTTATCTTCCCAGCCCAACACTCTTGATCGGATCTTGTATGGGATATATGCCTTGATTTCTTTCTTGAAGCTGATCTGCACTGATCCGACCGGGACGTATGGGTACACGCCCTGCGTCTTTTTGAACCCTTTGAAGAAATCTCGCAGCAGGAAAATGACCAGGTCTGATCGCGCATGGTCCAAGTCGCTGAAATACGTCGAGTTGCTTTTATGCATGTTCATGTCCATCTCCATCAGTGGAGTGTGTGACGAGTAAGTCCTGTACAGGAACAGCTCTTCTGGTCGCGACTTGCGCGACCAGTAAAAGTGCTTGATGAGAATGTAGTAGAACCGGGCGTGCCATGCAAACGGCCACGATTTGATGTTTGCCAGTACGAATACGTAGACCGCAGCCTTGAGAATGGCCCTGCGAGAAAGCATTTGTTCTGTAGCGTGAACCGTGAGAAAGAGAGAGAGTGTGTGTGAGTGGCGACCTAAATGTCCACTTTCACAGGTAACCGAGGTTTCATGGTGAGAAAAACCAGGGGTGGGAGACTGACAAGTCTCGTTGCTGGGGCAATCTTTCAATTTGTGTCGGCCCTCCGTAAGTTAAAAATATTTATCGTGGTGTGATTTTAATTTAACGAATTTATTAATACACTCTTCAGGAGCCGTATTCAAACGCATCAAATAAGCCAAATGCAAAATAGATCCTCAAATTCGCAAGCATCCCATTATCTGTACTCAAAATGGAGACGCACTTGAACATGTGCAGCGCAGAGCCTACTCCGTTCCGGTTATCGAAAATAGTGCAGAGCCGCATGCATCCAAATCTGGAGTGAACAATCAGACATGTCCACCTGTGCACATCCAACCCGTACCCAGACCACGACATGACTTTTGAAATGAGGATCTGATGGGTGAATATATAAATGAACCTCGTTTCACATTTTCCCATACTCACAACTGGGCAATCTCAAGAAAATGGCTACCATCAACTTTGATCCTACCGCGCCGCTGGCGACGCTCACCCAGTCCTTCTACTCGTTGCCAGTAGCCTCAGCCACTGCGGCTGTGGAGATTTCTCAGTACGATGTCTGGGCACCCATCCTGCCGGCCAACCAGCACCCGCAGCTTCACGATCAGACGTTCACTGTGCTCACTTACACCGGGTACGAGATTGTGTCGATGGAGTATATCGACCAAGCAGCCAGGACTCTGGTCAGTCCGTGCGCCATCTACGGCGTGCGGATCGGGTGCTCGTTCATGATGCTCATGATGAATTTTTTGCTCGCTAGAAGCTACCGCAAGCCCATCTTCATCGCCTCGCAGATCCTGCTCGCTCTGGTGCTGATACATTCGGTGATCGAGGTGTCCATGTATGTCACTGCGTGGATGAGCATCACGGCGGTGATTACGGGTCAGCAGTGGACAGACAACTACTCCCGAATCATAGCCAATACCGTGTCTGTCTTTTATGCTCTTTCCCAAGTGGTCGCAGAGATTGCCAAGCTCCTGCATGTGCATATCCTGTTCAGTCGCATGTGGCAGCAGAAGTACATTACCGCTGTCATGTCGGTGTTTGTCATGCTGCAAGTCGCGCTCTGGACCAATGTGGTGGTGACGCAGATTGGAATCAACAACGACCCCTCGTCCACGGGGCAGAACCCGTGGTACAACTGGCGGTGCCAGGTGCCCGAGCTGCTGTTCGCCATCTCCACCGTGATCTACTCGGCGCTGTGCGTTGGGAAACTGGCAATGTCTGTACGACGACGGCACATGCTGGGGATGAGGCAGTTCTCGCCTGTGCATGTTTTGTTCATCTTTGCGTTCCAGTCTATGGTTATTCCAGCAGTGCTCGACTTTATCTACTACGCACAGGTCGCAGACGGCAACGGCAATTCCAAGCTGCAGGCCATTGCCGGGCTGGTGTTTGCGGTTCTATTGCCATTCTCCACGTTATGGGCGCAGCATGCGTACGATTCGTCATCTACTAACACGCTGATGGAGAGAAGTTCGTTCGATTCCAAGTTCTCAGACACCAGCTCGCTCGACAAGAGTCCGCCCATGACTACCAATGTCAGCGTTGCCCATAAAGAGCTCAGGGGCGGCCTGGAGGATGATGACGAGGATGATATCTTCAATTACAACACGACCATCATGACCGTCAACGACCGTGCGACCAAGCTGGAAAAAGACGTCTTCCGTCGAGTTTGATTTTTCTTCTAATTTTGGTTATTAAAAAAATGCATTAATTGATTACGTTTTTGAGATTAAAAATCGTCTAGTGTTTTTGTATTACATTAAATTCTTTCACGAAATGATTGTAGACTCTGCCTCAGAGTTCTTCTCCGACTTGTTAGTATTCCTCCTTCTGGCTGCCCAATTGTCTGCCAAGTCCATCAGCAGCAGCCACCCACACACAGCATTGAAACATTGATGGAGCCGATAACATCGCATGACCCCAAACATTGCTGCATACACTGCACCGTACACAACAAGACCCATAGTCGCGGCATAGCGCCAGCCCTCCAACTTTGGAAGGCGCGCAGTGCTTCGCGACAGTCCCATCACGTACATGAGTATAGGTGCAATCGACAACACATTTGAGAACGAGACATGCTCGAAAAATCTAAACGTTGTTGTCCATACAACCGTCTTGATGGCCGCGATGGGCAGCATCCACAACAAACATGCAAATATGGAGCTGCAAAAGTTGTACAATGATGCTGAAGACGTCTGTTTCGACCGCACCGTATTCAGCAGCTGCATCAGCACAATGCCGAAATGTACCAAGTCATAAGGAACATAAAAGAGCGGGAAATAGAGCATGATGAAAAGCGAGTCGTTAAGTAGCCTCGTACAGGCTACAATTGCTTTGGGAAGCAAGTAATCAGCCGTTACAACAACCAATGCCACTAGCTGGCCATGCACATATGTTAATGCAGTGGCCACCAAAACCAAAATCGGCCCCAGTGCCCATAAATGTGCTTCGTGAAGACCCAAGAAAATGTGTGATGCTTCAAATGTAGGGTCAATCAATTGAAGCAAATGCGAGATTTGTGATGAATAAAGTGGTAAAACAGATGTCAGGATGAGGATGTTAAATAGCCAAGTGTGGATAAATGTGCTGGTGGCTGATAAAAACGACGGGTAAGAGCCGGTAATGTGATACGAATGTAGCTGAATAACCATCACCATCATCATAATTGCAAATGGCAATGTGAAAACAGCCTGCCGGTAGTGAAGCACTAGTCTAGCAGCAGTATCAACCCAATTGACCCTAATGTGAACCTCAATCTCCTCGTGCGACCAAACTTGAAATTTGAGACGTGGAAGAGGAGAATCACCTCTGGGAACAAATGGCGCTACTCCATGCGAATTAATCTTCAGAGTCTCGTCGCCAACGTTCAAGAAAAACTTGGACTCATAAGGCTCATGGATATACTGCCGCACAAATGGCTGGAAGCTAGCACTGCTGCCTTTGGTATTCACAGTCATGTCCAACGCAATCAATGAGCTCCACACCGATTCCAGTTCCAGCTCAACCATCATTTTTTTCGCAGTGCGAATAGTCTTGCCGAAGGATAGTCTCATCAGATTGTCGCTAACTGCAATCTTTGAAGACGAGTCGTGTGCCTCGGCAATGACAACTCCAGGCTTGCACTGGGGCGTTTCGACAATGGCAACATAATCATAGCCAAAATCAGCATCAATGTCAAAGTTCAAAAAATGCAGCGCTTCCTTATCGTTAGGGAAATCCAGCGCAGCGTTGGAAGCCGCCTTGGGAATCAGAATCGCACGTCCACCGAGATTTTTGCAATGGCCGGCAGTTGTACATCCCAAAACATAGACACCTTCTTCGTGCCGCGACCCTACCAATGGCTGATCGGTCAGAATAGAGACATGTGTTGCGTTCGTCAACGGGACTAGATGCATTGGCTTTGTCTTGCCAGATCCCGTCGCGAGGTAGACTTCACTAGCCGTGACGACTTTTGATCGATGAATCTTCAGCTGAACATCATCATCAACCGGAATGTCATACTCGACCAAAAAATATCTTCTGAAAATGTCAATCCGATCAGACAGCGACTTGCTCACCGACTCGTTCAATGCCTTGACCAAAGTGGTCCTAAACTGGTCGCACCACACAATCGCCTCATGATCAATCGCGGTCCATACAAACGGTATGCTGCTTGTATAAACCGTAAACCCATGCTTCTTGTCGATGATGTTCTCGATGCTGGTCAATTCCGATGGAATGGTCCTGTCCAGCCCGCCAGCCGCAACACTCACCAGAGCCACCTCCTGGATACGATCGCCGCCGCGTCGCCAAAATTCGTTCACGCGGTCGTAAACTCTAACCAGGTCGCCGTCGACAGATGCCGGAGGTGCGGCATGTGGAGCAGCTAGCGTGAGTATCGTCTCGACGGTATTTTCTCGATAGTTTGGCAGGGTGAGCATGGTTCTGGCGACAACGCCACCCATCGAGTGACCCACCAATATGACAGGCCGCTTGTTGTACTCGTCATCATCGTATAATGCCAGAATAAACTCAATCGCGTCGTTCAAATATTCTGCCTGTTCCTCCAGCGACTTGCCGTCAAATGCTGTCAGCTCTTCTCTAAAATCTGCCGTGTAGAAATCCAGCCCATCATGGCCCGTCGCGTTACGCTGCATTGAAGTTTCTGACGCGATTGCTCGCACTTGCCGAAAAGAACCGGCATTTCCAGGAATAAACAGCACTGGTGTGCCTCTGGGTCTATCCCAAGTGTCTATAAGCTTTTCTCTGTACCAATAAAGGCTGTATTTCGATGCGTGTTGTGTGTAATTGCCGTCAAACGCAGTCAGCTCTGTGTAAGTCGGGTTCATGTACGACATGCGGCAATTCTTGTTATCCGACACATATTGCTGGAACGAGACCGTGCAAATTGCTAGAAACGTCACTGCTACTACCATGAGCCATGATATTCGGCTTTTCAAGTAACTATTTGCCACCGATTCCCATGTCGTCTTAGGCGCTGATGCAGATACCGCCGCCACCACAACTGGCACCGTTTGGCCCGACAAACTCAGCGTCCGGCGCCTGCTAGAGCCATCTCTGATTGTGACCACTTGAGCCGGTCCCTGGAGCAGCGTCTTATTGTCGCTCTGTTTAATTGCGTTAGCATCGTTTGTGTTCGTTGGCTCATCTCTCAAATCGCATACCATTTGGAACCTGCCCCTGTAATATATGTGGATCCTCTCCCCCTGTACCGACAGACGTGACCTGTGGATTTCTACCCTAACGCAAAAGTTCAATCAACAGGATCGAAAAACCTCTTTCAATCCGTCTTCTAGAGAAGAACCCTTATCTTCTTCTGCGTCTTCGTCTTTCAACGTTGAAAAAAAAAAAACCTCGGTGTGTTGCGGTGGTTGGAAAAAAAAAAAGTCTCACCGGCCCACCGCCTAAATGTTCCCAGGCGTCATATGGAGGTACTCCCACAAGTGTAGATAAAAATGTTGTATAGGCGAGAGAGTTCGGAGGAGCGAGGCAAGAGACTTTTTTTTCGGAAGAATGAGAATTTCACGATGCTCGGGATGAGGATGAGAAGCACTGGAGCATCTTGCTGTGCCTGGAAGGTTGCGCTGTCTTTGAACGCTTCTTGGCCTGCAGCAGTTCGTACGGTGTGTACGTACACACCCGTACAGCCAGGCGGCGTAATGGCGTGTGAAAGCCCTCCAAAGCCTTGTTCTTGACAATCGCTTAGCATTCCATCCTATGAACCTTGTCCTGTAGAGTTGCTCAATGTTCTTTATTGTTATTTTGTACGGTGCAAATGTTTCTTCAGATGCGTTACGGTAGAGGCCCTAGACAATACAAACTCTATTATACTCGCGTGGGCCACCGCATCGAGCGGTCGCCAAAGTTAAAGTTTCGGCTCGACGGGATCAGATTTCTGGTCTTGTCACAATGGATATTTTCCGTATGCGTAATGTTTGTAATATTTTACGACAGCCTTTGGTGGAGATAACAGAGTTGGCGAAGGGTTTTTGATGTGTGTGATGAGCACTAGTACGCCGAGCTGATCAAGATGCAGGGACTTGTCAACCTCTATACTGTACAAGACATGCCTGCAAATCCGAGTTGATCATCGTCTATGGTAACGATCAGCTCGAGAATGGGGATTGTCAAAAACCTCGAAACCGAACCCCTTTCTTCTTGTGGGTTCTTGAACATATGGTGGAGCTATTATTCTACGAGGTCAACGACTCGAAGATGACAAGTTGCTTGAGTTGGAATCCACGATTTCGATCACGCTACATGTTCTGTGCGTGCGGTATGCAATCCCTGGTCAGTGCTGGAATAGTCTTCATCGAATGTGATTTAAGCACTCGAAGAATTTAACGACCCCTTTCTTCATCTAGAATATTTCAGCCGCACCACGCATTGTCTACTAGAGCATTTACTTGATCGAATAGAGCATTCCGCCATATATTGATAAATTCATGGATTTGTTTGATAATTTACTGAGTTTGCAAGTTGCTCTTAGTTGTCCCATAGATATAATTTTTTGCGTATGTCTACAGGGTCCAGCCGCTAACCGTGTTGCTGGAAACCCTCCACAAACCACACCTTGGGCTCTCTGGGTACACTGTAGGGTGCAAGAGCTTTTCTAGATCTTTCGGTTAGATCTGTGAGCTTTAAGATTCAATGGGTTGTACACCCTGAGGTTTGTGCTACGGGGACTGCTATATCCTTTAGTGAATGAGTGACTGACTTGCTCAAGTCCAAGATTGATACTCTAAGATACGCAACTTGTCGTAGCTGATAAGTAAAGCAATACTAGTATATAGCACTTGTTAGAAATCAATTTGTATCGGCACTTGATAACAAGCGTTGTAACTATGACCAACTAAAACCTATGGCGTACAGCGTCTAACATACTTAGTTCTAGCTTAACACTCGGTATAGAAACTCCTCAAATGAGCACATGCCAACGAATAGTCGAGACAAATACCCAACTCGATGACCAGTAGCACTATTTGGGATCGCTATATACATATACATATACATTTTGAACACCTGTGTGCTCACAGGCACGCAGCCGCACAATGCTCATCGCTATGTATTGTAAATTCCGCAGCTGTCTATACAGGAAACACAAGATTGTAGTTCAATTGCTTGAATATTTCACTGATTTATTATATAAAGACGGCGTGTTTCCCAGGTCTTTCGTCTTAGTCTTCCTACTCTACTGAAGCATACATGCAGTACTACACCTCACCGACCATGAGCCTAAGGTCCTATTTCTAGCAACGCCACAAATCACGACACCATTCGATCTTTTTTTAATTTGAGTGCTTTAAACTTTATGACGAAAAGGGCTCCAAGCTCAATCCGGCTGTCTCAAACACCAATGAGCCAAATTAGGCCATTTCGCGTCTGTTTACAGAATTAAGCTTTCAACAAGGTGATTGATTTCTGAGACACTAGTTATTCTACACTGTACTAGCAACCGCAACTCTTTTCACACACACAAACATGTACTGCAAACTCCTTCATTCTCTCAAGATCGAGAACAAGGCAATTTTTGCAGAATATGAAGAGCCGTCATCCTAAATTCTCAATCTTGCACCAGATCTTATACACCACAGATCTCACGCCGACAAATCTCACAGATGGTACAAAGATCACAGATTAAGCCGACACACAGCTGCGTCATTGAAGCGAGAAGAAGAGAAAAAACTGTGCCTGGGAAATTGAACATTCCCGCACCCCCTGTCTTGAAACGGATCGACGCGCCTATTTACCCAATTGGGACTCTCGCCTTTTTCATTTTTCTTAGCTTCTTGCGGGTAACTAAACTAACCAATTGCCAATATAAACCATTGGACAGATTTTTCCAATGGAAAACAATCAACCTACTAATAAGGTTGTGGCAAATGTACAAACTTTCCCCTATAGATCCCCTGGAAAATAATAATAGAACAAAAAAATCTCACACACACACCTTTTCTGCAAGTCGCCGCCGGTCGCATGTGCCGCTCTGCATGCACGTTGAGATTGGTGCGTGTTTGAGAGAGAGGGGGAAGGATTCTTCAGCCTGTTCCTATAAGAGCCCCCTGTCTTCGCAATTACCGTCCAGCTGTCCATCTCCGCTCCAGCAACACGGTTCGGGTCTTCGTCGACAAAGTTTGAGTGCACAAGCTCTCCAGAGCGGACCCAGACGATCTCTAAAGCGAACGGCTGAGCAGCCCACGCCCACGCCCCACGCCCGGTCGAAGAAGCAGCTCCTTCATAGCAGAGAGACCATTTTCTTTCTGTGCGTGAGGAATCCACTCCTTAGCTTCTTGTTACGCTTCAGATATATCCCACCGAAAGTCCTCTCGTTTTTTTCTTTCGACCTCTTTGCGACTTTTCTTTCTTTCTCTCTTTCTCTTCACTTTCGTTAATCCTCACTTGAACGTGTCGTCGTCGTGGTGGAGGCTTATTCCAATACAGGTGTTTCATCTATTACAACAGCCTTGACACGGCAGCTTTTACCACTCTTTCACCAATTCTCTCGTTTCAATTGCATTTTCACAAACTAATCTGTAAGATACTATTATCTTGTTGAGATCTAACAAAAAAAAGAATATCATAATGAGAAGCTCGACGTTATTCGCCGTTCTATCGACGTTTGTACTGGCAGTCGACGCAACACCGACCTTGTCATACCCATTCAACAGCCAAGCTCCGCCCGTGGCACGATTCGGCACTGCATACAACTATCAAATTCCCTCCGACACGTTTACGGGCGACAATTTGAGTTACAGCACACAAAACCTTCCCGACTGGCTCAACTTTGATGCCACAACATGCACCTTGTCAGGCAACCCGCCCAACAATGGCGCCGACAGCACGCAAACGTTTGAGCTAATAGCCCAAGACGGCACGGGCGCTAGTGCGACATCGATTTGTACGCTGCAATTGACCAATGCTCCAGCTCCAACGACGGCGGACTCGCTTGTCTCACAACTTGAAACCGCTGGTCCAGTGTCTGGCACGAGCCGGCTAGTGCTCAAGCCAGGCCAGCAATTTTCGCTGTCGTTCCCACAGGATTTCTACCAGAGCTCTATTTCAAAGCCCATTGCATACTACGCCCTGACCAACGACCATACGCCGCTGCCTATTTGGCTGAGCTTCAACCCTGAAAAGGTGGAGTTTTCCGGCACGGCGCCCACCGTCAACTCGCAGGTCGCGCCGGCACAATTATTCGGCATTGCGCTCATTGGCACAGATTTCCCAGGATTTTCCAGTGTCCAGACGGTATTCGACCTGGTTGTCGGTGCGCGGCAATTTACGACCAATGTGACGAGCGACTCAATCAACGCGACGGCGGGTAAGCAATTCACGTACCAGATTCCATTCGATAGGATGGCCATCAATGGCTCGCCGGTACAGATGGGCAACATTTCAAGCATTGAACTCAACTCTACAAGCTGGATTAGCGTCAACAATGCGACGGGCCAGATTTCGGGAACGCCGCCAAAGAGCGTCAATGGCTCGCAGCCGTTCCAAGTGACTCTCAATGACGACTTTGGCGATACGGTCCAGTATATCCTTGATGTCAATGTCGCATCGACCAACTCGAGCATGTTCACTTCAAACACACTCGGTGCAGTCAATGCAACACAGGGCCAGTTTTTCACCTTCTCGCTCAAGGATGTGCTGCTGGACTCGGGCGCGCACGTTTCTGCATCGTACAATCCTCCAGTCAGCTGGCTCCAGTTTGTTTCGAGCAACAATAGTTTTGTGGGCCAAGTACCCGATTCATTCTCGAAATCGGTCGTCACTCTGACTGCTGAGGACCACGGACGCAGCGAACAGTCGACATTCACGTTGACAGGAGTCAAAGCCGCAGCGGTGAAACATTCCTCAACGGCTACTACAGCAACTGCGACAGCGACGGCTTCGAGCACCGCTACCAGTGCGGCGGCCGCGGGCGCCGCCAAATCTACCCCTGGCCACACCAATAAGCATATAGTGGCCATTGTTTGCGGGACGGTGATTCCTGTCGTTGCCATTGCCATTTTGATCATGGTCTTTTTCTGCTGCTGCCGAAGGCGAAGACAGGACCAAAAGTCCACTCGAGCGATTTCGCCGCCGATTCTGCCTGATCCGGAGAAGAATCTGCATCCAATGCACTCGCCGTCGGAGACTGTTGCGCCACCAATGGGCTCTGGCAAGCTGCCATTGAATAGCTGGGACTCGCCACAGAAAATCCTGGCGATGAATTTCATGAAGATGGACGGCAGTGGGGATGATGTCAACTATTACTCGGCTGGCGAGAGTACGCATGTAGGCAGTATCGGCACACCTTCGACTCATGATGACGATGCTACTATGCCAAGCACACCAGCAGGATTCAAATCCCCAGTGCTCCAGCATCCAGAGCCAGCAGTAGTGGCGGGAGGAGCAGCAGCAGCAGCAGCGGTCCCAACAGCGATGACTAGCAACAAGGCTCGACACTCGTGGCGACAGCCGGATAAGAAGGGCAGATGGCAAGAACACAAGAGCGAAAACTCGGTGGCTACCATTTCTACAGATGAACTTCTGACGATGCGACTGGTCGATCGGCAGTCTACAGACTCGCAGAACTTGAAGGACGGCGCCCACGACTCGTACATGAGCCCCACCAAGTCTCGAGTCTTGTCTGATGTTGTCATTCCTCGAGACGACACGTCGGGCAATGTACAAGTCATTGGCTCGCATTCGTCCTCGCTCAACCAGCTTGCACGAGAGGCACTTGCGCGAGACCAGGCGATGATCGATTCGTATTATGGCACATCTCTGCATTCTGTTCACGAAGAGGAAGAAGAGGAGGATATCACGCATGAAGACGCCGAGTACTACCGCTCGGCAATGAACTTCTCGCAAACCACTTTCACTTCAGGAAGCGACAATGACGACGTTTTGGGCGGCGACCACTACCGTACTGCATCTAGCGGGTCGGAATTTGAGTCGCAGTCTGAGCACGAGGACTCGCTTCGACCATACCGAAACTCGCGCGGCGAGACGACGTGGTCTGAGGTTGAGCTGGCGCAGCTACAGAGCCAGGGCATCCACACTCCGCAGAACCAAGGTCGGTTCTCATTCGTGCCTCATGGCGGCATGACTGGCCAAACGACCATTGACACGTCTCGACGTTCATCGAGCGTGCGAATTGGCGAGGTTGCCGGGCGACGAAGCACGCCGCAGACTCCTGAGCTGGAGGAGGGCACAATTAAGAATGGCAGCCCGCGAATCCCGCATAGCAGCAGTGCCGAGTTTGCCTTCCTATAGCATTTCTGTTTGTCGTAAGCCATTTCTCTTCTTTTATTTTTTTTGTTTATTATTTTTCATGTATGATAACGATTTGATGATTCTTTTATTAAAAAATGTTCTCTTCTATTACGCCGCATTGTCTCAATGGTGATGCAATTGGGAAGGGGCGAGGTTCCGACGGACCCTGCCACACGACACGTTAGATTTTAGAGTGAGAAAAGAGAGATGCGTCTGCTGCGACTGTGGGGTCTGTTAGTGCTCCCGTTTGCATGGGCAGATGATTCTGAGAAATCAGAGCCGATGGAACAGTCGTCGCGGTCGGCGAAGGACTATTATGTGTGGGATCTGCCAGGTCTCGACAAGTCGACCACGGCCTTTCACACAATGCACGCCGGGTATGGAAAAGAGAGAGAGAAAGATGGATTTCTAACTATTTCTAGAAACATTGTAATCAAGCCAGACGACCACGGGAGCTTGTTCTTCTGGAGCGTGGATGCGCAATACACATCTGACCGTCCCCGCACGATTCTGTGGCTGAACGGCGGCCCCGGATGTTCGTCCATGGACGGAGCATTGATGGAGGTAGGACCATATAGAGTGAAAGGAGAGAAGATTGAGGAGAATCCAGGAAGTTGGAACGAGTATTCGACGTTGCTGTTTGTTGACCAGCCTGTCGGAGTCGGATACAGCGACGTGGAAAGCAGCAAGTATATCCACAATCTGGACGAAGTTGCCGCTGATATGTTGTTATTTCTTGACCAATGGTTCGATATCTTCCCCGAAAAGCTGAGTGAGGAATTCTACATTGCCGGTGAGTCGTACGCGGGTCAGTACATTCCATATGTTGCCCAAGCGATCTTGAAGCGAAACACTCAGACGGCGGACAAAACTAAGCACATTGACCTCAAGGGATTGATGATTGGCAACGGGTGGGTATCCCCCGTCGAACAGTACACGGCGTATCTGCCATTTACATATAAAAATGGCCTGATCAAGGCCGGCTCTGCGGAGGCGCAGAAAATCGAGAAAGTGCAAGACGAGTGCATCAAGGCGATGGCTGCTCAGGGAGACAAGCTGCAAGTGCACTTGCCGGCTTGCGAGAGGATTACTGACGAGATATTGGGTGTACTCAAGAACAATAATCCGGGAGGTGGAGAGTGCTTGAATATCTACGATATCCGATTATCAGACTCGTTTCCATCTTGTGGTATGAACTGGCCGCCAGACATCTCCGACGTTACGACATACCTGCAACGAAATGATGTGCAAAAGGCATTGCACGCGACAGCGAAACACGGCTGGCGAGAGTGCTCGGGACCGGTGGGCCGCAACTTCAACCCGGACAATCCTCCAGCAGTGAAGCTCCTGCCTTCAATTGTCGACCAGATCCCAGTGATGATGTTTTCTGGAAGTCAAGACTTTATTTGCAACACTCTCGGAACTGAAATGTACCTTGATCGTCTGGAGTGGAACGGCGATACGGGGTTCAAGTCCGAGTACCAAGAGTGGGTTGGCGGCACATACAAATCTGAGCGCAACATGTCGCTTGTTGTTGTCGGCGACGCATCGCATATGGTGCCGTTTGACTTTCCGGAAACGTCTCGATTCATGCTGCACTCGTTTTTGGGGCTGCAGGCATGGGACGGCTCTCACAACCTCACGTCGTCGTCGCCGCACGAGCACGAGAAGCAGCAGGAGCAGGCCGTGTCGGACGCCACCTGGCGAGCATACTACCGATCCGGCACTGTCGCGTTGATTGTTCTGCTCATCATTCTCGCAGTCGGCGCAGCGGTGTGGTGGAGAACTCGACACTACACTCATTACTCTGGCAGCGGCGGCAGAGAGGAAGGTCGCGGAGGACTGGTGGGGTTTTTGAACGGCATTGCGCGGTGGAAACCGAGCAGGACTCCGTCCGGCGGAGTGTACTCTGGCCTAAACACCCGCCGTGGATTCAGAAGAAACCCAGATGTGATTCTAGAAGAGGAAGAAGAGATTGAGAGCCCGTTGCGGCGCAGCACCGACGTCTACGACGACTCTACGACAGAACTCAGCGTTCCAAAAACCCGCAAGGGCAAGGAACGGTACGTCGACGACTCGAATACCGAGTTAGAAGAGTTCGTTGTCGAGTCTCCTACAGAATAAAAGAATCTATTAACTGCATTTTTGTTATCCTCAACTAACAACCTTTTTCTTTGATGTGTGTTTATATGGACGCGTGCACTGAAGAGTATTCAGATCAACCTCGATCTCATAAGAACGTAGCATCCCCAGGTCGTACCCGTCTGCCACGATCCGGTTCGATGCTGCCGGTATGACATCGCTGCATTCAAACGCCGCGGACCAGTCGAGTTTCTGGGTAGTTTCAAAAAACCGCTTATGCTTGTTATCCTCGCGCATTGGGATCCAGTACTGGACATACAGTAGCGCCGTGTTGTTGTCGAGGTTGAGGGTCTTTGGCGCGATGTCCAGCTCTTGGGGCACCACTAGCAAGCCGCGCACAAACAGCAGCGTCGACGGCATGACGTGCCGCTGGATCATCATCTTCTCCATCATCGCATCGATGCCGACGTCGCTCACGTCGATGTTGGCGAGCTGGAACCCGAGCTGGCTGTCGCCGTACCCAGTGTCGAACCGCGCCGCCACGTTGTGCTTGTTGTGGATGACCACCTCGCGCAGAATGTCGTGGCCGAATCCCTGTACACTGACAATGCTTTGCGCGACCTGCTCTTGCAGCGTCTGCAGAGCTGGCCGCCACAGCTCGCCGTGGCGCCTGAACATGAGCCGGCCGCCGTTGGCGTGCGAAAAGTGGACGTTTCTGAACTCGTCCTCTCGTTGTCGCAATTGGCGCTCGATGCGCTTGACGAGCCGCGACGCTCTTTTAGCGTCGTTGTCGAGATCGGTGCTGAGCTGGACGACACAGACGCCTGGTTTCAACTCAAGCATCGAGGTGAGCGAATCGACACAAGCGCGCAGCAGCTCGTCGTCTGATGCACAGTGTGCAACGGTCGTCGTTCGCAGCACATAGGAGTCCATAGTTTTCTGCAATTTAGTGCGCAGCATCTCGGCGTCTATATTTGTTTCTAAAAAAGACATGGATGTGGATAAGAATTTATACAACAAGGCGCCCGCCATGACATGTCGCAGGTTGTGAAAAGAGGCTATCCATGTTTTTCTTCTCAGGGACAGTGCGGCGCTGGAGGGTGCGGCTCAGGATTTTTTTTTTCACCGACATCCAAAGTCATCATCATCGCATCATGAAAAAAACACACCGTTCTTAAGAACCCGGAGTTCTCTGCATGATCGTCATGGTATTGCACGGGGGAAGTTCCAATCTTCCATGCTCGGAGCTGCGTGTGTGAAGGATCGTCCCAGTGGACATGGGTACCTGGAATGGGTACCGGTAACTGTAGTGGCAAAATCTGCAGGGTGCAAAATATGGGAGCCGCACGTGCCGAGATCTTGGAGTACCCTGTCCCCAGGATTTTTCTTTTTTCTGTTCCATGTTACTAATAAAAATATCCGTATTACTAAACCAACCAGTTGTCTATTCTGCAGTCAAAGAGAGCTCTCGCTCGACAAAGTATTCCGACGTTTCACGTGCACGCCGTCTGCCGTCCACAAACTCCATCATCTCGCCATACGTCTGCGGCAGCACCTGCGTCTTGCCTCCTGCTACATGAAGGTGGTTTTCGCGCGACGAGGGGATAAAGTACGAATAAGTAAACTGGCCCGTATCCTTCGATGCGTCCTTATCCAGGTCCCGTACCGCTGAGTCGACGCGTACCTGGATCAGCGTCCCCGCCACGACCTCTTTCTCCATAGTCAATGCGTTCCACTGTGTACGGTTGGTCTGCTCCGTAAACGCTACGGTGGCGGTGAGGTACAGCACCGAGCCGACCGGCACCGGCGCCCTGAACGTGGTCGAGTCGAGCGACACGAATCTCGGCGTCGAGTGGCCAAACGCCGCAGCGCACGAGTATGCAAGCTCAAACGTCTGGCGGAGCAAGTATCCGCCAAATATCATGTATGAGTGCATGTTGCGGTACTGCGGTTGCATGATAGCAGTCGAGTAAACTCGTGTATCTGCCATGTTTATCATGTTTGTCGGGAACTCCGTCTGCTTTTGGCGCAACCACATTTGATGGATAAGAGCGGTTTCTTCACGGGTCGGGGGCTGGACCTCCAACGCCGTCTGGGATGCCTTGAGTCGCTTCTCCTCGTTGTAATGCTGGGCGCGGTCAAAGTCCAGCATCTCGAACGGGTTCTGCGGTTTCAATGCGTTGATAGCAAACGACTTGCCGGTATCGGGGTCGCGCGCCACAAATGTGAAGTTGGCAGTGAGGAATACGTCCTCATCGTTGATATCTTTCTCTGTCAATGGTGCCTTGGGGTCAATGTGATCGGCGTGCCTTGCGGCCTTGATGGTAATCTCCATGGAGCTCTTACCGGTCCACGTCACCACCCCAGACAGCGTCACGTTGTAATTGGCAATATCATCAATCTGTTTCAGCATGTAGATACGATCCACCGACGCAGTGACGATTACGGGGTGCGCCGGCGAGCAGTGCTTGTAGGCGACGACTCCAGCCAGCGCGTCAAGGTCCTGGAAGATCTGTCCGAGCCTCAATCGTCCGCCACTGTTGATGTATGCATCTAAAAACCACTCATCATCCTTGAATGGGAGTAGCGTGAAGGAAAACGAGTCTGCGCGCGTCTTGTCAATTGGCAGCCGAGATTGCACCGGAGACTCGGACGACGACGACGAAGGGTTTTTCTGCCTGCCATCCAACACAACTGGTTGTTTTGAGGTGCGACTGCGTTCCCGCGCCTTGTACGCCGTCAACCAAGGCGTCTTGATAGCTAGAGGCGAGAGTTTGTCCTGGATCAACACCGGCTGGAACGCTAGATGCTGGGACGTTGACCCGTTCCGCTTCACGACATGGAACGGATTGGGACGACAAGATACCACTCGTCGAAGCATTTTTGAAATTGCAGTGACGTCCTTCTTAGCAATCAAAATCGAAATTGCGAATGGTCGTGATCTTATATACAAAGAAATATAATAAAAAGAAAAGGTCGACCTGGTGCTGTTGTAGAGTGTCCAAGGTGGTTTTTGGAATTTGGCAGCGGCTCAGATTTGGTGGAACTGTAAAGTTCCAAAAGCCGCACCCCGCCATAAGAACCGGCGATCTTTGGCGAAATAAGCAGGCAGTGTGGAATATGGCCTGA
The DNA here is from genome assembly GCA_030580095.1 of Blastobotrys petasosporus. NCBI lineage: Eukaryota > Fungi > Ascomycota > Dipodascomycetes > Dipodascales > Trichomonascaceae > Blastobotrys > Blastobotrys petasosporus. The sequence continues at coordinate 155,110 of JAKTSG010000023.1, forward strand.
ATACGTATTTACGATTACTTTTTTGCCACGGGCTATGTGGTCCTCGATTCAGACTCGATAAATAATATTTCTTCTGTCCGTATCTTTGATGATAACGTGTTGGAATACTGGTCTCTGCTCATGTGTGCAACTTTTCACTCTCCGTTATGTACTCATTCGAGCGATTCATAGAAGCATTTGGTTGGATAAATACAGGATAAATAGACCATATAACCGATAAAAAGCGTTGCTCGTCATCAACTGTCGAGCCCTCTATCGTCCAGTGCCCAGCGAAGAGCAATCTCCTGAATACGGGGTCTTGGTTCCATAGCCAGTACTTTCTGGAAAGTACCTTAGATACTTGCGTACACCCGCATCACCAGAATGCAGGATCCACGGCAAAAAAAGACCCAGAACCTCTCCTGAACATCAAACGGATCCTTTTTTTTTCAAGCTGTATACGGCGATCTTCCCCTAACCAAACCCGCTCGGCGCCATCTCGGAGGGCAGGGACGACGCTCTTCCTCCGTGACTTACCAACGGTACATATCTCATGCTTCTTGCATAATATGTGGAGGCCCATATTCGTGTCTTTTTTTTCCAACGCGCCGGAATATACCCGTGACGAAAGAGAAAAAAAAACACACACGCATAACCCATGCGTTGCTCATCGGGCCTCCCCCTCGCCCCTTAGCAGCAAAAAAGGCTGTACTTTTATTACCGCCGCTTCTAAATAAGGACTATTGCATGAGGAGAATATTTATTCCAGTGCAGATCTGAGTCTGAGATACCGGTATAGATACGGAGTCTCTGAAATTTTTGTTTTTTTCAACAGGATGTACACGCCTCGCGCGATGCGGCGGGGGTTCATAGGTGAGACCCAAAAAAGTTTTGACCATTGCCTCAGAGACGAACGATGCAATGATTGTAAAACCAGAAAGAGCAAAAATAGAAGATGCTCGGCAACGGGGAATTGAACCCCGGTCCCCCGCGTGCTATTCTTGTAATTAAGAATTTCAAATTTTTTGACAGGCGGAAATTCTAGCCACTAAACTATTGCCGAATTCGATGAAGAGTAAAGGTGCGTGTGTGAGCCATATTCTCACATTCTGAGCCGCAAACCCCGGCTTTTTGGGGTTTTTTCTGAAATATTTATGCTCGCACAGCTTAGAAGTATCAGTTTTGACTGACAAACCGGTTGTACAAGAGTTGTGTCGATGAAGTTGTGCACCAGGAGGTGGACAGCTGAAGACACGGTGAACCCAGTCTCAGGAAGCAGTCCAAGGGAGGCTTAAAGTAATATGCTCTAAATCTATCAGATGAAAGCTAAACGAAGGACTGATTGACCAAATGAAGGGTTCTTGTTTTAAAAAAAAGTTCCCAGATTCTAGTACAATACGAGCAATACCAGAGTCCCGCTAGTCCCTCGTACGGACCCCAAATTTCTCGACCAAAGCGCCTCAAAATTTGTGAAATAGTGGTTCGATTTACCATTAACAGCCAGCGAGCTACGAAACAATATCAGAAAATACAGGAAAATAATATGAGTCTATTGTCGTATGACTGCAGAGTCGGGGAGTTTGTTGAATTTGTTCGCGAAAAAGTGAATCGTGACTCAGAAAGTACAGTCGAGGTGTACATCCTATATACTTGCGACGAAGACACAGGGATATTCACTAATGTTGCAATCGTGATATTCAAGAACCAGTTTGTGGTTGAGCACAAGGTGCAGATTGCTGAAAAAATAGTTGAGTCACTACGCAGCAACAGAAGCGCACAGGGAAAGGTTGTTTACTCAGATAGTGATGCCGTTGCGCTGAAATATAGCGAGGTTGCTCATCGCTGCATCGACATTCTGTCAGACACATGTTTGGCGGCAGTATAGTTGTGTCAACGCGAGAGATATATATATAAATCTCAGGTAGTTGTGTTAAAACCATGTTTACAAAAGGTCGGTCCCTGTCTCACCCCATGTCGCTCGGACTCGTCCAAGGCTACTAGTCTCCAGTCTAAATGCAAGGGTATTATGTTCTTGAGCAAATTATTGAGAACATTCCTCTCCCAAGGATCAATTTCTTGATGATGGTGACCTCGACTACCTGTGTTGTAAAGGAGATAGAGTTGACAGATGCGGAAGTTCTTGCTCTCACGTCCCCGATCACTGTTCCACATCTGAATGCGCTCAGTCGCAATGCCTGTTAAAGATTTGTAACTAGTTCTTTCCATATCCGAATATTACATTCTGTGAGCATTGATGGACATATCAAGGTCCACCATTGCCCTTACAGCGGACGCCGCTGTAAGCCATATAGCTTCACGCAACCAACCTGGTCACCATACTACCTGCTTCCAGAAGCAAGAGATGGATGGTGAGATGTTAATCCGACTGCAGGCGCGATGGAGAACCTCCCACAAGATCAGAATCGTGCATCCTGGGAACATGTACTCCGAGTTGTTATGGCATTACTCGAGTACATGCTCTCATTCTATCTTATACTGCGGGTATACAGAGCTTTACCAGTAATGAATTCACTCTTTCGGATAACGGACTGTATCCGGATGATATCTGATTCCGGTAGTGCAAGTTTAGCCGCTTGACTGTGTCGGATATTAAGAGCGGAGATGCGGCGACACCTTTGAACCCCCTGAGATTTCGAGAAAGCTCAATGAACGTGTATATATCATTGACAATAGCTCCGCGAGTATTTTTTTATCGAATGTAATAGCAAATACGCGATCAACCGATTGAGTCTCAAACGTATTAAATGTTTCAATGGTCATATGGCGATATACGTGCTGTACATGTACGCCGCTTCGGCCGGAAATATGATGATTAACTCCTGGCCCGTTGCTACAGAGCTTTCTGCTTCAGGGGTCCGACACATTTCCGGCCTATCTGCGCTATTTCCGTAACAGGCCGTTCATCTGGTCTAGAATGAGTCGGTATTCTCTAGAATTGCTACCACCACCTCACAGCAACAAACTGGGAATAAATCTATAGGGAATATCACAAGAGTTTATCTCTGAATCAAATCTGGATCTGATTACCTGAGCAACCTTAAAAGATTCAGAAATTTCTGGATCAGGATGGATACACGACTGGGTGGTTTTGACTCTGAATGCAGGTGCAAAGGCCGAGATGGTTGCATGGAGCAAGGATGGCATCAGCGCAACATCAATAACTACGACTTCTGGTTTCTCGAAACTCATGAACCCATAAATCCATAAATCCATAAGTCAAAATATATTCTGCAGATTCACATTAATTTTTATCTCCGAATTTCAGCAAAGTCGTATAATACGAGATTGTTCATGCATCCATCGTCGGGATTGGCTGTTTCCGAGCCGTCTGGGAAAAAAAAGGCTGCGCGGCTCACGTAATATAAATATGCAGCGACGCCCTGTTCCAGTTCATCCCCCTATTTTACAAGCTAGGACTTTTTTTGAACATTAAAACAACAATGGCTATTGCAGATTACATTCAAGGATTGGCCGGTACGTGGCCATCTGCGCCGGCGTATTTGCCTGAGCAGTACCCAGACTTGACGGATAAAGTGTTCATTGTGACCGGTGGGCCTACCGGTGTGGGGTTCCAAGTATCGCGACTGCTAGTGTCCAAGAACGCCAAGGTTTATCTTGCAGCACGAAGTTTGTCCAAGATCGAAGAGGCTATTGAGAAAATCACCCAGGAATTCCCAAAGGCGGATGTGGACTTTTTGATTACGGACCTTAGTGATTTGCCGACCATCAAGCCCGGCATCCAGAAGTTTTTGGACCAAGAGACTCGACTGGATGGTCTGATTCTCAATGCCGGTGTCATGATTCCACCAGCAGGTTCAAAGACCAAGCAGGGCTACGAGCTACAGCTGGGTACCAACTGCGTTGGCCACTGGGCAGTTGCCAAGCTTCTTGAAGACGTGCTGATCAAGACTGCCAAAATCTCCCCGCCAAACTCGGTGCGAATGCTGTGGGTGAGTTCCTCGGGCTACATGTTGTCGCCAGCAGGCGGCTTGAACTTTGAGGACCCGTCCAAGGGCAGTGATTGGGGGTTGTACGGCCAGTCCAAGGCCATCAACGTGCAGCAGAGCATCATCTACGGTGAAAAGCTCAAGGAGCATGGCATTGTCGTCTTATCTGCAAACCCCGGTAACTTGGAATCGGAGCTGCAGCGCCACACCAACCCCATTATGCGACCGCTTTTTAAGCTAATGCTGTATCCAGCAATCTACGGTGCATACACTGAACTGTTCTGTGTACTGAATCCTGGCGTTACCACTGAGGATAACGGCAAGTATGCCATTCCGTGGGGCAAGCTTGGCCGTCTCAATGAGCTGGTCAACGACCGGGCTCGGGGCGAGGAGGGCAAACGATTGACGAGCTGGCTCGACGATCAGGTCAAGGCTTATCTATAACCTATAATCTTGTAATATTGCTATAACTTTTTGAATACGTATCTGGATAAAATCCCTTTAAATCCGTCTTCATATGCCTTTTTTTCTTGGCATAGCGGGGGAGAGTTGGCAGGAAATGTAAGTCCGTTGTGTCTCAGAAGCTGTGCGGCGTAAATCCGCGCCCTGGTGCGGCGGCGCAATAGCGCACATGAGCTATAATGGTCGGGCCGTGAGTATCGATCTTGAAGATGGTGAACTTTTAAACTGCGGTTCAGAAGAGATGCGAATGGAGATATTAAAATTGAATACTTTTAATGTAGTATGTATGGATCTATATTGATGCGAGAATACTAAGAAACAGTGCTTTATAGATTGGATTGGATTCAGCTAGTAAGCGGTACTCCACCCATTGCCGCAGAATTTCATGTCAGACAATATCCTGGTGTGAAGGGTGAGGGATCTGTTGCCAATAAAGGCTCCTATCGGCGTTTGGAGGTGTGTAGTTCAATAGAATGTTGGAGCTCGAGGACAAACCCACTTGCTCCACTAAGTAAGGACATGAAATTGGAGCTCGGCATCAATTGCACGCTAAGCGGCATATATCTTATCCAGATTAGTCGGGTCTTGCCGCTCACCACATTGCGAGTGTTGTGGGTTGCATCCATATTCTCGGCTACGGTCGCTTGTTCTGCGTCGGATGATATTTGGACTACCAAATCGTCTTAAATCGGCAGGTAGGTCAAAAAGAAACACGGGCGATGATTGGTTCTACGTTACACAGAAAACATACGCCAATCCGTATGAACGGATACTTTATGAATATCGGTATATTCATATTTTGTGCCATATATTTATGCCTATTATATCTATTAATCTCATGTGCCATACCTTACGATTGTGAATATGAAAACATTGTTCACTAAAGACTGTGAGTATTTCGCTGAAAAAGTTTAGCAATAGATAACTAGCAATTTATTGAGCTACATATTGTTAAACGTTCGCCGGAGAGGGTTACTTTGCACATCGAGCCAACATTATTGTGGCTGAAGAACTTGAAATATATGCGGAATTCGCATTTCTTTTATACTTTTTGGATGATGGGCAGGGTAACCCGTTTCATAGATTATGAAATTGACACACGTACAACATGGTCCATGTGGTTGGAGAAGGAATTGAAACCCGTGCTACTCCACGACACGGTCGGTGTGGTGCCGCTTCACGACGCAGGAACTCTTGGATTCTATTGGGCAAATTGCACAAAGATGGATTTACAAAATATAATCTAATTCTGATGCCATACTCGTATACTCTTAAACATAACTCTTCAACATACATAAGCCCGTACGGTATGTTCAGTCTAGGTCTGGTAGCAAACTCAATACATCGTCTACCAGCTCAATTTCCCAGACACGCCTTCGGACCCCAAGTCCGCACTACTTTTGAAGTACCAAGGGTAATTAGCAATCGATGGCCAAGGAAGGCCGACTGGGGAGCTACAGCCGTACGCCGGCGTTCCGTTGGTTGACGCATACAAGGGCACAAGGAAGATTGTAGCAAGGCCGCGTAACCCCGACGACCCAGTCATAGGCGGAATAAGTTTGGTATTTTCTTTAAAATTTACGGATATATTTTTGTACACCGATCAATAAATCCGCTAAAGAATACACGCTAGTCCCACTTGAGTCGTCGCCACCCGTACGACCAAAGAATTGAAAATCTATGTGGATCACTTGCCGGATGGAAATTGGGCATTTTGGAATTGTTCGAGGTTTCTCACCCAGGATAAGCTGAGATTCAGAGCTGCGGTGATGCACTGCTCGCGTTTTACAGTTCACAGCGGAGAACGAACGACAAAGTCTGAATTCGACCTACCGGTAGTCTGAAACACCCGAGTTGCACATTGTGAAGATCTCCGATGACTTGAATCTCCACTGTACTTTCAATCTTTGAGTCAACCCGGTCCGATATATCCTATATCCTTCCCCGATATCCACAGGAATTTATCTCCACCTCCGGGGGTAAACTGAGGAAACCTCCAACGGGACATATTGAAGTCCGCTGTGTCTCAGCGGACTTAGGCCGCACGGCTCGGTGCTGGTTGGGTTGGGAGGCAACAGGGGCTGCAGGTCGATAGCGGGCGGAGATAGATTTTCCGTCTCGTAGCGTGCGTGCGTGGTTTCGAAATACGAGATTGTAAACTCCGGGCATTTGGCGAAAAAAAAATAGCTTAGTCGGTGATTAGGCCCTCGGTGCAGTTAGAGACTAAAAATGAAGAAGTATATAAAAGGATTGCATTTCTTTGGTTGTTGCATTCTATATTCAAACTAATCAAACTAACACGATCAAAGAAGAAAGAATAAAAAATGGCTTTTGCAGATTGGATGCAGTTGTTTGCCGATGCCCACCCATCGGCCCCCAAATTCAAACCAGAAAACTACCCAGACTTGAAGGGTAAAGTTTACATCGTGACTGGCGGTCCTACCGGTGTCGGATTCCAGGTCTCGAAATTGCTGGCGTCCAAGAATGCAAAGGTGTACATGGCGGCACGAAACCAGTCCAAGATTGACGAAGCAATTGAGAAGATCAAGGTCGAGCTCCCCAAGGCAGATGTCGACTACTTGATCACAGACTTGAGCAATCTCGCTACAATCAAGCCTGGTATCCAAAAGTTCTTGGATCAAGAGACTCGACTTGACGGGTTGGTGCTCAACGCCGGTGTCATGACTCCTCCACCTGGTAGCACCACCAAGCAGGGCCACGAGTTGCAGCTGGGTACTAATTGTATCGGCCACTGGCTAGTCGCACAGTTGCTACAAGATGTTCTTATCAAGACTGCTCGATTCTCACCACCAAACTCTGTGCGAATGCTGTGGGTGGCCTCTTCAGGACACATGATGGCTAACCATTACGGACTCAACTTCCCAGATCCAGCTAACGGCGGCAAGTTTGCACTCTATGGTCAGTCCAAGGCCGTGAATATCCAGCAGGCGATTATTTTGGGAGAGCGACTTAAAAGCGAGGGCATTGTCGTGGTGTCATGCCATCCAGGAGTGTTGAAATCGGAGCTGCAACGACATTCAGGCAGTATCGCTCAAAAGCTAGGCGCATGTTTATTGCACGATGCAGTCTACGGCGCTTACACAGAGCTATTCTGCATGTTGAGTCCCGAGGTCACGACCAAGGATTCAGGGCGGTACGCCATTCCATGGGGCAAGTTTGGCCGTATTGTGACCCAAGTAGAGGAAAATGGCAAGGGAAAGGCAGGTGCTAAGCTTGAAGGCTGGTTGAACGAGAAGATTGAGACGTTTTTGTAATATTTTTTATTCTTACATTTCTTTTCTTACATTTTTATTCTTACTTACTGTTAATGATACACTAATTCTACATTTTTATTCTTACTTACTGTTAATGATACACTAATAAAAGGCATTCTGTACCAACGAAAAGCACGAGACCGGATTAGGCCGATGGCGTTATTTGTGGAGAGATGGTTGTAAGAGCTCATACACTGTAGAGAGTAGTAGGGTACACGTAGCAGTAGAAGTCATTAGTGCTAATTGAAGCGATGCAGCTGTACGGTGCATCTGGACATGCCCGTTAAAGAATGCAATGCACCACGGGCATATAATTTTCTTCCGTTTAAGCGCTGTCCATCTCTGGTGATAATTGACATAAATTACGTGCTCGAATAGAAAAGTATCACCATTGTACTATGCTAAATCCAGAAAATAAGAATGTAAGGGGTCCGTTGTGGAATACGGAAGGCAAAACTCTAAATTGGAGCATGCTACCGCGCTTATTCCGACGGCATTTTGACACGGTACATCCGGATGTGTAAGAGCTAAACGACACTTTTAAACACCTCGGCTCGACCTATCAGAAACCTTGAGAGACAACAGACACCCTTGAGAGACAATCAATGAGTCTTTAGTCCCACAAGTCTCTTAAGGACCCTTTTGCTACTATTCCATTCTAACCAGACAATTCTACATAATCCACTCATACTAGACACGTATTCCAGGCACGTCTTCACCATGGGAACATACCCACTACTGCAACACTACTACTTCAGTTTGAAGGGCCGACATTCGGCCCTATCCAAGTCCGCCGCATTCCATGCACCCGGGCCCTGTACATGTATGTACAGTCCTGAGTAGTAGCATATTTTCTGAATCAGTTAATCACTGTCGAATCAGCGTTCAGCATTCCTCCAGGCGGTATTCTTCACTTGCCACCAATTATGTCTGTACATTTCCACAACTTTCCAATTGGTCTCTACTCATCCATACGAACTTCCTATAAGATTCTACTACAATTTGTATCTGAAATTCTAATTCTAATAGAATAAAAAGACCCTTACCCGGCGCCAGTTCGGTATTCTTCTCCAAAGCAAGGTGTTTCAGATTACCAATTTGCCAGTGTCAGATTCCACAATCGCACGTGACTTCCTCCACACGCGCACGCCCACGCACAGTGTCACAACCCGAAGTGACAAAACCTGCAAACGTCCCAAAGGAATTTTTAAAAATCCTTCCAACCGCTCCATCTTTCTTCTCTCTCACCTTTAGACTCTTTCTCTCCACAGCCACCAATGAGTGAATTCACCAACAACCATCTGGCTAATCTCAACCACATTGAGGAGTACTCCACTCCCCAGGATGACTCCGCTACGAACCACGACCTCAGCCTGTTCGCCAACACAAACTTCTTCGACTTTGACATTGGCCGGTCCATTGATTTGTCTGTAGACGAAATGCTCATGCAGCAAGAAAAGACGGTCCAGAAACACCACCAATCCGTTCATCCAGCAGCTTCCTCTTCCTCTTCTTCCAATGAGAACATTGACCTGGTGAGTCAGTATTCTCTTGCCAACGACATTTCCACTACTACCACCACCTCTACTACCCCATCTCCACAGACCGCTGCGTTCAACTCGTTCGCTCTCCACCACGCTCCTCCTCCTCCACACATTCCAACGCTCCAGCGACAGCAGCCTACGCTGGCTAGAGCAATTGTGCGACCTGCCGCCATTGAGCCGGCCACCAAGAAGCGAAAGGCGAGCTCCATTGTCGCCTCGTCGCCAACCAGCTCGACCGCCGATAATAGCAACGCCAACTCTCCGTCAGACTCAAAGATGAGTGCTGAAGAGGACAAGCGAAGGAGGAATACCGCCGCATCTGCGCGATTCCGAATGAAGAAGAAGCAGCGAGAACAGGAAATGGAGCGACATGCCAAGGAGCTCCAGGAAAAGATGCAAGGACTTGAGCACCGAGTGATGGAGCTCGAGTTGGAGAACAAGTGGTTGAGGAACTTGGTCGTTGAGAAGAACGAGGCACGGGACCACACTGCTCTTTTATCCATGAAGAAGGAGATTCTAAATGATTCGTGACCTTCAATTTCTCACACTTGACGACTAACGAACTTTTTTTAACGAACTCCTCCTCCATTTGCATCTCTCTCCACAATTTTTTTTTAGTTTCCTTTCGCATATAACGATCAATATTAACAAACATTTGGGATCCGGCTTAAAAAATCGTTTCATCACATCGTAGATTTTCTATGTACAACAAGTATTTCTATATTTACTTGGATTCGGTCTGGTATTCATAGACCTTGTATCCCGTAACGCCCACCATTGCTGCGGCAAGAGCTTTGGCCAAATGGCCATACATTCGTCCCGGATCATCTGGCTGAGCACTTCTAGGTCCCCATGGCCCGAAATTCACAAACCACACTGCGTTATTAGCTTTCGTTCTGTCGTTTTCATTACGTACTGGCTTTCTTGTCATCGTCAGTGAGGGTCTTCCAGTCGCCTCTAGATCGGTCGTCAAGATACAAAATCACCTCCTCTTGCTCAATAGAGTCCATGGTATTCCATCGTTTCTCCAGGCTCATCAAGTTTGGCACTTCTGGGTTAGGGTCGTATGTGCGCCGGGTCCGCACGTCGTCGTCCTCGGGGTCGCCGATTTTGAATGCTGTGGCCAGAGGCGATTCTTCGGCCTTGCCTGCTCGTCGCATGTGAGCCTGCACCGGGCGACTCAACGAGAAGCACCGTCGCTGGATCGTCCTAAGCATTTTTTTCTGGAGTGTGTCGTTGGTAATGAGAATGGAGGGAAAAAATGTCGTTGGGATGACCTACAATATCTCATAGTCGTAATGCAACAATAATTTACAATATACAAGGGTACAAAAATACAAAAATAGACAATAAATTTATTCAGAGTCTGGCTCCGGATCGCTTTTCTTCTTGTGTGTTCTTCTTCTCTTCTTGGTCTGCGTCTCCTCTGATTCCTGCGGCTTGGCTGCTGCGGTCTTGTCACTCTTCTTCTTTATACTCAATGGATTCGGTTCCTTTGGTCCCTTGCGCTTCTTTCTCACCTTCTCCTCCTCCTGTGTATTATCGTCCTCAGCGGGTCGTTTCAATGCAGCATTCAGATCGTTGAGCCCCGAGGTAAGCTTGTCCTGCTCAATCAATGCAATCTGTCGGGTGGTGATATCGGCTAGTGGCTCCATGATCATGACATTTTTCTCCAAAAACACCATCGGCACGGCAGGTATCGTCCGGAGCGTCTTTCTTAACCCTACCTTCTGTGTGGCGACCACGTACCGGTGCTTGTTCTTGCCGTTGACACTGATAATTCCAAGCATACAGTCGTACGCACTCTGTGTCGTCTCTTCGTCGCTCTTGGGCCTGTGCCCGCACCTTCGTCGCTCAAACGTCTTGGCCAGACTGATCGCATCTTCCCGTTTCGTCTTGTACAATGCCTCCATGGCACATTGGGTGATCATGAGCTTGATCTCTCCCTGTAACACCGACTTGATACCTTTAACCAAGTCGTACTTGTGTGCAACAGACTCCAGGACAATCTCCTCATCGATCAGCACCTGGTACGGCTCGCGGAACTTGAAATTCAGCTGCAGCAGCTTGAGCGCCTTTCTATACTTTTTTGCCCTCTTTTGTCGCATTTTCTTATCGTTATAATTCTTGAATCTAAATTTTTTTTTTCTTATATGCAAGGCTGAACAAAATAGTTCCAACTGATGGCGCGCGCGGCTCATCCAAAGTCCTTGAAACCTCCACGTTCCAACATAGTCAAACGCACCATCTCGTAACATCATGTCGAGTGGAAGATACGACGTATGGGAGTGAAGAAGAATGGAATGAGAACTAATAAATACAGGAGCTCTGGCTGACTGCGCCGGCGTACAATGGTGGTGTGCCGCTGGGCCTCCAGCCCATACTAGCCACAGTGGCAGTCGTTGTCGGTACGTTCTTCAAAGTCCCCTCGGGAACGGATCTCTAACAATTTAGCTATTGCATTCACAGGCTACTTCCTGGTGCTCGACAAGAAGGCGGCCGACTTCCAGTTCGCTATGATCATCGCCACAATCGCCTCGGCGGCATATGGGTATGTTTCTAAGAGAGTCACCAGGATCTCCACTGTTGCTGTGGGTTTGACTCGCAAGTCGACTCGCAACCAAACAAATCGAGAGCAATTGCTAACATTGAGTTTCTAGGTTCGCCGGCGTATTTCTGATCGACTCTGTAGGTGTATACACTTAGTTTATTTTGAACGAATTTTTTCCTTGGTTTCTTCTTGCTACTAGACTTTTCCCTCTCCAATGGTTTCACTCAACCTCACATCCACAATGATCCGTACACTCAGGCCAACCACGTTAATGACGGCCGTACGGTCGCCGCTGAAGACAGTTAATCGACAATACCAAACCATCCGCAGCGACCCATCGCCCCTATACGCCCACGAGTCGACCCAAGGATCTAAAATCTCGTTCAGCACCGATCCGCACGCAGTACACCTGGGCACCGTCAGCACCGACGTGACACAAGGGTTCAAGCCCGACCTCTTCTCCACCAACAAGCAATTCACCAAGCTTCTGCACGATACATTGAAAAAGCACGTCCAAGAGTGCCGTACGTATGCGCCGTTGGCCCAGTCCGAGGGCGTCAAGGCGAACCATTTCAGCATCTACGACTTGAGAAACCCGCCGCCCCAGGCCCGCATCGCTGAAGTGGAAGACACCATTGGCCATGTGCGCCTCGACGACGGCAAGATTGTGTCTGATAGCTACGAGGCTAATGACTTTTACCGCATCGTGACCACCAACGGCTTCATTGTGCTCAGCGACGACATGTACAAGCGTGTAAAGGACGCCTGCGAACAGTGATTTTAGAAGCAAAAAAAAATTTAAAAGATGCAATAATACGTAAACAATTAATTCTAGGACAGTTGATGCAATTAGAAATATCATTCTAGGTAATCCTCACCGACGTTGAGTAAAGTGGCCTGGTCTATACCTTGGTCCTGCAGCTCCAACACCAGCTGTGTGACATGCTGGGCCAGTTTCTGCAGCGACGGCGTCGAGGGCTTGCCGAGAGATACTAGGATCTCCGAGTTGAGCTCCTCAGACAGCTGGATCAATGCATTGTCGTCAAACAATTCGGCCACTTCAGGGTGCTGCGTCGGGTCCTCGTACGCAAGAAGTGCAAACGACTTTTCAAGATTCGACTTGACATAGTCCCGCGTGTCGTCCTTGTACTGCTTCTGTAGCTCCTGGCCGTACGCCAGCACTTCCTTGATCTGGTCCGACTGGCTGCCGTTTACAACGCTGTGTCGCACAAGCTCAATGAATTTCCGGCATTGCAGCTTGAACAAGATCAAATTGTCCGATTGGCAAAACTCGGGGTAGTTGAGCTGCAGCTGTCTCATCGTGCCGTCAACATCGCCTTTCAACACCATCTCGCGAATCTGCTGCCGGTTGTATACTTCCATCTCTGCCGAACTCTCATCGACATCCATGCTTTGCAAACTCGTATCTGCCGCTTCACTGTCCGCCGCCCCACTAGTGCTAGTACTAGTAGTTGTGTGTCTCTCAGCCTCAAACGCCTTGGCTGTTTCCAACATGCCGACATGCGACAAATAGCTTGCCACAATCTGCTGAACAAACTCGTCGGTATCGCTCTCAAACTTGCTGCTGCTGCTGCTGCTGCTTCCACTGCCGCCGCTCAGATTCGCGACAACCGCCTTGGGCACGTACTTCCCGCTCTCAATCTCCTTCATTACCTTTTCCTTCTCGTCCCGGATATACTTGTCGATATCATAAATAAACTCCTCCTTGCCGAAATTCGTCTCGCAGCTCTGCCCTTGCTTCAGCCCAACGCATGGATACAACGCATGGCTTGTGACGTCCTTGAAAGCCGACCCTAGATATACACCGTTTTTAGTATAGAACACACACCGCTTGCGGAAGTTGACTCCACACCCAACTACATCCCCAACGCCATACTTGGGTCCGAAATTCTTCGCAGTACCCTGGCATGCAATGATCCGCCCGTCGTCGCTATGATACCCCCAGCTCTGGTTGTCCAACCCGGGCAGCTTGACCATATGCGCTTCGCCCTCACTCAATCCAACGCTCATCAGCTCCTCACTCATCATCCGCGTCACCTTGACTTCGAAATAATAGATCCCGCACAATTTCGGAATCGAATGATCCGCCCGCATGGCCCACACGTCCTGCGACAGGCTCATGCTGCTGCTGCCGCTGCTACCACTACTACCCGACGCCTTGTCGACCGACAACGTCACTGTATTTCTGGCAGTATTTACACCCAAGTTGATTTGCGGGCAGTCAGGCATCGGCCTCACGGCCCAGGTCTCTGGCAGCGGCGGTACGCCAACTTCCCGTCTGCTGCGCTTGGCATAGAGTGCTGCCTTTGTCGCTACGCTCTTCTTGATCTTGAAGTCCTTGCCGTCGTCCACAGGGTACGGCCGCATAACCCAATCTCCACGTGCATCTAGCTCTGCTGCTGACCGTGTGGGGAATATCTGAGGCAAATTCCACCTCGTAGTGTCGTCCAACTCCCCGTCATCGTCGTGGTCTGCTCCTCCACCATTGTTGTTGTTGCCAACATCGTCGTTATCGGATTCGCCCTGCGAGTCATCGTTACCATTCGCCTCATCGTCGTTGTACTGCTGGTGGTCCATTCCTTGCGAAAACATATTGTACCGCTCGCCATATGCCGTCTGGCTGAGATACTCCGGCAGCCACCGCATTTCTGCTCAGAGGATATCGTACTGTACGGTTATCGTTCGTTACAACCACAACAATACCAGGCGCTGTTGCTCCCAAATATCAAATACGCGCACTATCTTATCCAGCCGCACCAACAAGATTATCACAAAATACATATATATTGATATATATATAAATTAAAAACTCGTACAGTCATTAGTGTTGAAAAATGCACAGGAAAATATACCCAGAACAATTAAATAAAAAGGAAGAATGCAGTTGAAGCATTATTTACAGTTGTTGTGTTTTTGAAACGAGAAGGAATCCCGATCCGATTAGTATCGGTAGTGGTCAGCCTTGAATGGACCCTCCTGGGCAATGCCCAAGTACTCAGACTGCTTGTCGGACAACTTGCTCAACTTGACGCCCAAGTGGTCCAAGTGGAGTCGAGCGACAGTCTCGTCGAGGATCTTTGGCAAGGTGTGGACACCAATGTTGAATGGACCAGACTTGGCAAACTCAACGTGCTTGGCCAAGAACTCCTTGTTGGCACCGTTGAAAAGAGCAATCTGGGCCAACACCTGGTTGGTGAAGGAGCAGGACATGACGAAGGAGGAGTGGCCAGTGGCACAACCCAAGTTGACCAATCGGCCCTCGGCCAAGAGGATGATGTGTCGGCCGTTTGGCATCAAGTATCGGTCAACCTGTGGCTTGATGTTGACAACAGACTTGGCGTTGGCCTTCAACCAAGCAACGTCAATCTCAATGTCAAAGTGACCAATGTTGCAGACAATGGCGTCGTTTGGCATGACAGAGAAGTGCTCGCCAGTGATGATATCTCGGCAACCAGTGGTCGTGACGAAGATCTGACCAACCTTGGCGGCCTCCTCCATTGGAACAACCTGGTAACCAGAGACGGCGGCCTGGAGAGCGTTGATAGGATCAATCTCAGTGACCAACACTCGGGCGCCCATACCCTGGAGGGCCAACACGCAGCCCTTACCAACGTCACCGAATCCAGCAACGACGGCAGTCTTACCGGCAATCATGACATCGGTGGCTCGCTTAATACCGTCAATCAAGGACTCTCGGCAGCCGTACAAGTTGTCAAACTTGGACTTGGTGACAGAGTCGTTAACGTTAATGGCTGGGACCTTCAACTTGCCCTCCTTCATCATCTTGTACAAGTGGTGGACACCAGTGGTGGTCTCCTCAGAAAGACCGAAGCAGTCCTCGAGCATCTCTGGGTACTTCTCGTGGACCAAGGTGGTCAAGTCTCCACCGTCATCCAAGATCAAGTTGAGCTTCTTGTCGTCCTTGAAGGCCTTGAGCTGCTGCTCAATGCACCAAATGTACTCCTCCTCGGTCTCACCCTTCCAGGCGAAGACTGGCACACCGGCGGCGGCAATGGCAGCAGCGGCGTGGTCCTGGGTGGAGAAGATGTTGCACGAAGACCAAGTGACCTCAGCACCGAGAGCAGTAAGAGTCTCGATCAACACAGCGGTCTGGATGGTCATGTGAAGGCAACCGGCGATTCGGGCACCCTTCAATGGCTGGACATCAGCGTACTTGACACGGGTCTGCATCAAACCTGGCATTTCATTCTCGGCCAGCTCGATCTCCTTTCGACCGAAAGCAGCGAGGCCAATGTCGGCAACCTTGTAGTTAGCAGCTGGAGCACTCATTATCTTTGTTTTTTGAAAATAAAAGTGTGTGTAGAGAAGAGAAAAATAAGGAGTGTTGGAAAACGTGCAAAATTTATACGTCTCGTTTAGCTCGTATGAATTTTTCACCGGCCTAGGCAAGGTGTGATGAGAACAAGCCGGGTAACTGAAAGTACTCAAAGGGGTACGTGCGGCGCGTGTCTCACATGTGTATCAGGCAACTTTTTCCTTTTCAGTACACGAAAATCAAACAAAAAAAGGGAATGTATTGATATCTCAAATAATAATCTACCAAGAATATGCCTCTTCAAAGTAATCTACTCGTCCATGCTCGGCCAATTCATAGTGTTGGCACACTGCGTCCCGCATGCAGTCCATCATTGGCGGCGGGCCGCACCCTAGTACGCACACGCTTCCGTCAGACTTTCTGAACAGCTCTTCAATCATAGGACTCAATGGCGGCCGTCCG
Organism: Blastobotrys petasosporus; assembly: GCA_030580095.1. Classification (NCBI taxonomy): domain Eukaryota; kingdom Fungi; phylum Ascomycota; class Dipodascomycetes; order Dipodascales; family Trichomonascaceae; genus Blastobotrys; species Blastobotrys petasosporus. The sequence goes on from JAKTSG010000023.1 coordinate 171,648, forward strand.
GGCTTGATTTCGTCTCGCCAGGTACTGCCTGTAGTGACATGCGAAAACTTGTTGATGGGTGCATTGAATCTAGGGCTCGCTTCCCGAGACGTTGTTGTCGATGGGCCGGCGGCGTTATTGTTGTGGTTGTTGTTATTGCTTAGCGTCATATCCGACGACAGGGCAATGTTCCTGAAATGGGCATTCTGCAAGTGCTGTTCTCGCACAGCGCTCACGTCAACGGTATCCATGGATGCTTCAGACGAGGCAATTGATGCAACTTCTTCAGACGCGGCGGCTAGAGCATCCTTCTCGTCGGCGTGCGCCTGCAAGTAGCCCATCGGCACCATCTCGTTCTCATTCTTCATCGCATAGATTGTAATCTGCACACGATTCTCGATCGATAATCTGTCCAGCTTGTCGGCAATCATCTCGGCCTCGGTATTGAGCTGCACGGCCCACACAAAGTGAATGTGCGGCGAGTGCGGCTCAGGCTGCTTGGCGAGCCATTCAACATAGGGAATGACACCGGTAATGCCCACACCACCGGCAATCAGCAGTACATTATCGTACCGCTCCACGGGGCAGTGGATTCCATATGGACCCTCAATGAAGACTCGCATCGTTATAGGCGATTTGGCATTGGCGCCACGGTCGGTGAGCCGCTTGACGAACCGTTTGGTCATTCCTCCACGCTGCTTGATCATCATCTGGAACGACTCCCCATCGGGACTAGGACTGACAATGGAAAATGGGTGTGCCTCCCAGAACCGCAGCCTGCTCACGTGGATGAATGCATACTGGCCCGGCTTGAAGATCCACCTCACGGGTGTGTGCACCTTGACGTTGACAAGATCCGTACCAAGCAGACACACTTGTGCAAACGTGGTTCGCCCGCTGCCAGCAGTCGGAGCGAGGAAGATGGAAAAGTTGACAAACACAATTCTGCCGAATCGAATCATCCAGTCGCCGCACCACAGCCCAAACGCAACGTACATGGGCTGCTTGTAGCCCAAGCCATTGAGGTGGTATATGATCATGATATATCCTCCGATGGCTGCAGCAATGTGGAGGCGCAAAAACAGCTCATAGTGGTTCACCCTAAAAGACCCGCTAATGAGCATGAGCACTAGCAAGAACATGGCCGCAACGCCGTACCGATACAACGGCACGGGGTAGAAGAATTGGACCAATGATGCGCCGAACGACTGGGCAAAAACGTGCTTGGTGATTGCATGCACAATCATCTGGAGGTATGTTACCCGCGCAATTGCACGGTGGTATGTGTTGAACGTGGTGTAGTTCCAGCCCGTGAGCCATATCATGATATTGTTCCGCAGCGCAAACAGCGTCAGCAATGGGATCTGAATCGTGGCAATAATACCAGATCTATCCGATACAAATCGCATCATTGCGATCCAGTGTGTCGGGTAGAGCACGTCCATCGGCAAGAAATCATACGGTGCCACCATGAACACAATATTTAGGATGAAGTATATGAAAATGATAATCGACTCCACCCTGGTCGGAATCATCAGATAAGCGCCCAAAATCCGCACTCGCATCATATGCTTGTACCCAAAACTGGCCGGCAACAATACGCGGCGATGCAGCCAACGCTGCCATTTGCCTGGACGGCTCATGCTTGCTCGTCGATGAGAAAACCGAATAGCCATATACCTCAAGAACCGGCCAACTATTGCAAACGCCATAATGATCACCCAGTACCCGACCAAAAACGAGCCTTGCCATGTACTAACGTCCTTCTGCTTCAAATTGTTGTAAACAGACCTGTACGTCAGGCGGTACTGCCGTTTAGGAATCTTCACCGGCTGCCAATGCGCTGCGGTGTCGGTTCTTGCCGTGCCAACTGCGGTGCCTTCCAAGTAATCCATAGCGTCCTGGAAATCCTTATCGCTCAATGCCGCGTCGTGGACCTCGCATATCGAGTAAGTGAACCGGTCCCATGCCTGGTCACGCATTGTGGCCGACTTGTTGGCATGCTGCGATATACACAGCGCAACAGTGGCCAGGTAGTTTTTCGACTTGCACAGACACGCAACGTCTTGTGGGTTACAGTCGTCAAACTTGAACTGTGCAGAGCTGTGGCATGCTTCGCTGACGATCCAGCTCTGGGGCCACATGGCCGTGGCCAGCCCTAACAATAGCGACAAGATCAAAAGTCGCATTGTTATACGATGCAATTGGATGAATGTCGTCACGCCGTGTGTGGGTTTTTTACAGATTTTCTTCTACTTTGCAAACTTCTCAATATATCATGGGTCCGAGCTTAAATATTAATAGACTTCTATGGAAGCACAAAGAGGTACAAGAGACACGCCGAAACGCAAAATAAGAAGCCACTGCCAGTTCTTCTCGAATGCTTGCTGGGAAATATGAGTCTAATATGTGACAAACGTGCGTTACAAGATTTTAAAGTTTATACAAGAGCGTTGGATTAAAGAAGAAAAAATCCAATGTCAGCCGCGCGGTGTGCGGTCGGTGCACTGCTCTGCTCTTTGCTTGTGAAACGCTTAGATTACGCACAGACATCAAAAAAAATTTTTTTTGAGTGGTCATAACTTGATTATAATATTACAGAGAAATAGAAGTGAAATTATTGAAGGTAGATGGGATATTTTCGAGATAGAGAGGGAGAGAAAAAAATGCAGATGCTAAGGGAAAAATGGTGAAAGAATTATAGGTCCTCATGTTGTATCGAGTCTTCGTCTTCAGGAATGTCGCTTTCGTCAACGTAGTTTGCTGGATCATCTGCCTCTTCATCTTCAGGTTCCATAATGACAAACTCTTCTTCGTCTTCGTCCTCCTCTTCCTGGACTTCTGGTTCCTCATCCTGGTCCGGATGAACAGTCGATTGAGGTGCCTCAACGGAAATGTGCGCATCCACAGACTCGATTTCATCATCTTCTGCAGAATTAGAATGCGTGTGCGTTGGCTCGGCTGATTGTGTGTAGAAGTGCGTCTGTGTCTGTGTCAACGTCAACGTCTCCGTAACGTCATCCTCCTCTAACTCTTCATAAATCTCCGCATCCACCTCTTCCTCTTCATACTCCTCCTCTTTATCCTTTCGTCTTAGTCGCTCTTGGTACAAGTACTCGGCCTTGCCCCGCATGGCACTCATATACTGCGCCGCATCCCGCGCCAGAATATTCGCAGTCTCTTGTGCTTCCCTGAGCATTTTGTTGATTTCTGCCATGTTGATCTCGTGATCCACAATGTCTTGTCTAGTTTCAAGCAGATGGTCCTTGAGGTTTCGGTACTCCTTCCAATCCTTCCAGTTGGCCTTTGAGCCATCTTTGTTAGAAGTCGGAGTCTTCAACACCGAATCGATCGACACGAGCTTTCGTCCAATCTCCTGCAATGCCACTTCTGCAAACTCGTCCAAAACTTCGACAGTATTAGTTCGGACCTTCTCTGTTTTCTTCATCGCAACCTTGGCAAAAGCCTCAGCCTCGTTTCGTACCGACAGTGCAGCCACTCGGATCGCCTCAGCGTGAACTCTAAATTCTTCTTGCATTTTTGGAACAGGAATGTCCGCGCCCTGCTCAATTTCATCAACAAGCGTGGAGAGATTGTGCACAGCGTCGGCCTGCTTGGCCTGGAGATTCTGAAGCAGAGTGGTGAACTTTGGTCGAACTTTCTCCATCATATCGGCCTTTTCCACTTCAACGTCGTCCAAAAAGGATCCAAACGCCTCTTTGGTCGTTGAATGAACAAGTTCACGCCATCGCTCGAGCTCAGACACTGCTTCGGTTACCTCTGCGTCAGCTAGGGTCGTAGTCGTAGTCGCGGTACTAGCATCGCTGTTACTAGCTGTCGTGCTCTTTGCCTTAGCAGTCTCCTTGGTCTTCTTCGCATCGACAATTGTCTCTGCAGTAGTCAAGTCGAAAAATTTGTCCTTCTTGACAAACAGCACACTTTCGTCGTAATCCAACACATCCTGCCTATCGTTGAATCTGTTCCAGATCTTTGCGACCTGCGGCTCTATTCGAGTAGCGTAAACCTTATGAATGTGAGGATATACCTTGACCATATACCACTCAAGAAACTTGCCCCAGACCCATTGTGCCTTCTCCGATCCGACGGCCACGCCACGCTTGACCACTGGCAGTACCCTTGTAGTGGCGCCATATTGGCATTTCCGCAAAAGCACATGCGAGTAGCCGCACACCGGCCGGATCACTTTTTCCAATGCCAGCTGCGATGTAGTAGCAGCGTAAGGTGCAACTTTTTCTTTTAACACCACCAGCTTTGCCACATGTGGTGCCAAATGTTGCTCATACCGGTCTGTGACCTTATCTGTGACAGGCTGGAGCACGTCGCGGCTCTTTGCATATGTCTTTGACACCACTGGACATATGTATGTGTTGACCACTTGTTGGCCACGCTCGACATGTGGCGATACGACATTCACCACGGGCTGGACGTATTTTTCGTAATGTGGCTGGACGTGTGGACGCAACAGATCAAATCCATTGTGTAGTGGATAGCACAACTGGGGTGAGTTCTCGTCCAACTCTGCGGTGAGCGGACATTTCCAAAACGACAGCACTAGCAGATAGTATACAAAAAACCTGAAGAGCATTAGCATATTTCTCATCATCCACTCAATAAAAATCCTGTCACGTACTTGAGCGCTATCGAGCACAATCGCACTAATCCCGCCATGGTGCTTGAGTCGTCGTCTCACACACTGCAAAATGCGCTTGTGAGATAAAAAGTTGAGCCGCGGCGGTTTGGGACCATTTCTGCACGCACGCCAGAAATTTACCCGGCTGCGCAACAGATCGCAGGCGGGCTGTGACACTGGGTGTGTGGTGGAGTGGGCCAGCGACAAACAAAAACACGACAGTTTACTAGATCAGGGAAAACGGCATTTTTTTTTCTCTTGGTAGAGGACGAGACTCCATAGACTTGAACGCAAGATCAATCTCGTCGCAGTTTGGAGAAGAGTGGGTTTTCCGTCAAGTGTGAGTGTGAGAGACTAGTAATTCTGAGCATCCACGAATCATGGCGTTTTGGAGATACAATGCTGCAGATTCGGGCTCGGACGTCGATAAGATCTTGGAACGCCCAGACCACACTCTGGTCGAGCTGCTAGAAGAGCCTGAGCTGCTGCAGGAGCTCCTGTCGCCGAACACCAAGCTTGTTGAATACCTGCGGACGCCAGAAGTGCTCGAGGAGCTGGTTGCTCTGGTGGCCAATAAGCCATTGAACGATATCGAAGATGATGGCAGCGATGGCGATGACGATGACACTGATGAACCGACAGGGGAGAAGAAACAAAATGACGACAAAAAGAAAGAGGAAGATGATGAAGATGAAGATGAAGAAGCGATAAGCGAGGATATAGAAAAGGATGAGCCAGACAGTGACGAGGAAGCGTTCCCTGACCATGATGATGATGACGACGACGACGACGTACACCATCATTTCCGCCGTGGCAGCGACGAAAGCGACAGCATCTCAGACAACCAGAAGCAAGCATTGGCACATGTGGCCGCAGAGATCTTGTCGTCTGGTGTATGGAGTTTGACTGAAGCATTGATGCAGTCGACTGAATACCTCGATCGTATATGGACGATACTCGACTACCCCGTGCCATTGGAGATCAGTTACGCTTCCTCGTTCACCAAGATTAATGAAAAACTGCTGGAGAAAAAGACTTCAGAGTTGCTCAATTATATCATGACACAGAAGGATTTTGTCAAGAAGGTGTTGCGACACATGGACAACCCCCCGATTATGGACTTTCTGTTAAAGGTGCTGGCGACTGATAAGTGGGGCAACTATGTCGGCATCATCGATGTACGTTTACAACACTACCACAATGGATTTAATCATACTAACAAATTAATAGTTTCTACAGTCTCAAAAACTGATCCCGTCCTTGATTTCGTTCCTGGGGCCAGAGGTGTCTTCTCCAGTCCAATCTGCGGCTGGTGATTTCCTCAAGGCATTTGTCACAATGTCTGCCAATTCCAACACGGAAAATAATACACTGGGACCTAATGAGCTATCTAGAGAACTCGTGAGTGAGCCGGTTGTGAAGGAGCTTATTCGATTGATGCTGCACGGTGGAACGGGATTGGCGACTGGTGTCGGAGTGGTCATTGAGATTATTCGAAAGAACAATAGCGACTATGACTTTGTCCCGGTCATGTATATAACGATGGAGTCCCACCCACCTGGTCCAAGGGACCCAATCTACTTGGGAACTCTGGTCAAATTATTTGCACAGAATGTACCAAATTTTCAGGCCCTGTTGAATAAGGAGAGGAAGGATAAACTACAGACAACGTTTGGCGAGATTGAGCCATTGGGCTTTGAACGGTTCAAGGTCTGTGAGCTCTTTGCCGAACTTCTTCATTGCAGTAACATGACTTTGTTGAATGATCCTAACGGCGAAAAAGTTGTCAAGGAGCGAGACCAAGAGCGAGATCGTGTCAAGAACATGATTGCCAAAGTACGCGACGAAGCTGATACGGAAGATACAGAACATGATGCCGATGCAGAGACAGATCTATCCGAGGCAAAGGCTGGTATGAGCCCTACAACGCCTGGTAGGAGTGTCGAGACTGGTTTGGAGAGTCTAGATATCCAGACTGATAAGTTCCTCGATGTCGAAGATTCGCAGCAGAACAAGGATAGCGATACCGAGATGCACTCACCTTCAGACGACTCACCTACTAAGCCTAAGGAGATCAAGTCTGATGATGATGAACAAGACTGGGACCAACAGACCAATTCTGCACAGTCTGAGGAGTCCATCCGTGCCCATGCTGTAGTAGGCGACCAACTCAAGATTGCTCTTGCTGATAACGGGTGCATCCCAACGATTCTCACAATGTTCTTCAACTTCCCATGGAACAATTTCTTGCACAATGTAGTGTTTGATATTTGCCAGCAGGTTCTCAACGGTCCTATGAACGACGGGTTCAATCGATTCCTCGCAATTGATCTTTTCGGTAAGGCGCATCTTACCGATGTCATTTGCAAGGGCCATGCCGAGTGCGAAAAGTTTGAGGCTGAGCATAACATGAGGCTCGGATATATGGGCCACTTGACTCTGATTTCGGAGGAAGTCGTCAAATTCACCGCGGTGTATGCCCCAGAGACTGTGAGCCAGACGGTTGTCGATGCAGTGTCCAAATCTGAATGGATCCACTATGTGACCCACACGCTTGTCAAGTCACGGGAGCAGTACAATGCTGTACTTGGAGGTGAACGGCCCGACCAGACTGAGGTGCATTTCAATCCAGACGCCATCATCCCAAGTGACCCTGATGCCAGCACGAATGATGACGACGAGGCTGCCGTGGCCACTGCACTAGGTGAGGAACTCCCCAAGGATCCAAAACGACTTCATGATGAAGACGAAGACGACGAGGATATTCCTAGGGAACAGCCATTGAGCAGCTACATTTCCAGTCAGTTATCTTCTGGTGCGGGACATCATGGTACAAAGACTGAGGACGAAGATGATGATGAACTCGAAAATGCATCTCACGACAATGATAACGAGGACGACGAAGATGATGAATCGAATGAACTTAACGACGATGATGACGAAGACGATGAGGACGACGATCAGGATGACCTCAACTTGACTCGAAGCCGCAGCAAGCACGAAACAGACTGGGATGCTGAAGAAGAGAAGCGGTTTTTGATGAACCAAATGATTAGCAAATCACATGCCTCTGAAAGCTCGTCATAATATGTCTTTTTTTCTCAGAACAAAAAGCAATAACCTTTTCATATATTTTACCTGCAAATACCCCTTTCCCCTCCATATTAATCTTCCCCGATTGTGTATAGTTTATTTTTACAGTCAAATAAAATCACTATTCTTGTTGAAACAATTCTACTTTTGTCATAATATCGCTCTTGTTGTTGAAACGCTTCTACATTTTCATTGAAAATCACTCTCAGTAGAGCAATCCCACTTTTATCGTCAGAAAAATCACCTTTGTTGAAACAATTACTACTTTCTTCGTCTAGTAGCGCCGACTTTTTGAGCAGGCTTGGGTTTCAACTTCTTGGGCTTGCCATTCTCTTCCCCATTCTCGGTGGCATCTGCAGTGGTACCGAGGACATGGCCATCAATTGGCTCCGCCTGCTTTTTTCCAGTAACCTTATAATATAAAGCCATTGGGAGAGTGTAGATGATTGTATCTTTCCAAGTAGGATCCACAATCTCAGTGAGATCAAGTGGGTAGAGCTTGCCGCTGTCTTCCTCGTCTACGAGCGACACTGCTCCCCCAGGGAACACCATAAACACTTTACCGTTCGGGAAGGTGACTTTTCTTTGTGACGTTGGCATTCCGCCGTTCCAAGCAGCTTGTTTTGCTTCTTCAATGATCATTCTCATGTGCTTTCTGTGGCCGTTTGCGGTAAGCTTCTTGTAGCTGTACTGCACAACAGCAGATAGGACGTACAAGAAAATAATCACACTCAAAAGCCCCGGTCTGTATCTCGAGTAATAGTAATCCGTGCCTTTCCAACGTGGGAAACCCTTATTCAGGAAGAAATCATACCGGTCACGGCCCTCGCTTCGCAGTACTTTGTGCACGAGACCCAGCCGGGCAAACCGTTCTGTGGCGGCTTTTGATCGGTTCTTGACCTTATCAGGATGGAGCTTCTGCGACAGCTTTCTGTAAGCCTTTGTAATCTGTACATCCGTAGCTGAGTTGGGAATCTTCAGCCAGTCGTAGAATGTCTTGCCCTCTCCGATATCCTTCTCGACGGCGTCACGCAAGTGGAAGATTTCTCGGTCCTGAGCCGTCCATGCCGTTACAATCGCAACCAATGCGAACAGCACCAATGCTCGGAGCTTCATCTTCTGGATTGTTTTTGAGGGGCGGATCAGATGGGTGTGCTGGCGTTAGTAGGGTTTTTCCAAACCAAATTTCATGTTTCAGCCGTGTCCCACACACGTCTCTCTCACTGTCACTCTTTTTCCCCCTCCACCAAACTCTGTTCAAACCCTACCTGATGGCGTCGCAGGCGGTCACAAAGTATCTCACTTTTTACAACACGGTAGGCGCATTCCTTTGGGGATGCGCCCTGGTGCGGTTGCTGATGCTCTATCCGCTAGTTGGACCTCGATTTGTAGCTGGAGGTTTGGCTGATTTTGTCAAATGGGTCCAGACTCTAGCGTTGCTCGAAGTGGTGCACTCACTACTGGGGCTCGTGAAGTCGCCGGTTTCGACTACTGCCATGCAAGTAGCTTCTCGGCTGTTGCTGGTGTGGGGAGTTGTGGATCGGTTCCCAGATGTGGCGGAGAGTGTCTTCTTCTCGACCATGGTGCTTGCATGGAGCGTTACCGAGGTTGTGCGATACAGCTACTATGCATTCAATCTGACCAGTAACCGACGGGTTCCACCAATCTTGGTATGGATGCGATATAATGCGTTTTTCATTTTGTATCCATTGGGTGCGGGAAGCGAGTGCTTGTTGACGTTCTTTTCGCTCGACGAGGCTCACGCTTGGTGGCCACACTATGCGCTGCTACTCAAGATCATCTTGCTTATCTACATTCCTGGATTCTATATCCTTTTCACACACATGATCAAGCAGCGACGAAGAGTCTATAAGAACATTGGTAAGCGGTTGGTCGATGATCACAAGAAGAACGACTAATCTCGTTGACATGTTCAAAGCATGGATGTAATTATACAGCTAGATTATATATATTATAATTTTGGTTTGCCAACATCTTCTTTCTTTTGCTTCAGTTTGAAATCGTCGCTCAAGTCTTGTTCCCACGTTGGCTCGTCCAGCTTGGGCTTGTCAGGTCTAAGCTTGGTTTTTGGAATAAATACACGGAACAGTTTAGAGAACGGCACAACAAACGTTGATGCGAACCACGGCGTGGCCCAAAGTGAGAAAGCTGCTCGCACAGGTAGTAGGATTTTGACAATAGCGTATGCAGCGGCACCTTCAGCCAGCGTTCGAGCTCCAGCCTCCGTCGACGTGAAATCCCAGCCGTTTCGATCTGCCAATACCTTGATAAAGTCAACGCCGCTCATGGTGAGCCACTCGGGCAGCTCAGTTGGTAACACCGATCCGTAGTGAAATAATCCCCAGAGGCCAAATAATGGTGCGATTGCGGTGATTTCGTGCAAGATCATGAACGAGGTGAGATATGATACCGGCCGATTAACGAAATTGACTGCGTACTTGTGTAGAGACTTCGGCAGTCGCTTCATGACAGGATGCTGTGAAATGTCTACCATCTGGATATTTTCAGAGTCGCTTGGTTTGCCGGTAGATTGTTGGTTAGTAGTTGTCGACGGTGGTTGCTTTTGCACCTCGACCGATGACCGTTCCTCTCCCATATTCCGTGAGGCACGGGAGGCACCGAACACGGTCCTTTTTATCGTGTATGCCGGTGATATGCTCTGGTATATGCATGGTCGTAGTATAGGCCGCAGTGTGCGGAGATTCGTTCTGAACATTGCCGGTTGAAGGAGTGCGTGTGTTTTGCGTGGAGAAAATTGTCTACGGCTGAGAGTACAACTAGACCACCCCGGCACACTTGCGAACTACATTGAAGGACTGACACTTATGTACTTTGAATATATTGAAAATTACCATTTTATGTTCAACTAACAGGTGCAATCTTGGCTCTAGGAAAATTGGGTGATGTAATGGCTTGAATGTCTTCTTTTTTGCTGTCGTACGACGCCAGCGCAATGCCAATTTGCGGATGCAGCAAGTCGTACACAATGTAAAAGTTCCTCAAAAACACATCTCCAAATATCACCAGACGCGAGTTTTCCTCGCTGCTGATGAACCCAAACACTAAATGATTGAATCCGGGGCCAATCTGCTCCCCGGCAATAAACAGCTGTTTCGGGTACAACTTATAGACGGCACCACTGAAGTTGAATGTCAGGGGCTTATTAGAGATTGCATTCAATGAATCAACATAGTAGTACCTGCCCTCAGAGTCGTACTTCATTCGCCAGTATTCCTGGATTCGCTTTAGAACACGGTTCGGGAGCAGGCCGAGGGTAGTTCCGGAATCAAATGTGCCAACGACAGTGCCAATCATGGAATTAGAAGAAATTTCACATTTCGAATCGAAATTTCGATTTGATTTCCGTGGAATGACATACAAAGGTGGCTTGTACTTTGCGTGGTCAATGCCGCCAAAGAGCAACTGGCCCTGTTCTGCATCCAAAGAATTCAGGTACAACGAATATGTAGGGGTCTTTGTAAACCCTTGAGAGTACATGCTCATTGGTACATTACTATAGCGCTGCCAGGAGACAGACTCGAGCGCTGGCATGCCAATGCCAAGCATTCCCGGAACACCTTCCAACGCTGTACCCTTTGTGACTATAGCAAATTGCTGCTGCTTTAATGGCGAGCCCTGGATATTGACAGTATCCTTGCCCCAATTGCCCGAAGCACCGCCAGTGACATAGCGGATGCGGAAAGCACTATTGCTGCCTTGCCAGGACTTTGACTTGCCAGGGTTAAATGTGATTATATCCGGGTTACTGCCGTGGCCAGTCGCATACACCCACATGTCGCTAGATCCAGTATCCACCATTAGCTCGACATGCTGTGGCGGGGTACCGACATATGCATCCAAAACGTAGTAATCGATCAAATTGAATAACGTGGCATTCACAGTATTACGGAAAGATCGTTTTCGCAAAAAATCCTTGGTTTCCTCATTCATCGGTCTCTTTTTCATAGTGCTTCTGATCACACCATCTGGCAGAGAATCGCCATCTTCAATCTCGCCTGTAGTTAGGCTACGCCTCCGGCGCCGATCCGGGTCCTCAGGGACCTCGGATTGATCTTGGGCGATTTCAGGCTCCTTGTGACATTGCTCGCCACGACATTCGAGCTGGGAATCTTCGCTAAGATCAAGCTCATCGAGGTCGTAGTACCGCTTGATCTTAGACCATGCCGTCCGCATTGAGTCTTTCCATGTATTTGGATACGATTGCTCTTGGGCCCGTTTAGCATGCTTCTCCCTCTCGTACAAATCTTCACGCAAACCAGCTGGTGTGGCATAGTCCTGTTCTTTCAATGCCTCAATGACAATATTGTCATCACAAAATCCAGGAAGGTTCTTGGCTGCTACCCCTTGTTCAAGTTTCATCTGACAATAATTCTTTGCAGCTTCACTCTGACTTCGTTTGTGACCCTTCACTAAGTTTTCAAAAAACTCTATAGCTTGCGGATCTTCCTCCTGTGGCATATCAGATGGTGCCTGATATTGGTCTCCAGATCGCTTTCCAAAATTGCCTTGACCGTGATAGGCATCCTTGACTTTCTTAACAAAATTTAATCCCGTGTTTCCGTACGGATGACTACGCCCTTCGTCAAGGTGGGAATCTGTAAGGAAATCGTCCTGGTCATTTCGCTTGTTATTGAGAAAATCGCTTTGATCCTGTTTAGAAGATTCCTCGTCGTAGTTCCATTCCGACTCGGTTAAGTAGTCTTCTTGATCATTTGTCCGTTTGTTGTTCAAATTTTCACCTTGATATTGACCTAAGACTGCCCGATAAAAGCTTCGACCAGCGAATCCGTCAGCGGACCTCTTCTGGTTTAGGAAATCCCTTTGATCCTTGCCGACGACAGCCCTGTAAAAAGTGCGACCAGCAAAAGTGTCGCCATCTCTTTTAGAATTCAAAAATTTCTTTTGGTCGTCACCTCCTCTGAACGCACGGTAGAAATCTCTGATAGCAGAGCCCGTGCCTTCGTCGCTTCGAGCATTCAAAAACTCAGCCTGATCTAGCCCCTTGACAGCACGGTAAAAGTTGTGGCCAACAGAGCTTTCTGAGGACTCTAAAAAGTCAACTTGATCATTTCGTCGGTGACTTGCGAAATTGGCGTCGTCTTCGTGCTGACCATTGTAAGAATCGTCCTGATACTGATCCTTTACTACTTGATAAAACTTGCGACCGACAAAGCTCTGAGAATTGCCACTTCTTCTTTGAATATCCGAGTCTCCTTGGTAAGTGCTCTTCACTACTTGATAGAAACTGTGGCCTACCATCTGTTCTCCTTCATCAAGATCACTTCGCTTATGGTTCAAAAAATCGTCTTGATCAGGTCCAGAGATATAATCATAGTCTTGATCATCTTCCCCATAATCACCGCTATTACTGACCTGCTGGTAATACTCGTGAATTGCAAATGGATCTTCATCCGAATCTCGTTTAGAGTTCAAGAAATCGCTTTGATCTTGGCCCGGTGAGTATTCATCGCCATCGACAACAGCTGATTCGTAGTCATCTACATCATTCTCCAGCTGTGTATCATCTTCATCTCCATAGAGATGTCTCAGAACCCTGTAAAAACTTCGGCCAACAGTGCCTGCATCGTCTCGCTTTCCAAGTGCGTAGTCGGTGACCGCATCCATATAGTTGGCATAAAATTGGTTGAAAGCGTTACCTCCCGGTGCTGCTCTAGCTGCGTGCGGTGGAACATAATTATCATCGTGGTTTTGGACATCGTCTTTAATGTCATGATATTTGTTCGCAATGATCTCAAAGACCGTGGGATCATCCTGCGAACCAGCGCTTTGAGGGTGCTTATGATGTCTGAACTTTGGATCAATCTCTTCAGCCAGAACCGCAGACGCAATGACTGCGAGAGTCCCTGTAAGAGTCCACTTCATCCTTGAACAATGATAGAAGAAATGCAGACAGTCAGTTTATGGGAAGTATGAAAAAAAGAGCCCCGACTCGCGAAATCTCAAGGATATATCATTTAGGGTTCAGAAGCACAAGAGCAAGCCGCAATAATGTTTAAGATCAGGACACAGAAGAGCTAATAGGAACAAAACCATAACGCACGGCGTAACATAAATAAATAACAAAGAGCAGCTCGCTACATTTAACATTACAGCTTTGTCCGAGCATAAGCTAGCTGCATCCAGTAATCTCATGCCTTGGGCAGCTCAACCACCTGATCGATACCCGGGTACTCTGGCAAATCAAAGTTGAATTTTTGGGCAAATTCGGGAGTGACAAACCGACCACCAACAAAATGTCGCCCTCTGAAAAATTTGGCGGCAGTCTTTGGGGCAGTCAGGCTCACCAGAACGTCGGGATGGAAGGTGTTACCGTTCTCAGGGCCGTTATCGACGTTCCACGAGGAGGGTATATCGACACTGGTGACAGGCACTTTTGTATGTGTCAAAAGATCAATAACTTTTGGGAATGGCTCTCTCACAGGTGGCTTGAACGAAAATCCAAACAATGCATCCACAATATGATTTGTCGAGGAAAACTCCTTCTGCACGTCATTCTCAATGAACGGAATCTCAAAATTGTGCAGTTGCTTGACCAAACGTTCATACAACTCACCCTTGGTCTGTTTTGGATAGTAAACTGATGGAGAATAACCTAAAAGCTTCAAATGACGAGCTGCAACCAGTCCATCTCCACCTGCATAGTGTTAGCATTTGCCTTGCAGTTCATTGTCTCATATACCATTGTTCCCCGGACCGGCGAGAATCAGGACCTTATTCTTGCCTGGCGCAGGAGGTTGAACTTTGAAGATAGCTTGTGCGACCGAAAGACCAGCTAATTCCATCTGAAAGGTCAGCCAAAATTCCCCACTTGCAAATGCTCAATTCCGCGTACCAGTTGATCGATAGAGAAGGCACCCGAGGACATCAGTTCCTCGTCGATCGCCGCTGCAACTTTGGCAGATAAATACTGTATTCATTAGAACAGTCTCTGCATGAGTATTTCGTACTCGGATGCTCATTGGTCTAGTATCGAGAAAGTCGAATGAAAGTGGTGTGTGGAGATCAATGAATGTTCCGTGCCTCGAGATTGCGGATTTTGAGGATTCCTGTTTGGGACGATCCAAAAGGGCAGATCACGTCACCCGCACGCGGCTTGCGCGATAAACAGTAGAATAAAGGCACTGCTAAGAGTCACATCTTATAGTAAACAACTATGGGACGCTAATTACAACGATAAAAGCGATCAGCAAGTTTATGGAGTAGTCTAGGAGCGCCGCAACGGTTCATACTAGACACTTTTCAAGCTGCGCATGCTTCGTACCTCACTCCTTATGTATAGCAATTGCCATCATATCTCCTAATCAATGCCATTCCTAGCAGTAACTAATAACAGCGCTCTTGTGGTCAATTTACATGAATTTTGCTGCTTAATGTGCTTGATATATTACCGAGCCCCACAAATATGCGGCTCGAACAATGCGCGCGAACGTGAGTGCACGCGACGACTCGCTCGACACGCTCAAATCTTCCACTCGCAAACGTATCGGCGGAGAGAGAAATGGCGTCAAAGCGACCCAATGCTGACGAAGCAGTAAGGAGACATCTGTCAATTAATGGCTCAGCTAACGTACTAGTTTGATGAGAACGATCTGTTCAAGTTCGTAGCTCTAGGTGGTGGCAGCGAGGTCGGACGGAGTTGTCATGTCATCTCTTTCAAAGGCAAGACGATCATGCTTGACGCCGGTGTGCATCCAGCACATTCTGGTCTCGCATCGCTTCCGTTCTATGATGAATTCGATTTGTCTACAGTCGATATTCTTCTGATCAGTCACTTTCATTTGGACCACGCCGCGTCGCTGCCATACGTTATGCAACACACTGATTTCAAGGGCCGAGTGTTTATGACCCATCCCACAAAGGCCATCTTCAGGTGGCTGCTAAGTGATTTCGTCAAAGTGAGTGGGTCTCCAGACTCTGCACAACCATTATACACTGACGAGGATCTTGCAGAAGCGTTCAACAAGATCGAAACTGTGGATTATCACTCGACGATCGAAGTGGAGGGCATCAAGTTTACTGCGTACCATGCAGGACATGTGCTTGGAGCTGCAATGTTTTTGATAGAAATTGGTGGATTGAAGGTTCTATTTACGGGCGATTATTCTAGAGAGGAGGACAGACATTTGAACCAAGCAGAGGTTCCTACACAGAAGCCGGATATTTTGATCTGTGAATCTACATACGGTACAGGTACGCATCGGCCACGACCAGAGAAAGAAGCGCGCTTAACGAGCTTGATCCATTCGACTATCAATAAGGGCGGACGATGCTTGCTACCCGTTTTTGCGCTCGGTCGAGCACAGGAGATTCTTTTGATCTTGGATGAGTACTGGTCTGCCCATCCTGAACTTCAGAATGTCAATATTTATTATGCATCAAACCTTGCACGGAAGTGTATGGCTGTGTTCCAGACGTATGTCAACATGATGAACGATCGAATCCGGCGCCAGTTTCGAGATTCGAAAACAAACCCTTTCATCTTCAAGCACATCAAAAGTATCAAGAACCTCGACAGGTTCGATGATTTGGGTCCTAGTGTAATGGTGGCCAGCCCTGGTATGCTTCAGAATGGTGTTTCGAGAGAATTGCTGGAAAAATGGGCCCCAGATCCTAAGAATGCCCTCATTATTACTGGTTACTCCGTTGAAGGAACCTTGGCCAAATCGATCATGAACGAGCCCGATTTTATCCAGTCTATGAGCAATCCAGAGGTTAAAGTTCCTCGAAGACTATCAGTCGAAGAACTCTCCTTCGCAGCTCATGTTGATTTCACTGAGAATTCTACTTTCATCGATTTGATCAATGCCAAGCATGTTATTTTGGTGCACGGCGAAACGACAAATATGGGACGTCTGAAAAGTGCATTATTAAGCAAATATATGAACCGTAAGGGTACGGAAAATGAGGTCAAGGTATACAATCCGCGAAACTGCGTTGAAGTCGAACTACCCTTCAAAAGTACAAAGATTGCTCGTGTTACTGGTGCACTTGCGGCAAAACCTCCAAACGAGGGCCAAGTGCTTTCTGGTGTACTAGTCGAGAAGGATTTCCACTTGAGTCTTCTTGACGTTGATGACCTCCGAGAGTATGCCGGCTTGACAACGAGTGTGGTGCGTGAACGGCAGCACGTTGTGGTCAATGCAGGACCAGAGCTGGTAAGGTACCATCTAGAACAGATGTTTGGTAGCGTTGAAATAATTGACGAGGAAGACGACGCTGCCGTCTATCAAGTTATGGATGCTGTGAGAGTTATGCATGCGGGCAATCAGACCACTGTGGAGTGGCTCGGGAATGTGATGAACGATGCGATTGCCGATTCTGTCCTTGCTGTTTTACTTTCCGTAGACAATTCGCCTGCATCTGTGAAAATTTCTAGCCATGCATGTGGATGTGGGCATGTCAAGGAGGAGCATGAGCATGAAGAGAACGGAAATGCGCTGTCCAACAAGTTACACGCAAACGGCGAGCTCAGTGCTGATGAGAAAATCCAGCGAATCCTCAAGCTTCTACGCGCTCAATTTGGCGAGACTCTTCAGCTCAATGAAGACAAGAGAACTGCAACAATCAAAATTGACAACAAAGAAGCCACAATTGACTTTGCAACTTTACAAGTGGAATGTGCTGTTGCCTCGTTGAGTAACAGAGTAGCGCATGTGCTTGAGCGGGCAGTCAACACTGTAGCGCCGTTGGCTCATAACAGTGGGCCATTTGCCGAGGTAATTTAAGGTCTCGACTTGAGCTTTGAAATGCATAATTGCTGATCCGCGTTTGCAGCTTGGAAGCCCGTGTATGGAGTGACGCGGTGTGCCGATGTACCCAACTTACGTAGTTGGCCGACTACAATGGATTTCGGATCAGGCAATGGTGTATGTTGCAGAGGACGAGAACTGAGATCCGAAAGCTGGTTATCGTCATACATTGGACTCTAGAGAAAGGCCGGAAGAATGTGATTCTGTTAGTTTGGTCCCTGATTCATCTCATACCCGCAAGTGCGGCTGCTCCCCGCGCCAAGCCCCATCCCTTTCCGGCACTTTGAAAAGTGGCAATTTAGGAACAGTGCCTGTAATTTTATCATAAGCATAATGTAGCATTATAAAAGTTATTATTATTTGCGATCCAATGTTGAGTACTTGGTGGGGGTGGTATTTCCTGTAAACAGTTAGTTACGTAGTTCAAGTGTATGCTGCGCAAAGAAACGTGTGCAACCAGTACTAAGTCCGTTCATTCCGCAATTGCGCCAATAAGCACCCGCCAATTACAAATGTAATCTGACACCCTTGTTGCATATTTTGCTTCGTTCATGATTGCCCGCTCAATCGATAAACATCCATCGCCATTCAATAGTTCTCGCTTTAATGGGGGCTCCCACAGCCGCAATGGTAATCTAGCTTATCGGGCTCACAGAACCATCCCTCGATATATCATTTTAGCCTCCGATTCCATATAATCCCGTACCTCTTCATCAGGAATTTTAAGTTCATCAGTTGAGTAGCGCCCAGCAGGATGCATCAAGGGTGCATGGCATGAACTCCAGCTCGCCTCTCAAGGCCAAGAATCAGCTCCACGTGCGGCGCCGTCCGCTGCCCTTACATGCAGCGCTCAGGCCCGTCCTAGCTTTATGCACCATAGAAGCAAGGCTCTCGGAAGTTCTTGATTATTCGTGTTACCGGCCGACAATAGAGAAAAAAGTCTATGAATTTTTTCGAGTCCTCAAAGATGGGAAAAGTCCTGCACGTGGGGCTTCCGGCATTGCTTTGGCGGTTCCGAAATTCATGGCTCGGACATTAGAGGTGATGGCGATATATATATATCTATACCATTGCTGGAACTTATCTAGGATTTTAGTAGTCAGCCGGTACTAAATCAAATGCTCTTTTCTACTGTGGCTCTTGCGGCTCTCGCTGCTCAGGCTATCGCCTCTCCTTATCCACGAAATGTCCAGCCGGTTGTTCGAGACTACTCGGACCCAAGCTCGCCGCTATCTCAGTACCGACTAGCTTACAACGGCCCAAGTGGTATCACTGTGTCTTGGAACTCTCCTACTGAAGTTTCCAACCCGGTTGTCTACTATGGTGAGGATCCCTCGAACTTGGATCAGACCTCCTCCGCAGGTACTTCCACCACTTTCCCTTCCGCCACCTCTTACGACAATCACGTCCAACTCTCTGGTCTTAAGCCATTCACCAAGTACTACTACCGAGTGTCTGGCCAGGACTCCTCTGTTGACCCAGAGAGCGAGGGCTTCTACTTCACCACCTCCCGAACCGCTGGTGACCAGTCCCCATTCACCATTGCCTTCTTTGCCGATATGGGCATTGTTGTTGGCAATGTTTTCAACAAGTATGTTCCACCAACTTTCGGTTCTCTTTACGAGGCTCGTGATGAGTACGAGTTCATTTGGCACGCCGGTGACTTTGCTTACGCTGACGACTGGCTGGAGGAAGAGCTTGCAGGTGCCGAGCCTGTCGACCTCAAGGGAGGTGCTGATGCCTACATGAACATCTTCAACTCTTACTTCGAAACCCTTGACAATGTTACTCGAAATGCTGCCTACATGACTGGTCCTGGTAACCACGAAGCCGACTGCATCGAGCCTGACAATGCTACCGTCAACAAGGTCCTTGGTGTTGTGGGCCTCAACATTTGCCCAGACGGCCAGCGAAACTTCTCTGCCTACTTAAACCACTTCAGCATGCCAACTGAGGACCAGACTGAGAACTTTTTCAAGAACATGTGGTACTCTTGGGACTACGGTATGGCCCACTTCGTCCAGATCAACACCGAAACCGATTTCCCAGATGCTCCAGATGAGCCAGCTCAGGGTACGCTCGACTCTGGCCCATTTGGTTTCTCTGGACAGCAGCTCCAATGGCTCGAGGCTGACCTTGCCTCTGTTGACCGAACCAAGACCCCATGGATTATCGTCGGTGGCCACCGACCATGGTTCTCTGCTGAGGAGAACTGTGCCTCTTGCCAGGCCGCCTTCGAGGACATCATCTACAAGTACAACGTCGATATGCAGTGGTTCGGTCACATTCACTACTACGAGCGAGATTTGCCAGTCTACAAGGGTCTCCCAGATCCAAATGGATTGAACAACCCACGAGCTCCATGGAACATTGTCAGCGGCTCTCCAGGTAACTTCGAAGGTTTCTCCACTCCAAACTCTCCTCAACCAAACTACACTGAGATTGTTAACGACTCCAACTTTGGCTGGTCCAAGCTTATCTTCCATAACTCCACGCACCTTGAGCAGCAGTTCATTTCTTCCAACACCAACCAGGTCATCGACTCCGCTATCCTCTACAAGGATCACGGACTCAACTGGTAATTTACTTTTCTGTATGACTAGACAATTTTATAGATGACGGTAGTTTTAAAAAAGATATTTTTTGAACTTCACGCAGTTAAACGGAGTGGACAGACGTGGGAACACACTGCAGCAAATTTGCCTATTTTTAACTTCTCTGATCACTTAAAGCAGTCAATTATATAAAAATTGATACCTATTTTTGATTTAGATCTAAGAAACGATCGTTTAATGACTTTTAAAATGTTTTGAGCCGCACGCCGCGCGGCGCGCGACCGAACTGGTATGAAATAAAAACATGACGAACATGTAGGCTCCGGATGAGATTAACCGATAATGAGTCCACAAAATTCAACCTTCTTAAAAGAAATGGGTTAGAATATAATTATAATAGAAATAGCATACCTTAAAAGAAATGGGTTAGAATATTTGGCGTATCAGACGTAAGGAGGAGAAGCCAAGTTTCTAAACCCAAACA
>JAKTSG010000024.1:0-191909 GCA_030580095.1 Blastobotrys petasosporus
ATGATTACCCAGACGACATAGACACGAGCGATCGAAATGTCACTAATGATACCAACGACCCGAGTGACATGCCTTGTGACGACAACCCCTCGACACCGTGCGACACCTTCTCTACCTTCGTGGGAGAAGAAGGAAATGTAGAATTGGTTGTGTTAGCCAAAGATGCAGAGGCAAGTCGGCGATTGAACGAGTTGATGGAGAAGTATCCGGTCTTGTTTGGCACTAAACCGCCCGATCTAAAGCAGCGTCTCCAGAAGGGATTCGTGCACCAGATTGACACTGGCCAAGCTCCACCCGTTCGTCGCTCAGCTTATCAGACATCACCAGCTCAGCGAGAGGCGATAGAGGAATTCATTGAAGAAGGCATCAAAGTTGGATTGATACGTCCTAGTAACAGTCCATGGTCTTCTCCAGTGGTTCCAGTCCCCAAGGGTACAGGATATCGTATATGTGTGGACTATCGCATGGTGAATGCAGTGACGATCATTGACGCTCATTCACTCCCTCGTGCCGAAGAGTTGATTGATACTCTGAAAGGTGCTTCTGTTTTTACCACATTGGATTTGAAATCAGGTTATCATCAAGTACGCATGGCAAAAGACTCTATCCAAAAGACTGCTTTTGTTTGCCATCGTGGCCTGTTTGAATACTTGTGGATGCCCTTTGGGTTAACTAACGCTCCAGCTACATTCCAACGTCTGATGAATAAGGTCTTGTACATCCATAAAGACTACTGCGTTGTGTTCGTTGATGATGTTTTGGTCTTTTCAAAGTCAATTCAAGACCATTACAAGCACGTTCATGCAGTTCTACAGACATTGGAGAATGCACAGTTGATTCTTAGTGTTACTAAGTGTCAATGGTTTGCATCTGAGGTAGTGTTTTTAGGTCATCTGGTGAATGCAGACGGTGTCTCTCCCAATCCTGACTTGGTGAAGAAGATCACTGAACTGCCGCTCCCATCGACGGCTAAAGCATTGCATCGAGCTATCCAAATGGTCAACTACTATCGCAAGTTCATACCACGCATTGTGGATTTGCAGAAGCCATTAACAGATAAGCTCAATGGGCTAATTCGCAATCATATACGCGGATGCTCATGGTCAGAGGAGGAGGAGCAACAGTTTCATGCCTACATGCAAGCGATTACAAAAGCACCTTGCTTGGCTATTGCAGACCAAAATGAACCTTTCATCATCGATACTGATGCGAGTGATTATGCGATTGGAGGAGTTTTACAACAAGTGTTTTGGGACGAGAATTTGAAGAGGAACTATTTGAGACCAGTGGCCTTTGAACATGCAAATCTCAAGCCTAATGAGCGGAACTATTCTGCCCAAGAAAGGGAGCTGCACGCTATTGTTCATTGCCTGCTGAAGTGGAAGTCTATGGTGGAAGGTTGCAAGATCGTTGTCAGGACGGATCATCGGAGTCTCGAACAATTTCGGACTACCAAGCTTGTGTTACGGCGGTTGGCTAAGTTTATGGCAATCATTGAGCATTTCAATCCAGATATTCAGTACCTACCCGGGTCCAGGAATGTCGTTGCTGATGCATTGTCGAGGCTTAATGAAGCTGATCAGTCGGAAGTCATTTACACAGCTTGGAGCGAGGCTCGATTAGATCTGTTGTTGGAGGAGGACGCTGAGTTAGCGGAGGCTTACCTTGAACGATTTGCGAACATTGCACATCTGTTCACTAACTTGGCGGAGGATGAGGATGAGATAGAGGTTTCACTGGGCGAGGTGTTTCCTGAGTTTAGTTTCCGTCTATTAGATGACGATGACTTGTATGTTACAGATGAGCCGGAGTGCGAGCACGTCGAGCATAAGAGTGACTACGCCCCGAACGCAGAGAAAAACACAAAAACAGAAAAAACAGACAAAAAAGAAGAAAAAGACGAAAAAACAAGAAAAGAAAAAGAACAAAAAAACATCCCATTCCCATATTTTGATGAAGAAGTCGATCTATATTCCTTAGACTTGACAAAATTGCCCGTTTGCCTTGAGGAATTTCTTCCTTTTGATGATGTTGCTGACTTATTAGCTATTGATACTATCGATACTCCCATCAGCGACATTTTCCAGCTCACTTCAAGTGATCTGTTATCCATTGAGGCTTTCTTAAAGTCGAACGCCCCTTTACCAGATTCATTGACACCAGAGTTTATTCACTCTAACTTCTTATTACAAAAAGGAGTTGTTCATGTCAGTGTTAACAACCAGTTAGTGCCAGCTGTCTACACCAAGCAAGATTATGTCAACATTGCGAAGGAGCTCCATGCACCTCACCACATGGGCATTGGTGCCTTACGACATCTTATGGCCTCCAGCACTTGGCATCCTGACCAAGAACTGCTTCTTATTGCTGTTATTCGCGAATGTCCTCAATGTCAGCTCAAGGCTACTCCATTATCACTCACTGCTGAGCTTACTCCCCTCAAACCTGTGCCGGTGTTTGCACGATGGGGAATGGACTTCGTCGGTCCGATTGCAGCGATTGCCGGTCATGCCCAAACAGAGTACAAGTACTTGCTCACAGCCATCGATTACACTTCCAGTTTTGGTTACGCCATTCCTCTCAAGGACCCCAATTCTGAGGCTGTTGTTCAACTCATCGCACGTATTTGCAGTACTCATGGCACACCGAAACAGATCGTTACCGACAATGGCTCTCAGTTTACGTCTCATCAGACGACAACTTTTTTGAAGCAGTGGCGGATCACCCATAGTCTTACGTCTCCATATCATCCAAAGACTAATGGTAAGTGCGAGAACTTTAACGGTATTGTGAAGCGAATGTTATTTCATACAAGGCGAGTCTACCCTCACATTGGTTGGGAAATGCTCATGCCTGGCATTATGCTCCGTTACCTATCTCGACATAACCAGTATGGGTATTCTCCTTTTTACTTAGCATATGGTATCCCACAGAAGATATCTGAGCCTGTTGCTGAGTATGAACGAGAACCGACGCCGGAGGAAGAAGAGCAATTAACGCAGATCCGTGTTCATGCGATTAAGCAATTGCTTCAAGATCGAGAGTTGTTGGCAGAGAAGAAGACAGCGAAAGCGAAAGCGTTGAGTATGCTCCAAGAAGACAAAGCGTTTTTGCGAGTGTACGAAAAGGGTGATTATGTTTTGCGTCAGCGAGAACGAGCTCACAAGTTCGAGCCATTCTATGATGGTCCTTTTATCATTGCTGAAGTTGTTAGCCACAATGTTTATCGGCTGATGGCTTTGGATGGGACTATGCTGAAGAACCCTTTAAATGTTGCTCGCTTGCGCCCAGCTTACACACTATTTGGTCAACCCATTGATTCTCCTTGGTATGCTTCAAAGAACTTACTAGATAAGGATCGAGAGAGAATTTTAAAGGATGCACAGCGTGCCTCTCTCAAAGGGGGAGATGATGTGTAACCGCGCGCGCAGCGCTAGTGGGAGCACCACTTAAGGATTTTTGTAATGTAATTAAGATGGAATAACTATTATTGAATACACGGCCTTTTACCTTATTAAAGTCTATTATCGATTTACGATTAAGATCTTATCTACAGTTACTCTAATTGGAAGGAACCAGTTGAGTTGAAAACTATTAAGATTAATTGTATTGATAAAACCTATTAAGTTAAGAGACCTTGACGTCAGTTACTTGCGCAACGGAAAGCACAGCGCGCAAACACTATGGTAACCCGTGACGGCAAATCTGAACCTTATCGCGGCCCGGCTCTGCTGAGCGCATTGGGCGATCAACACTGATCGAGTTTATTCACCATCCCGAGACGCATATCTATCTCAGTCAGCAGCACTGGACCGAATGGTTCGTTTAAATTCATATTTTGTCCTGAGCTTCCTTGGCCAGGGTGTATGCTTGTCCGACTTTGAAATGTGAGCGACGTACTACCGGTAAGGAGGATCATTCGATTTCACGGCGACGGCGACGGCGGCGGGTTAAGCTATCAAAAAATAGAGTGCTGAGACGAAGTTATCAAGGATACTTGTTACGAGGGCCAAGATTTGGTGTTATGACATCAGAAACTGTGTCACTGGCACCTGCGACTATTACGACGAGTAAGTGAAGTCCCTAGCTGGCTGGCTAGAGTTTGAAGGCTCGCACTTGAGCGACGCACTCCTACAATCTACTCTAAGGCTCGATTCGCTGGAAACGTCTTCTGGTGAACATTAAAGGTGGCACGCTTATGTTATGGTCCGCACTTCGGAATCGGGATGTGACTTCGTCGATGGAGCCGACGGTTTGTGGAGTAAAGTACGAGAATCCGGCTCACCGAGCCTCAATGGTCGCTGTTTGTTAATTACCCATTCTCTATGCCTGTAACAGTGCGCTGGGTATCTACAAAATGGTAAGCTTCGGCAGCATATTTCAGGACGGCGACGTGCAACGAATATCAATGCCAACCTAGATGACGACAGGCATCACAACACTGCTGTGTGGGCGGGCAAGAACACCGACTGGATGAATTGCGAGAGGTAATTATACAACGCTTGCAATCTTGAATGGGCCGAGAGCTTCCTATATCAAGTGTTCGACGACTAGGGCGCCAAACTTTCAAGAGCATCAAGCGCACTGATCATCCCCATTCGCTGTTAAATTCTGCCCATATGTCGTACTTGGGACCACAAGCTTCACTACGTACTTGCTGGCGATGCAGCACACGAATATCTCATGACCCTGTTTGCGTTGATAACTCCTTGCGATTGTCTCCAACGATCTCGCAGTCTATAAGGGGCGACGCGCACAATGGCAGCGGAGTTTCACAACGGGCGGCTGCACATTCAGTACGACCATGGCGATGATAGAGCATGCCAATACTGGCACTCCAACTATCCAACACCCTCTCGTAGCTGGAATATAGTTGCCCGTTTTACTCAAGTCTGATCATGAACCGATCGGCTAGCGTAGGATACCGGGGCTTTGCTTGTACATAATCAAGTAACACTGCTGGTTCATGCTGGAGCAATTATGCATTGATAGAATACATTGCGATTAAGCATGTGAATGACGGACTCTGTCTCAAGATGTAGGTTCTATACTAAGGAGCGGTGGATAAGCTCCAGGTGCCAAACAACCAAAACTAGTTGCATGGCTACCATAGCTCGTGATACACCTATAAATGCGTACTTGATTAAGATATCCAATTTCGTTGGGACTGGCAAATTCGCTTGTAAACATGGCTCATTTAGTTGAAGCACCTCGTATTTAATTGAGGCACATCGCATTTAATGGAAGAGATTGCCTCATTTAACTGCACATGGCGGGAAGACTGCCTGCCAGTGATAATCAATGCTACGAAACTATTGTCATGAGATTAAATCAGTTCTGACTGTATAAACTCAAGAATGTTCCTACTTAAATTCGGCTAGCTCTTTTGTGGGTTCATACCTTCGTAACACGCCAGTCTGGGCGCCGTGCTCGCCCACTGCAGCCATATCGAACACCGAGAGCAACCCAATCCATAGCTGGGTGGTTACGGCACACTATGTCAGAGATCCTTATCGAGTCGAAAATATTGGATCTGAACCAAAGCAATCAGTTTGAGTAACTGACTGGGTGGAATGCTCGACAAGATGCTACCGGAGTCATGAACCTATTAGGATACGTTCTCTCTTTTTTACATGGGGGTTGGTTGAACGATCTTAGCGAGAGACTCGGACGGTGTCAAGTCAGTTATGGGATTGTACAAAATCCTTCTTTTAAGCACAAAGCTTGAGTTAATAGTAAGGAGGAACTCAAATATGCAAGGATGTTGTCACATGTTGTTCATGCGGTTGTAGGCATTCGAGAGTTTGAAGTTTGCGTGTATCTTTGTGATTTATGGCTCAAGTTGAAGCCGCTTTTTTCAATATTGATATTCGATAGTCCCGGGCTCTAGGTATCAAAATACTCGGTCCGCGGCGGTCCGAATTCATAACCGAAGGACAATGGCCCTGTTTCTCCTGACCAAGGACTCCGCATATCACATCCCGCTTCTCTTACAAATGTCCCAACATAATTCAAGTTCAAATGTTTTTGGCTTTAAAGAATTTATACATGTGCGAAAAAATAAAGCATGCGGAATCCTTGGTCAGGAGAAACAAGCCCGTCGTCCATGGATCGTTTCGTTTTAATCTAATTTATTTAGAGACGGTTAATTTAAGCTCGAAGCCAGCGCCGTCTACCCAGTATTACATACTAGCCTACATGATTTTGAATACAATGATTTATTGTTGTCAGATTGATTTGCCCCAGCTGCCGAGCAGGCTTGGGATTTCCACCGCCGTAGCGAAGCCCCTGGGGCCAGCCTCCTGTTAGACTGCTTCCTGTGACTGAGTCACCCTGTCCACAGCTGTCCTCCCTGGGCGTTCTTGTTGTTTGTAGCCCCTATTGCTGAGAGCTTTGTCCATGGATCAATAACATGAACCAAGCCCTTCAGGTGGTACATTCTGCAGATTCATGCACTGAGCTACATATTACACGGCACCACTAGAGTGTACATCTATCTGAAGAGGAGGTCTAGAAAAGTCAAATCAGAATAGAATTTTCGAATGACTGAGTCACCCCCGCCAGCATCCCACTCATGATCGTCGCGTACTGCGTACTGAGAAGACAACGATGCAAGACACGTTGCTTCCAGGCAAAATATGCTTATCCTTCACAAAACAATTAAAAAATTTGATTGAAAATTGTAACTTTGCACAATTTATTAAGTAAGAGAGTAATGACTTTACGTTCTCATATATTTGTTGACCGAGGCCTCTGGCGGGGGTATGTGAGCCGCATGGCCGCTTAGCCGCAAGTAAAAGCATAGTACGTACGCGATGACACATCTCCAAATGTGCCCCTTTGCCCGGTTCTCCGCCTCGACACTTTTTACTAATAAACAACTAATATTAGTTAGTGGATGTTGATACGTACTTTTAGCTTCAACAAATGATCTTCATGTGATGAACCCACTGGTACATTGTAGATATATCCCGGGCGAGAGTGTAGTCAAATATGCGAGATATATATATGGTGAGCAATTGCCGCCTTAGCACGCTTCAAGTTATTTACCAAAAATACCATGGCGATTACTAGAGGACCTATTGCACTACTGGACACGTTTGTGTTTGGTCGATGGAAGACGCAGACGTTGTACGTGGCAGTATCTCTCGGTATGTTCGAGGCACTCTCTACTACAGAGCCTCGAAGTGCCGAAGAAGTAGCCAATGCGGTCTGCAGCGAAGTACCTATAATAGTGTATCGAATACTGCGAGGCTTGAGTTCTTTGGAGTTACTGAAGGAGACAGACGACCGCAAGTTTACACTCACCGAGGATGGTGCATTTTTCACCAGTGGTCATCCACAATCTCTGCGACGTTCATTGCTGCTCGAAGAGGGCCCTCATCATTATGCAATCTGGAAACATCTTCACGAAATTGCCATTCATGGCGGCAAAAGCGGATTTGCACGAGAGTACGGCAAAGAGATCTTCGACTATTTACAAGAGGATCAGGGCTACGCAAAGGTGTTCCAAGACTCAATGACTTCTTACTCCCGCACTGAGTCGCTAGTACTTGCACAAGTATTGAAAAGTGATTTGAAGCGTTACAAAACACTATGTGATGTTGGAGGCGGACATGGGTACTTTATGAAGGAGTTAATCAATCATGCCCCACACGCCTATGGTACGGTTTTCGATCTTCCAGTTGTCGTTGAGAACCATGCAGAGCTAGCTGTCAGTGATCATCTCAGGTTCGCTGCTGGCGATTTCTTCAAGCCCGAAGACATCCCCAAAGAGCAGGACGCATACTTCATGAAACACATTATCCACGACTGGGACGATGAGCACTCACTCGAAATTTACAAGAGTATTCGTTATGCTGCAAACGACGGTGCGAAGCTTTACCTTTTGGAGTTTGTAATTCCAGGTCCTAACGCTCCTGGAGTGGCAAAAATGATGGACTTGCACATGATCTTGGTCGCCAATGGCGCCCAGCGTGACAAAAAGGAGCATGGAAAATTGCTTGCTGCATCGGGCTGGAGATTGGAGGAAATTAGAGATGCCGGGTTGAGCTCTGTTGTAGTAGCTACCGCAGTCTAGCCACCTGTATGTATGTCTACCGCGTGTTTACTGATCTATTTGCTTGAATCTAACAATTTATTTAGCATTACGTGAATAGGTTAATAGTCATAAGCTTTTCGATCAATTTCACTTAGTAAACGCACATCGCAAGCCGGTGTATTGAGGTGTATCCACAGCTGTACAAATATATAGAGTCTAATTGTGCTAATGTATAGGGGCGATATGCACTGAACTCGGCAATTTGTGAAGTCTCCTGAAGAGTCAAACAGAGATTAAACACGTGCAAGTAAAACACTTCATAATATACGAACTTAGAACAAAACACAGATAGCATGATAATACCATGATCCAGATATGGGCCGCGCCACTCGAACTCTTGCGTATTGTGTCGCGTGCCGGTACACTAGCTTTCATCGAAGACAAGATCAAGCTATACAGCATGGAAGGATTGATATTCTGCTGTCCTATATTGTTTATGTGTTGAATGTATCCTTCCTGGCGGGGGTATGTAGAGCCGCATGGCCGCTTAGCCAATAATGTCATGAGCAAGTCCGCTCGTTAGCCAACCGCTTCTCCGGCGCATTCTTCACCAGTGCTCATCGATAATTTCTAGCGGCTATGATTATTAATCTAAGGAGGTCTGCGCCATGAGTATCCTTTTTGGCCACTTAGAATATATGGCGGAAAAAGTGTTTGTGTGCTCCAGGTATTGTGGAAAAAGGTATACGGGCGTGTCCAGATTATTTGGCGACCGTCCAGCTTCTAATAGCAGTTAAAACTGCGTCAAATGATGGGCTTTCATATGTATCGAACGGTTGTTTATAGGTAAGTTACGAAATATACACAGTTACAAGGCGAAGGCCACCAAAGCGGTCAGTGCAGCAACGAACGAGAACCCAAGCGTGGATGCGGCGCCCTTGCTAACAGACTCGGATTGGGCAGCAGAAGAAGATGGAGAAGAAGAGTTAGAAGATAAAGAGCCCGTGATGGTGGCGTTGGAGGAGGTGGAGTTAGAAGAGACCGTGGCGTTGCCTGTGCTTAATGGGGTTGGAGCAGTGACAGACTTGAAAGCAGTGGTGTAAGTGTTGCAACCCTTGATAGGCTGCTTGCCGTCCAGCTGGCCCATAAACCAGTCCAAAACGTATGGCTGACCGACATCCTGTGTGCCGACATGATCCGTGTTTGGGTCCTTGTAGTACTGGATATCAGCGCCTTCAGCACAGTACTCAGAGACGGCAATGTCAACAATCTTGACTGGCACAATCTCATCTTGGATACCTTGGTAGACGAGCATTGGAGCAGCAGGTTTGGAACCACCCATAGTTAACGAGTCTAGAATCTGGACGACCTGCGGCTCCTGCAACACGGCCACGCCGTTCTTGAAGTAAGAGAATGCATCCTGCATCAAGTATTCAATTAAGTCTTGGGTCATACACTGCGAATCTGCATCGAAGAACTCGGTACGGTTGTTCGGAAACAAGTCGGTATTGACCAATTGCTGCAGAAATGGGTACTCCTTGGAGACACCGACAATAAATGTGACTGCGAAGCCCGCACCGAGACCCTTGTTAATGTTCAACGAAGTAGCAGTCAAGTTGGTCACGTAACCACCGACGGCAGCGGCAGTCAAGTTCAAGTCTGGAGCATAGGATGGGGCCAGCTGGTTAGCCCAGCCGGTAGCTATGGAGCCGCCAGAATAACCCCAGATACCAATCTTGGCGTCCTTCTCGATTCCAGTGTCGTTGTTGGAGTTAAGCACCGCTCGAATAGAGTCTAAAGTAACATGGCCCTCGAGAATACCGGCACCAACGGCGCTGTTTGGACCTTCATAGTCTGGAGTGCTGATAATGATGCCCTGGTCGAGGATAGCTTGCGGGTCTTGGTTAATCTGCTGTACGGCGTAAGACGGAGCACATTCAATGAAAGCAGCGTCTTCTGGGATCTGATAAGAGATGAATCTATCTTTCTTCGCGTTCTTTGGAATATACACGGTGGTAATGGCGGCGATAGAGTCGTTGAATGTGTTTGAGGAGTGGAACTGGATCTGCCAAGTTTCGTCAATGTTGGTTAGATTTGCACGCGGCTTTGAGACCTTTCGAATCTTGAGAATATCCCCGAGCTTGGTGCTGTTCAAGTTGTCTGCTGGTTTGTAAAATGGGTCGTTTTCCGGCAGGCTAGCATTGGTCGACGCAGCAACGGTTACGGACGAGATGGACGCAAGCGTCGCTAGAATTGCCACTGCCCTCATTGTTCGGTGAATAAGAATTTTTTCAAAAATTATCCAGTGTGCTGCATTTAAGTAGTCCAAAATAACCCACTTTTGACTCTTTCATGTGCAAAGTACAAATCAGGAACCGAACGAAACGTGCGGCACCATACTGTGGCCGGCAGACCGATTTGTGTGCGTCGTCAACGGGTCAGTAAGCCGTTGTCGCAAAATACGATAGCGGGGATACCAGTGTACGGTACTGAACAACTGACGCTTCTGCTGCGGGTTAAATTGACTCCGCAAAAACGGGAGTGTCGGGAACTTTCAATGATGAGGACTTCTCTTCCGGTGCTGCAGCAGCCAACCCGGATGTTTTGCTGCATAAACCCCCTACTTCAACTCCGCTCTCGGCCCAAGAAACCCCTCTTCTCTAAACTACCAAAGCAACGCTAGTGTTTCTATTCACCATTAGCAACAATGGCGATTTTCCTATTAGCTCCGATTGTCGTTAAAGTGGGCTCCTTTCCTGTAAATTGACGCCTCAGCCGCACGGGATTTTCCATGTCGAAGTGCTTACCAGTAAATTAAGCATCTGCGGGTTTTAAGCTTTTTTTGGTGCTTTCCCCGCACTTATTATTTTGTTCGGATGCCGGAGTTTTCGCGTTTCCGACGCGCGCCGCCGCCGCCAAACAACAGACGGATCTGTATATCTGAGTCATTAGTTTGAATAGATTTGTAAAGATTTGCGACGATGTACCGTTAAGATGAGCTACTCTCAATTGCACTCCTGCGCTCTTAGTATCGTAACATCCGGTACTTGACTAGGCAAAATGGCTTGATCTTATCAATTAGCTCAGTGATTCTGTGAAAGTATACGCTACAATCATATATTTCCAGCGAAAATATAGATAGTAAATTATTCGCCGGTACATGAAACATTCCAAGGACCGGATTCAAAGTCGCTTGTCCCGTCGTCGTTCCAGCCTCTATCACGTCCAGTTGGATGCCATTGACACAGCGTATTTAACATGTATGTAGTCAATTAACAACATTTTTGTATTTCTATATGTTTTATGACTACCAGAGTCCAATATGGATTCCCAGAATCGTTCTGTGGAACTGCCACTTACATCCCCTGGGAAGAATGATT
This sequence comes from Blastobotrys petasosporus, assembly GCA_030580095.1. Classification (NCBI taxonomy): domain Eukaryota; kingdom Fungi; phylum Ascomycota; class Dipodascomycetes; order Dipodascales; family Trichomonascaceae; genus Blastobotrys; species Blastobotrys petasosporus. The sequence continues at coordinate 11,422 of JAKTSG010000024.1, forward strand.
TGTGGCTTCAGCGACATACTTATGCTGGTAGCAGCGGTGACATTCAATGTCATGATCGATTGGCCCATGTAGGTGTGTAATTTGCAGCTTTCTGATGCCTAGCAATCGCTTTCTTCATTTTGATGCTGAATCGTTGAAAAGCATGGCGATCGTTACAATCAGAGCAGGCGGTCCATGCCGGCCGTTTATTGTATGCTGAAGCCGATGATAAATCCTCATCGGCGGGGAAAGGAACACAGTCATCGAGCCGTTGAGTTAAAATCTTTCTTATGATGTTAAGGAATGAGACAAGTGTTAGTGTGTTCACTTTGATTTGAGCCTCTAGGTCTTGCCAGCGTGAGAAGTCCAACGACCGAAGTGAAGCCAGGTGGCTGTTTATAAGAGCCTCCTCGCGAAAAGTACGTCCCTTCGTGAACTGACTTATAGGTGCCCAACTGGATCGTGCATAATCAGTGTATTTGAAAAAGTTCTCCAAGGTTGGCGTCTGGAGAGGTTCAGCGGGTTTTATGTGGTTGATGTGCCAGAGCAGGTCGAATTCATTGGCGTGTAACTCGTCCATTTCTGTCTCGAAATAAATATTCAAGTCCTGCAGTGCTTGAGGAACTGACATATAATCTATGCTATCGAATGATGATCTGCGGGACAAGAGCATGTAGATAGTTTAGCACATGCCGGGTACCGCGAGTAGTGGGCGTGGAGAATCTGTCCAGTAGAGGTTGTCCTTCAGAGCATTGCTCGAGTGTGATCTCGTGTTAAGCACAATTTACCGAACTTGGAAAATATTATACTCAAAGAGTCCAGGCTCAATGACTTGTGAGCATTGCAAAATAGGTAGTGTGCGTATAACTGAGATTGACGCTAAATGTATAGAAGCCGAAAAATACTGTTGGGATTGAGCACTTGGTTAATATTACTCTCCAGAGTCATCATCTCTAAGCGGATTGTTACAATGAAGTAAATGTAGATCAGACTTTTAAAAAATGTTCTATTGTGCTCGAAAAAACTAATACGGATAATCCCACCAACATCTAATAGTTTCTAGGCTCAGCTAGTTTAACTTGCAATGCGTCCAGCTTTCTTTGAATAATAAGTTGAAAATGGGCACCGAAGTGCGCCGTCATTTGTGCGGCTCAGCAGCGCTCTTAGAGCGAACTCCGCGAGAGAAATCACGCCGATGGCAGAGAGAAGGCATTGACGCTCGTGAACGGAGTTCGTCGTAGTTCTAGGACTTGTCAAGCAGAGTGAAGGGTCGCGAACAGCTTAGAGGCTTGTTCGTCGATTTGCTTGATACCCAGGAGTGGTATAGGTATATGAGGCGCAGGCATGTTGGTTATTTAGAGTGACGGTATTTTGGTTCAAAGATTTGTAGTATCTTGCCGCGATTTGCCCGCCGCAGTGTCGAGACTATGAATGGTGTAACTGTTGCGTGGCAGTGAAGAGGTGAAGTTTCTGCAGGTGCGATGAATATTTTCATAGCCATGCCTGCGCTAGCGCTCAATTGACTTGAGAACTGTCCATCTTTCTTCGGTGGTATCTGGTTGAACAATTGAAAGTACTGACACTGTAAATCTTTTAGAATTGTGAAATAATCGCTACGTGTAGACTTTTATGGGAATGTCTTACACGTCCTGGCTGTCACCGTGTCATACTCCAACACATTACTGGCCTCGAACTTATTCAAAATTCTCCGGAAGAACCTCCAAGTTTAAAATCAATGTGCTGGAGTATGAGATTGAGACAAATCGCAAGTGCATCGTTGAGCTGAGAAAACTGAGAGAGCCTTGATGAAACAAGTTGGTCACCCCACCGTGCGGCTGTCCTTCTCCATCTCACAAGCGCACCACCAACTTGAATCTCAAAATGATCTGATATCCTGAGCTCGTCCTTCAGATCCCGTTTTATTCCAGTGCCAGTAAAAGGCAAGCATCTCGAGCTAGAACAATGCAATGGAGCATACCCGAAGTACATAGCAGGGCCACCCACCAACCCTTTTCAGGGCACAATCAATTCGCTCATTGGAGGTAGATTGCAGCTGAAGTAACTTGTACAAGTGAAAGGTACATCTCATTTTCTACAAGGTCACGCTGTGACAGCTCATGTTGCACACCAACGGCAGCCATAAAACACGCACAAACTGGCGTCAGCCGCTGAACAGGTGTATATCTGGAAGGAATGTTATAATTTTGGCCTTGGAAAATGCCATTGCGATTACCTGTGGTGCCATTATCGCCAGCTCGTGCAGACAGCATTTCGTTGACTTGCGTGTATGAAGATCGAAGGTCGAGGTTCCCAGAGCAGAGCAAAGGACGACCACACCCGTTGCAGGGATGAGTTATCTGATACAGGTCACATATAGCCTTCTGTGGTCTTATATAAGGCGTCGGAGTAATATTCAGGACCCACTGTAGAACAGCTCTACTACATGCGCGTAGACTGAGCAAATGTCTCACATAAGATTACCCTAATGGCTCTCAAAGATGCTGTACATGCTGTTAAAGGCACCGAAACTCACAATAGGTACCCCAGAGGTCCCTGTAAAAGTCAATGGGCACTGCAAAAATTACTGCAGTGATTTCACAGAAGTCGCTGGATAGATATCTCAGCCACTGGTGCGCTGGTGCCCGCCACCTCACTATAGGCGCTAATAGGGACCATTTATGGGCGATTACGATGCTCTTCCACGAATTTGAAACCGAAGAAGAATTTCGACTGGAAGTACTGGTACAGGGCAGCGGCATTCCATTCATGTTGCCTTTCTTAATCTGATACAACTTCGCATTATATGCACATGTATGCCATGCTTACCTCCGAAGCTGCCAGTCACAAGAGCGTGGGAAGTCGATGGAGTTACAATTAAAGCGATCCTTTTAGTGGTTTCAGCCTTCAAATGAGCCATTATTGGTGCCAATCTGAGCGGATGTTCACTGGCTGGGATTATTAAATGGTGTTGGATCGTATCCTATAAACTGCCTAGTCTCGTAATGCTCGGCAGTTCAGCCGCGCGTGTCATATATGGTGATTTCCCTGGTACCGACATTCAAGCATTGCGGGAGCGAAAAACTATTCCACTCTTCCTCAATCTTACGAGAAATTCCATCGTCAAATACTGACCAGCCCTTCTGTGGTGCCTGTTTTAGTCTCCATTGTTACTTGGCCCACTGATAGTTGGCCCCTTCCATCGCATAGTGAGGATCCCTTTGACAGATGCATCATAGTTGGAATTTGCTAATGAAACTTTCCCTGTTGGAATATTGAGATCCTACTCAGTTCAATATTTCAACCCAGTTGTAGTATCTAACTTCGACGGTGGGCTACGGCCCCTATTCTCACAGAGATTGTGCGCTCCGGCTTATTGCACCAGTGTTCCTTCTAGCAACCACCATCTCACACGGCCACAGTTGGCTACAGACAAACTGCGGGAACATTTTGTACTGAGTTTAGCCAAATTATAGCAGATATTCATATTATTTGCAAGATTTGCACTTGGGCGAGGTGGTCTCTACGAGATTCATGGCTCTTGTGGCCGTTGCCAAGCTTGCCACAGGTGGTGTCCTGTACGCAAACCAGACGGCCAAATTGTCAAACATGGCCCGAAAAAACATACAGTTATCATTTTTATTTGCAATGGCATCATTTGGAACAGTCTGACATTGATCAGCCTAAGTTCCACTGACGAGCTCCAGCCAGTGCGACGAAATGTGGTGCCTCTGGGCACTCTTCGCCATACCAGGCAATGTTAAAGTGGTGGGTCTATGACACCCTTGCATGATATAGTGGAAATAGATGAATATTCTTCATAGATCGCGGCCGAGCCAGTTATTTCTCGTCATTATTTTCTATAAAAGTATACTACCGCGATGGCCGAAAGTTAAGGGACGTTGGGCACTTTCGCTACTCTCTCAGTGATCTAAGGCTGGAATCGCAACAACAGAGTAGCAGCGGCACAATCAATCTCGGGAATTGTGCTGTTCCGATAGACGCTGCAATAGTCTTCCACCGTGAGGGCCACGAGAGAACAGTTTGAAATAGCTGCACCAGGCTCGACGAGACCCCATCCTACAATGGACAGACGCTAGCATCCAAGGCCTACAGAAATTCCAAGCAAACAGATGGATACGTTTAAGACCTCTGAGTAACGGTAAAAGCCATCTCATTGCCATTTACTACACTAGTCCTAGAAGTTATGAATTTGTCGCAGCTCCTTATGACCGTCGAATCATTCACTCCCACAGAGCCACACCCAAGCCAGAAGGCATTGACGTTTGAATTCACAGTAACTTCTATCAATTTATTACCAGATGGCCCCAAAATTAGGCGCCAGGCTCCTTTATAGTGCGCCTTATGGTACACAGCTGTATGTAACGTTCGCTTGTACCTAGTGCCTTTACTTCAGTCGCCACACTCATGTGCTATCCACTTGAGCCGAGAGCTCCCCTGCCTTTATCAAAAAAAGGTTCCCGGCATAGCTTTAAACTCTCATTATGGCACGCTTCGTCCGTTCGCAGTGCTAGACCTTAAGTATCGTCCACTCCATTCGCATTACAGTGCCTGTATAAATTTGAGTAAAGTAATCGGTCAAAGCCTTACAGTTTTGTCAATGTTAACGATCGCTTCTGTCGTTAGCCGCAATGAAGTTCAACACTTAGCGGCATGTCCGGCATTTGTAATCAATAACCATGCCATACGAATCACAGTGCCACAGCGGAGCCATGTGCCCTTGACAAGAAGAACTCGGCACTACCGGCAATCATTAGGCATTTTGCATCCTCACAAAATATCCCGGTCATTATACTGCAGCGTCTTGAAAAATGTGTTTATGGAAAGCATACACTTCCGGGCTTCCAATCCTCGAAGGTTCGCCGGTATGTACGTCACACTTCTTCTCTGTGAGGCATTCATTGTTGGTACTGTATAGGTTCCTTAGTAATGTGGCTCTAAAATCTTCCGGGATTAAATAACTGCCGTGTTTGCTGCTTGTGATCGTAAATGTCGGACCCTGGCCCAAACCGATGGAGGATCGTGTTTTTTCAAAGATCTTGCGGTCGTTCAAGTGTCTCTCAACTCAGCCGCGATATTTCGCGGCTCCGAGATTTCTGGTCTCGGGCAAGTTGAACTAATATGGCCAAGTTCAAATATTTGAATCAATAAAATGCGACGGTGTGATATTTGAATATTGAAGAGTTACATTTAAATGCACCATTATTTACGAGCAGCTAGTATTTAAATCACGAACCGTAAGGGCCCATCGAACACTCGGCGGGATTTAAATTCGTGCAAAATACCGGCTATTCGTCTATCCGCCCTCCTTCCCTTCCCAAAATGCCTGCGCACGCGTCCGCTAAAAGAACGCACCGAGTCCACACACACGCCTAGCCGAGAAAGAGTTGATCGGACGGCGTGCGCGGCGCTGTGGGCTCCTCGACTTCAATCTCGCTCAAAGCGAAAATCCAAAAGGGAGCCTTCTCAATGCATCCTGCGTCCTGCAGGCGAAGCCGCGTGTCTCACACCTGGAAAAGTGCGGGGAGCAGCCCATCTCTGACTCGTCGATTTTGTGAGTCGTCACCTCGCCCCTTTCTGCCCCTAAGAAAAAATCTCGGCTATCCCGGAATGTGTTGAGAATTTTTAATATTCAAGAGTAAATGGATGTTCATGTTTAAATATTATGTTAGAAATACATGTTCTTTGATTTTGATGAAAGAATAAAGAAAAAATATTAGCCAATTATACAAGTTGTGAGAAAACTAGCAAAGCAAAAAAAGTGAGAAGGGAAAAATGGTATGATATTTATAATGTTAAATGAAAAGTAAAAACCGCTTAAAGCAAAAGGGCAGCGACGGCAACACCGGCAAGACCGCCAAGAGCGACCTTGGTGGCACCGTTGGTCTGTGGAGTGCCAGAGGTGGTGGTGCCGTTGGTCTGAGGAACAGAGGAAGAGGCAGCAGCAGAAGAGGCAGCAGCGGAGGAGCCGGCAGCCTCAGAAGAAGCAGCTGGAGCAGAAGAAGCAGCAGCGGAAGAACCGGCGGCGGCGGAAGAGGCAGCAGCGGAGGTGGCAGCGGCAGAGGAGGCACCAGCAGAAGAAGCAGCGCAAGTCTTTGGCTTGGTTGGGTCCTGGATGGAGGACAAGGAGAAGTCACCAGCAATGCCGTTGAAAGCAGAGACAATGCCGTCAACACCGTCGAAGATCTGGCCGACCTGGTCGCAAGAAAGAGCCTTGTAAAGGGCGTTGACCAAGTCCAAAGTGGCAGACTCCAAAGAGTTCAAGTTAGACTGGACCAATGGGGTGGCACCAATGTTCTTGAAGATGGAAGCCTTGGAGCCCAAGTCCTCAAGGGTCTGGGAGATGACACCAGCCTTGGAAGAGACAGCCTGGGCAATGGTGGCAGAGTCAGCAGAGCTGGCAGAGCCGAGAGACTGGACAGCGGAGGTGGCAGCCTTGGTGTCGGAAAGGACGGTGGTGGACTCGGTCTGGACTGGGAGGGCGTCGGCGAGGGTGGAGGAGTCGGTCAAAGCCTTGACGGAGGTGTCGACCTTGCCGGTGTCGGTAGCCAACTGGTTGAGGGCAGAGACGGCGGCGGAAGCATCAGCAGCGACCTGGTAAGCGGCGACGGCGGCAGCGGCAGCGAAAACCTTGGAGACCATTTTTGTGTGTGTGAATTAAAAAATTAACGAGTGATTAGGAGAGTAAAGGGAAGGATACAAGCGAATGTTCTTGATGGAGAGAGAAGAAAAAAACTCGAGGCAAAGGGTGGGACCAGGTCCATTTATACCTGTTTTTTTCGCTCTCCTCGAGCCGGTATATTTGGACGAGAGGCGGTTCGAAAAGAAAAGAAAAACAAACATGGCTCGATTGGGGAATTGTATGTGGAGGGGTCGCTGAAAGAGCAATACGGATTTGTGTGTGAGTGAGAGTGAGTGAGTGAGAGGGGCGCACCATTTGCTTTTTCAGGCAAACAGCCCCACACCAGCGTTCTCGTTCTGCACGGACCTAAAGGGGCGGCGAGCGCGCGCGCTGGCAGGCCCAAGAGTGCTACTGTACTCATATAATCGCCCGGATTTTGTTATTTTAAGGAATACACACTCTGGAGCGGGCGGGGCCATTCATAGTGTGGAAATTATTTGTGCTGCAAAAGAAGGTTATGATGAGGGGTTTTCCCCATTCCTTCACATGAAGACGGGTCCTCGGCTATAATTGACGGGTTCGTTGGCGGTGAACTTTTATTTTTCTACTGTAGGCTTGAAAAATATATGGCTACAACCATCAACCAAGTGTAATTACCTCATAGGAATTATTGCACAAAATAAAACCGCTCAAGGTCTATAATATTGTTAAAAGCTTTTATACAAAGGGTCCATTTGATGTCCAATTCTCGCAAGTTTTTGCGGATTACCGTCTGGTCGGGTATGCCGAAAATGTAAATACCTGCAACCAGCCAGCCCACCTTCTGGCACTACAACTCGCTATGCCCGCTTTTGTAAGTGTGTACAGTAAGCCATAAACAAGACCCTTTATTTTTCAAAATATTTCACAATCCAGCGATCTGTAACCTGAGATTTCCTATTCTCCGACGGCTCCATGCTGAGGGATTGGCTGTCCCATCTCTACACTGTACAGCACCACCATCTGGTTCCGGTTATTTACTACAGTACCATTATGTATGTTGTTTTAAAACTTTAAAATAGATTCAAGTAAACAAAACTTTTAGAAATCTGTGCGCCCATCAAGTGGTTGGGCTCATTAAACTGACATTACACTGTAGAACCGTTCAGATTATTGCTTAGATGAGCGCCCATTCAAGTGAAATAGCCCTTGCTCTTGTTCAAAATAATATTCAATTGCACTTTCGCCACATTTTCGTGCACGATAATTGCAAATATTCTCTGGTTCGCAGTCATGAAACCGTTCCTTGTTGAGCTGTCTGAACCAGGTACACCTTTGCATATTTTGCAAGCAGCATCTCAGCAAACGGTTTGAAACTTTTGTCGAAGAATGAATCCTGCTCTATTTTCACCCTTAAAATCTATCTAAGCAATAAAATCGTACGTACACTATCCTCATCGAACCCGTCTTCGAAGCCAATTCTACTGTACACGCAGCAACATCATCACTTGCCTCTTCCAAGCTATTGGACCTTTGCAATTGTCAGCTTAAGCGGTTATTTCGCGATATGAATTCCTATACAAATCTGCACGTGTTTTCCCAATTTGTAAACGTCGATACAGTTCAGATCTGCCCAAGCCAGCCACGGCTTGGCCGGAGAGCAGCTGTGTACCAGGGAACAGGCACTACCCTTTTTTCGGCCCTAAGAATTTCATCCATTTTTACCATTTCAGTGGAATTCATCATCAGCAAACTTAATTTGCTGGATCCAAACTACTGGGCACTGACCGTTGTGGAGGGTAGACGAAAGGAGATGGAAGGGATCATCGCCACACGCCAGACCCAGATCGAGAGAGATGGAGAGGTCCCAGTTTAACCGAAGAATTTGTCCACAGATCTGCTCACTGCAAAAGGTCAACAGGATTTTGGCAGAAAGGGGAATAGCCCACATTTCGTTGATTCACACTTATTTGGCCTCTATCTTACCAGCCTGCAATTTCATCAACGTTCCTCAATGGTTGCGGCTCGATGCGGCTTCGCAGTAAAAAACCCTTACCTGTAGCAGGTTTCTGTAGTACACCAGCATAATTCACTTAGTCAACTAAATATCGCGAATCATGATGCGTCAAATGTTCTCATTCATATTCTTTATTTTTCCAAATGATCCATTAATATGGTGCTTTCATGTGAGCCGGCCCCACGGTCCCACGGCCCCCGGGCCAAAGGTCAATAAAACAGCTAAATTTAATCCCGATGGTCTCGATGATTGATCATGTTCAAGGCGTTGAGGATTATAGATACATGTACGAACTATTGAGCAATCATAATCTAAGCATCTCTGCTAAATTATTTCACAGATCTCTTGTTCAGCCGTTACGGTGTATTCATCATCATTTCCCCCGCACTTTCATATGACCGATATACACATGTGGCCCGAGACGTACATCCATGTACAACAGGATTCGCGAAAAGAAGATGATGCAAGTACATGGAACTGAAGTATTTGTAGAAATGCAATGTACTAGCATTACAGGGCGTCATCTTGAAACCATGTTTGTCTTTAATCGAGAGTACCCGATCAGGTTTAACAAACCTAGGCTAAAGCATGGAGCGCGATGATGTAGCTTTCAATCAAAAGCCAATGACGCTGTAAAGTATGAAGTTCTTAAATTAGAGCCAATCAAAATTATTATTGTGCAGTAGATCCCGGGTACCTTAGACTCAAGTGTTCTCGTTAGCTTAGCGATTTGCACACTTGCAGTGGCGAGGCGCCGTAATACTGCATAGCTAGAATTACTGTACTGTAGATTGTGTTACAGGTACAAATGACGAAATCGGATCTAGATTCTTTCATATACTGAGCAATCAGGATGTCTGAAATGAACTAATAGTAGATGTTTGTGTATGATTGAATAGCTTGTTGGAACTCAACCTAAATAGCTTGTTGGAACTCAACCTAAATAGCTTGTTGGAACTCAACCTTAATAGCTTGTTGGAACTCAACCAAAGCAAGGGCCCGCTCAATCGCAATTGACAGAACCTTAACACGCATGTACAGGAGTGCAGATGGCGTACTATTGAGACTTGCTCCCAGATTCACTTGACCCAGGTTCGGTACAGTCTGGTTTTGGAGCCAAATGCTGCAAGTACAGATCGCTGTTCAGTTCACAAAAGCAGTGCTCTTGGTTGCATTGGTCCTATGCGCCATGTCCTGCACTCCAACTCGCACTCTGACGCGATGCGTACTGTACAATGTGCCAATACGTTGCATAATCGACCTCAGCACCATCTTCCTTCTGAGGCTACAGCAGAACCAGCCAATACTCTAGAATTGAGGAGTTCAATTACCGCAGCACATAATTATTCCAAATGTCAAGAGCTGAAAGGGCGTCTATCCATCATCTTTTAGAACTCGTCATGTAAACACACACTCCGCAGGTCTCTGTCGTCCCCCTGCAGGACAGGTGCAGGTTCGTGGTGCGATTGCACACAGGTGCGACAAGAGCCATCAGAGACAGGTCAAAAGCGACATGTGACTGGGATATGGGGGGAGCAGTCGCAGATCTCGATCATTAGAAACTTCGTTTTCTCCCATGTTCTATTGAAATTCCAAATGAGCACTAGCCAGGTGTGGGAAACATGATCTTGTACGTGTATCTGATGTGCTCCCAATCAACGTGCTGCTTTTGCCTTGGCTGCCTTGGCGCCCAGAGAGAGGAAGCCCAGAGAGCAAGCGGGGCGGTGGTGGTGGGGGCGCGCGAAACACTGTACGGAAATCTCTAACTTGGTGCATGGACAGACTCGGCCGGTCGTCCGACGACGACAATCCTGTTCTGCCCAGTCGTTTCATGCTGATCTGTATTAGAAGAAGTTGAGCGAAACTCTTTATTAGTATGGTAGAAAATAGAATGTTTGGAGCGTTGTCTCTCCTGAGTAGAAGATTGTAGTCTAAAGTGGAAGGACGTGCCGTCACGTTTCAGTCAATGGTCGACTCATAGAGTTGTACTCTTCTCTACTTGGTTCGGTTCGGCGAAGCTTGTCAGCGAGACGCTGCAAGTGTCATTTGCGGTCCGGCGCAGACAATCATCTGAGCCGTACATTCTTTTGTAGGCGGGGGATTGGATGTGTGCAATAGAGTCAAATGTTCTAAGCAATCTATTTTAATAACAGTACTACATGAAGAAAAAACGCCCTCATCGAATAGAAAGACATGGACACAATTGGAATATTCCAAGGCGGCGATATTCTTAGGCTTGAGGTTTTTGCCCCACTAAAGGGCTCCCCCCAATATATGCGGTGGTGGTCCAAGCGCGCACCGCTGACAGCATGGACGGCGCTATTTGCAGATTGCTTTCGCAGGTGCGGGGCAATGTTCCCCCGCCGCTATTTGGCGATCTCAGATCGCCTTCAGTGTTTCTGCTCGCTGCGCGTCGCTACTGTAGTACACAGTACGCATGACCAATTAGGAAATACGGCGCCCAATATGGACTCTGCAGTGTGTTTGGACATGAACAGAAGCTACAGTACAGTACAACCCGCCGGATCCCTTAGAAAGAAGAAAAATGGCGTGCGGTGTTCGCCGTTGAAACGTTAGCGTACCAGTGTACTATCGGATATCGCTCCTATTTGAAGTGATTGATCATACTCTGCTGACTACGCCGCCGGTGTATTTTACCCCCTGAGCACGACAATTTTTGCAAAGAGCTCTGGTCGTCCCTACCCGTTTGTCATCCGGTACTTCCGGATGAGATGGGCCTTAGGCGCATTCAAGGCCCATCTCATGTCGTCCAAGTGGGTGAGTTCATCCGCTTACCCCTGAAAACTGTCATTAATGGCTTTTATCCTCTTGTATTACAAAATATTACGTGTACTAATAGTAGAGCGAGTCAGCGACTGAAATTTGAACCGATACTCGGTTGCTGGGTCGTTGCCCCATAGCGAGTCTCTCTACGCGTTGGCCGAGAACACAATTCCCATGAGATCCTTACCTCAATGATCGGGGCTCTGATTGGAGACAAAATCTTTACCTGTGATCTCCTTTGACGCGTCGCTTGTGCTTGGTTCTCGAACTCAGGCGGGACCAGAAATCTATGCCTGTGACACGTAGAGACGCGTTTTCGAGGTCAAAACAAGCACTTCCTGATTCATATGTAAACCATGACACCTTTCCTAGTTGGGATATTTCCGCCCAATTCCAATTTCCTATTCAAGATCCTTGATGCATCTTGTTCTAATCCGAACCTTGCTTACTGTGCTTAAGCGTAGTCCATAGATGTACCCCGCAGTCTCACCAACGGCAATGCTTTGCATCGTCGGCCCAACTCGGTCTGTTCATGTGAACAGTAATACCGGTACTCTTGAAATGAGCGGAGAACCATAAAATTATGGACCTATAATTGGACTACTGATCGACGTCGAACGGTATTTGCCGTCAGCTTGTAGACAAGCAAAGCAAACTGCCCGATTTCGCAGAAATCTCTCTCGATCCATTCATATACCGAGACCTGCAGCTTTCAGATGGTAATTGTTGAGAAGATTTTACTAAATTGCTTTGAAGGAGGTCTTGTTACCGGACGCCTTTGAGGATCGTCCCGGTCATGGATTCTCGACTCGTCTAGAAGGAGAGTACAGGAACTGCTGAAGCCCCTCCTCGACAGTCAAGGATCCGAGACGGTGCTGAATCAGTATTTAACAGTGGTTTTAGATTAACTATAGGCACTGGGTCTACGTACTCATTAGTACAGCGTATGGAAGGCGCGATGGAATTGGATGCAAGGCTGACGACCCTGGATTTGTTCTATTATCCGGCTCCTCGAGCATAAGTGTATTATTTTGGTGTATTTTGATGCCAGGACATTTGGGTACCTACAGGGCCGTGTGACTGCAAACTCACACGTAGATTCACATGATGGACATCTTCATTCATACCTTGAGCAACACTTGACATGTTTCTCTGACTCGGCATCGCCAGCAGGTCCAACTCACATGTACTCATCCGCGAGGTATTATCTCGTCCACAGGTGATTATGTGCGGTACCTTCTGCTACTGCGTGTATCATCATCTCATCTTTTATCACTTATCGAATGTGCACCCGCAAAAATATCTGCGGAGTACCACTGTAAGCTTGTTTGATAGTCATGATCTTATTTTAGACCGATTTGACTCTCATTTGCCATTTCTGGTCTCGAGGACCCACTTGATTCAGCTCGGGTCGTAATGGAGCCCTTGACCATTCGTGTGGAGTTTCCAGAGAACTTGGTTTGCCCTGCTCAACGACAACGACAAGAAGGTTCAGTGTTTCTCGCTTTTAGAATTCGCTCATGATTCAGTTTACTGAATCCACTGTGCATGATACAAGCAGTTGAACAGCAACCACTAGTACACCGACGACGCATGCCTCTCACATTTTCACATGGTACTGCTTATTACACCGGTACTGGCAGATCGCAACATTGCTCGACCGAAAAAAGGCAGGTTAAACCTATTCCGGGCCTGGAGTATCTTGGAGTCCAGAAATTTAGCATGGATGGAAAGATTAGGCAACTCTTATGTGGATACAACGAAGACCGCCACGCACAATGCGGCTCCAGTTTGGAACCTATTATTACCACTAGACAGCCTAAGCTGCATCTGCTATGCTCATGAAGCGGTGTTTATTCAATTTTGCGACCAGAAATTTATAGCTCAGCCTGCCAGGAATACACTGCCTAGTCTCTACCACGTTCCACGAGTCAGTAAGCTCTGAGCTGTGCTCCATGCGTAGAAACTTGACCTGGCAAATGGCCAGAAAGCAAGTTGTGGACAATTGTAGTGTGCTAGACACATTTATAGTAGCTTAGGAACACTTTGCGTACACTGTAAAAATCTGGAGTAGCTTGAGATCCAAAGCTCCTCCAGCCCTCGTCTGCGACGGATCTCGTTGCTAGTGCAATGCTTCGAAATGATCCACTAACCAGACTCATACCCTCAGAAGCATTGCAAGCTGTATCACAGAAGAGATACGTAAGTGTCTATCCGAACTATGAGCTCACTACAGGTTACTGGTTTCTACACTAACGCAGGTATTGAGACTTCTACTGCCAGGGCCCTGTTCACTGGTCCAGCCGCCATGTCTGGCCCCAATATGTGTTTCCAAATGCATCTATCTCAGTTGAATCTTCTTCTAACTGAATTTTCCGCCCGAGATTCAAGTAAACCTTTACCTTTACGACTGAGGCTCGTTCCATACTCTGTACTCGTCGACCATTGTCTCGTAGTGGGTGGCTCCCAGATACGTAGCCATTCCCACAATATCTCTCGCATTATCTGTATTCTCCAGTCTCATGGATAAAACACCATTCCTAGCGTAAACTCTTCCTAGTGCTTCTGTAAAAAAGTTAATGATATTCAGTGACGATTCAAAACCACTACTGTCTCATAACCCGGCATTTAATGTACTCCTGATTTATTATCGTAACAAACGTAGCGAGTAAGCAGACTACATACATACGATTTGATGCCACTTTGTGAGGTTCACTTACTTTCTAGTTACGCCACCCCAAGCACCAGTACCGGTATATTCTGTTCCGAATCCAAGAGTGCGGCTATGCACCTCCTCATCTCACCACAGAACCCTGCATAGAAACCGCAAATTATACCAGCATGGAGATTTGAAATCAATACCAACGCCCAAACACTATATGAGAATTTTCTTATCAGTATTGAATTCATTCCACTGTCCACGGAATAATCGACCGAGCTCATGTTGTGATTGTTCTGTCGAGAAACTACAGCGCTTATAACTACGGTGATGAAATATGTGATTTCGCCACCAGATCTAATGCGACTTCTCGATCCATCGAGTACATCAATGCAAGTGTTGCGAAAGCGCAGGGACGCAAATCGTTCAACTAGTGGTTAGCCACAAGCACACGGAAGCTCTCTATACGTAAGCTCTCATCGAGCGATTTACTGTAGAGGGTTCCATGTTCCATGGCTGCTTCGTTCCAAGTGGCTCAACCTCACAATACACCCTTTAAATATTTTCTCAGGAAAAAAGAACAACTCCTTATGACAGTATGAAAGATAAATGACTATTATTATGGGAGGAAAAGCTAACAATTAAGGATAGTACACAACTCGAGAGAGTCTCTAAGCAACCTCGTGAGTGGCCACTGGCTCATGCGTAGGAGCAACGACTGGCTCTTGGACGGTTTCATGGATGACACCTGGAGCAGCAGCTTCGCTTCCTGAGGAGTGAGGATCGATGCTTCCCTTCTCAGTCTCGTAAGTGGCAGGAGCCACTGGAGCAGGGCCGTCTCGCACGATGGCCTTCTCTGGGATGTAGAATCGAAGATCGACTCGCACGAGAAGCCAGAAGATATTGATCAAGAACTCAACAGCACCATAGAAAACATAGAAGACGGAGATGCTGAACACAAAGCTGGCGCTGCCGACTAACTGGTGCTTGAAGATGGCAGCACATCGGAAGCACGAGATGAGAACCAACACAGCCGAAGAGATGAGCACAATAGCCACAGCAGATGTAGTGGTTGGGCCATCGTATCGCTCAAGTGGGTTTCGAACCATACCGCCAGCTGGAATAACGTGCGATGGCATGACTCGGTATGCCTCTTCATCCTTGTACACAGGAACCTGCGAGCCCTTGCTGACATAGTAGAATGGCGAGAATCGCTGGATCCAGGTTGGCTGGGCGACAACTGGGTACTCCTCAGGAGTTCGGTGCTTGTTGCCAAACACAAACTTTTCGTCGAGCTGACCTGGCTTGAATGCATAAGCGACGAGCAGCATCAAAGAACCAGAAAGAGCATAAAGGATCTGGAAAATGGATGCTGCTTCAGCGGCACGCTGGCACATTCGGTAGTGCGCCTCAGTCATGAAGTAAATGTTAGGCAACGCAGTACCGAGAATCGCCATCACGATAATGCCGACGACGAGGAAGTAGATGAAAATGTCATTGGCCCTGTACCAAGTAGATCGGCCAGCGATAGGGTGTCGAAGAGTGAAGATTCGAGTAGCAAAGTGCATGTTGACGACACAGAGCAACAGAACAGGCACTTGGCAGAACACGACCGACGCGATACCAAGCGGTACCTGAAGGAAGTTCTGCGCCCACTTGATTCGCATGCCAAATCCAATGACTTTGAGAACAGAATAAAAGGCGAGCACTGCATTTGGAATGAATTGGTGACCTCGAACCCAGTTTCTGCCGAACACAAACAAATGTGCCAAGAAAAGCACGGCGAACAGAGCTACAAATAGTGCCGATGGAGCCTTATCTTTGCTTAGAGGGTAGCCACCGAACAAGGCTGGAAGTTCGCCGTAGATGAAATCTATCAAAGCTGCTGGCAGCGGCGAGCCGAATGTCTTTGTCGTAGCATCACTGGCCGGTAGCAAGCCAGTACCGATTGCTGCCCAAGAAGGCGTGAAAATCGTGAGCGGATTTGTAGAATCAGCCATGATTTATATTTGTCGTGTGTTAAGTGGGACAATCCTTCTTTGAAAGTGTCTAAAATACCGATGAATGGATCGAGACGAGGGGTATCCTTGATAAATAACACTTGGGGGACAAACTCGACAGTCGACAGAAAGGAAGTTCGAAACAAGAAGAAGAGTAGAATCGGCGAAAAGAATGTGGAAACCGGTGAGTTTTTATCCCGTTCGTGTGGGTACTGTATGACGGAGATTTTTTTTTTTTTGCTTATTTACCGATACGCCCTTCAGACTCACTCTTCGAGGTGCCATCTAGCGTGGTTGTTTTTTTTCTTTTAAACAGAGCATGCATGGCACTGCACATCACGAGAGTCTATGATGCATTTGTTCAGTGTGTGCAGTCTGATCTCGCCTAGACATTTGAGACAAGATTTTTAGAGGTGTCGCTCGCCTTAGCACAGTGTGAATCTAAGGCATCATGCATGTTTTTTGCCCCGCTTGAACGTGCTTTTCCTTTTAAAAAAATTGTTCAGATTACGAAAGATATACCAGTAAATTGAAGTACTGTGTGGGGGCTCTCTATGCTATGAATGCCCCTTGCTCTCCATCTTAGATCACGAGAACTGCTGGAGCTGTACGAACAGATTGCTTCTTGGTTAAAGACAGAATAAGTACCGAGAGTAAGGGAATAGATGAGCGAGCGCGCGCTGGCTAAAGCGATATTTCCCAACAGCTTGAGCATCTCTTCACTGTTCACGAAGCGACCGGCCGGCCATAGCGGGGCTTGTGCAGATTTTGTACTCAAGGATTATCTCAACTCGATGGACACCCTGGATTTTTTCACTCATCTGATCCCTTTAGGCAAGGGCCAGGGCGGACCTGTTTTTTATGAAAAGGGAGAAATGATCGATCGTTGTCTTTTAGTGTGTGTGTGCGGGAATTACAAAATCTGGGGTAAGGAATAAGTCTCTGATCGAGATCTTTTAGGATCGGATATTACAGCACCGACTACTCGGCACTTGATGATAACGTTCACATGAAGAGTAAAAAGATTCTCCAGGGCTATGCGGTTCCGGTTTGACGTTGATGATCCGATAATTTCACGCTGCGCAACTCTAGAAAAGGGGCCGCCACGCACGCGCGCAACACACATTTCACCCCGCACTTCGCTTCAACATTGCCCCGCTCTGGCTCCCATTTTGGGAGCAGGAATGGCCCGAAGCCGTCAATCCGCGCTACCCGGCAGAACTGTTTTCACCGATAGAACTGTTTTCACCGATAGTGCAAGATTAACCACCGGTAGTGACTGAGCCTTGTGATGAACTACTTTATCGACCGTTGAACTGTTAAATGTTGTATTGATCAGATTGTCGTTGATATTGTTTTAGACAAGAATTTGTGGAGTATAGTTTTACGATTCTAGCTACAAGTCAGCATGTACCGTTGTGCTGAGATGCAGGGCACGTACCGGTACAAATGCACGATTTAGCCAGCTCTCTGTTGGTGTGCTTAATTGTCGGCAATTTGATAGCTTGAATTCAATCCGGTGCTCGTGAGTTTGTGTAAATTGCTCAGTCGTCATAGCCTAGCACCCGGTCGGCGTGCCGGCTTCACGTATACTGTACTATATTCTCTTGTTCCACGAACCGGCCACAATTATCGGCCGATGAATAGCGAAGCATATGAAAATATCGGTCGAGTTCCCGCCGAGCACCGCTTTCAATTCTGTTTGCGCCATGAAACCAGTGTACCTGCATGGACAGATGATCTGTCCGATTTGCTTGGTGATCGGTTTAGGTCAGCCGCTTTTTGCTTTCCAGGTCTTGGTCGGATGGCTCGAATTCTGCTAGCCGAATTATCATATGGCAGAAACACTCGAGTTACTGTAACTGAACATCAGTACGTAATTGATAATCTTCGTTCTACATGTATTGCAATATGGATCAGGAACATCTCATCTGCAGAGGTGCTGCAGTCTGTCGTATGAATGTGGAGTGCGGGGTGTGGAAAAAACGTAATGTGGATTGGTTCCAAGTGGTTCACTTTTAAGCTTTTGGCGCTTCTCGGCAATAGGATTTGGAAAGTTGGATTTACTCGCCGCCGTGATGGCTGTAGTAGTCACAGTACATACTGGTAGCTATGGGCATGACGTCTGACGAGGGCGTGGCCATCTCCGCCATGACTAGTGTGTAGATGCGATTGTTGAATATTGGTTCAGACACATTCTTTTAGTACTCAATTCGTAGGAGATATGAGTAGATTATAGCATCACGGGGTGAGGTGTGTTAGGACGCATTTCCTTCTTGGTCGTCGGAGCCATCGGATACAAGAGGCGTTCACGCCACATGGCCGAATTGGATAGCTTTACTGCTCACTACGGACGACATTTCATGCTGTATATTTGAATAATTTAGCTTCGAGGCTTATTGAAGTAACAGTACTCCGCTATGATGCGATGGAAAACGTAGGCTGGTTGTGTGTAAGGTTGTGCCGTTCGGTTAAAATGCACCATTGTACAGAGCATATGCTAGATGCCTTGAGAGATGAGTTTTGATTCTGTTGGATTGTAAACCAGCATATAACTAGCTGAAAGATATTTTACTTGGAATGGCATAACTTCAGCCAAACATCTAGTGCCTCAAGCGCAAGCCTCTGTTTTTTGAACGGTTCAGTCCACTATGGCAGCAATAAAGGCCTACAGAGACAACACTCTGCCACATGAACAACGCTAGAAAAAGGATTCAATTCTCCTTCAGCCATCGAGCCATCTGATCAATGGCCGCGTCAGCGTATAAGCGCAGTCGCCACAGGAGTAGGGACTGTGGTTCCGAACAATCACGACCGCATCCTAACAAACCTTACGTGTTCTCTCCGTCCCAATGTAATATACAGGCTGGAACTACCTCAAAATGCTCTCCAAATAATTGTGCAATGTACTTGGACATGGCGTAATTTTCAGTCCAGGGTCGCTAATATACCTTGAAGGTGATAGCAAGGTTGAGGGTCATAACGAATGTCATGGCATAGCGTCGGATCAGCAAGCAAAGAATCTGGACTGAATATATGCCAATTATACATTTACGTTTATTATCAATTTTAGCTCTTAAGTCTAAAATTTTTCATCTGCTGTCTCCAACACTAAATCTAGGGATCTACATCCCCAAAAATTAATCAAACTAGCTTGTTAGCAGAACATATTTTGTACATAGGCTATTTTCATCACCTTTAGTGAGTTTAAAACCATACAACCTCCATAACTAGGCTCTTTTGGTGATGTTCTCTAATAAAATCACATCCCCAAGCACGGGGCGTGCGGCTCTAAGTCTAGAGTTTTATGAGGAACTCCGGATTTACTGGGTGAGCCGATTCGGGCGCCTTTAAAAATGCATGGAGCTGTTGGGCATCCTTTGAGCAATGAATACGTGTGTTTTTGGTGGGTTCACGACTCAACCTCATGAGATATGGCATATACAATTTCCTGATATGGCCCCCTTAAATCCGCAGACCGCGCGCAGAGGCTAAATGGGTGTACATTTAGCGATTTATTAATGTAAAGTAGAGGGAACATCTGTACACGGCCTATCACCTTAGTAAAGCTAATATCGAATTATTTTTAACTAATATACCTCGTTTAGAACAAGAAAATCAGTAGGATCAATTTTGCAGATAAAAATATCAAGTCCAAAAGACTCGTATACGTATACAGCCACACGCACGGCTAACCCTGAACACACGGTTGCATATGTATAATTCCGCCGCCAGAAACTCGACCCACTTTGCATTAATCCACAGCCTACAAGGCACAACGTTGCTCATATTTTTTCCCACAGATATACCCTTCAAAAAAGAATGCCACAGGCTGCAAAGTTCGCCACCGACTGGCGGAAACGAGTCGCCTGCCATTCGTGCCGGAAGAGCAAAATACGCTGTGAGTTTTCGTCGCCACAAGCACAGTCCTGCAAGCCATGTCTCCGAAAGGGCATAGAATGCCAGATGCCAACAAGCTTCCGATCAAAGCTCCTGAACGACGAGATGGAAAGAGATGTCGACAGCCCGCCGAGTGACATGGAAGATGGGGTCTACGCTAAGCTTACTACAAGAGCAGCCACAACTCCTGACGAGTGTAGGGCAAAGCTTAAGCAGTTGGAGCTGATTGCGCAAGATGTCGAACAGGAGATTGAGGAGTTGAAAATCATCGAAAGAACCAGACCGTCGCCGCAGGTACAGATGGACTGGGGCTCTGATGTAGTGCAACGACGAGACTGTATCAATGCCGCTGTGGAGGTGGGGTTGTTCACTTTAACTGCAGCAGCGTGGCACTTTAAAAACTTTATCGAAAACATGAGGCTGTTCGTGCCGGTACACTTTGAGTTTGAAAACAACTTTGTACATTTATCAAAATTTCGACCAGTCCAGGCGCTTGCAGCGGTTGTTAGTAGCAGGGTTTGTACGAGGGATGTGGACATTCCGGAAGAGGCACAAACCGCATCGTGTGATGCATTGATCTTGTTCCTTGAACGTGTCACACAAGAACGAGTCTTTAGTCGCGCATCTCAAGGACCAGAAGTCATTAATGCATTGCTGTTGATGGCGGTATATTGCCAGCCGACGCCACAACCAAAGATACCTCGCTATATATCGATGGCAATCACTTGCTCAATCTCCACCGACATGGGCAGCATGACCGAAATTGCACGATACAAGGAGAATCCTACAAGCTACGAAAATGCCGAGCCGCTTCGAGCCTATGCGGCGTTACGAATGTGTGCGGTCGGGTTAGTTACAAGGGACATGGCTTCCCAAATACTGAGTATGCTTCCGAGAATAACTGAAGTCTGTGATGCCCTTTATAAGCATGGGGAGCCGATTGATAAGTTCATCGGCAACTGTGGTTATTTGAACGTGGAAGTGACACGTGGGATCGAAGAGCTTCTTTCTACCAAGAACAAGCCCTTCAAAGTGATCGAAGACACCCTCAATGCAAAGGTTGCGGCAATGGACGCTGTTGTGAAAGATGCAGGTATAGTGTCTGATGGGTATTTCGGCAGCGAGAGTATACGGAAATGGTTCAAGCTCACGCAGTATTCATGCTTGATCGACGAAACCGAGATCGCCATGAACCATATTATGTTCAACACGACGCAAGTCGCAGTGCAAGAAGATGTTCGACAGCTGGGCATGAACATTATGGACTATGCTCAGACAATGATCAACCACTTTCTCGACGTCTCATCAAAGCGGCCCAAGATGCCGCAATGGCTTTTCTTCCGGCCTCTCCAAGGCATTTCCGCCTTGCTTCGGCTGCGGTTTGTGTTTTGGTCGTTCGGCATGGAGTACGATATGGAGATTGAGACTTACTACAAGCGTGTCAAGGACTCGTGGAAGCGCATGCGTGATAATGAGGGTATCAACGAAAAGCTCTTTGATGCGCTCGTTCTGATTGAGAAATGGCTCAAAATCAGGGTCCAAAAGTCTGACGGGGATGAAAAAGTGTTGCCGTATTCCGAATTCTTCCATTCTTTCATGCGTGATGCTATCATTTTCGGCTCACGGGAAGAGCTCAATAAGACTGTCGAGGATGAAATTTCCAAGTCTGCCGCAGAACTTTCACCATCTGACATTATAATGAGCCCTTGCGGGGCAAGCTTTGGTCCTCCAACACCAGCTTATAGTCCTCGTGAAGCTATCCGAGAGCCTTCTGTGCCTACCGCGGCTCCCTCAGCGCCCATGCTGGTTTTTGAAGAGACGCCGCCAGCTATTCCTATGGATCTGATATCCGACGATCCTAATTCGGGAGACTGGGAAGTTGTAATGAACCAATTCAGTGTCCAGGACGTAGCCAAATTGGCAGATCCCGATGAGCTCCTCAGGCAGCTGTTTGGCGGCGGCATTTGAGCCGTATGTATGTATTTATGGGACGGTTATTTTATTCAATTTTAGAGCAGTTTATGAGATTTTTGGTTTGGGATATACACAATACAAAATGAACATTTCGGAGAACGTACATATGTGATGCTTCGTGATGCTGTCACGCGGCTACTAGTCAAAATTTTAGAGCTCTTAGTCTAATGAATTCAAGACGCCTCTGTACCTGCAAGATGGCTCTAACTGAACCATGTTGACAGCAATGCTGTGCCAAGATCGCCCCTTTATTTGACGTCTGACACATTATGCAACGCAAATTCTAGTGTTAGGCGCATAAGATCAACTGAGAACTCAGCTCACATTCATCATCACCCGCGACGCGGTAAGCGGGTAAAAGGCATCCACATTTTCCTTTAATATGTGCGGATCCCTCATTCCATCGCAAAGGGTCAAGGAGTCAAATTCCAATTAGCCCATTTTCAAAGATTGCTTTCACAAGAGGATGCCAGAGAGATTGTCTAATATGGAAATTAAATTATGTTAGAATACAGGAAGAAAACGCAAACATCTAAGAAGAAAAAGGTATTTTAGTCGAAAAAACAGTAAGTAAAAAAAAGATATCATATGCAAACAGGCGCCGGAAATGCAAACTCATTTGTGATTTTTCAAACTTAAACCAAGGTGGAGATTGGGCCAACGTTAAGAGCACTGTCGACAGCAGACAAGATGGAGCCAAGCTCGATGGTGAGCTGGCTGTAGTCAACAAGGTTGTTGGCAAGACCGGTGACGAGCTTGTCCAAGTTGTTGACGAGCTGTCGCAAGTCAGCGGCAACATCCTGGATGGTGTTGGCGTCGAGAAGGCCGTGCAAAAGGTTGTTGACCAAGGAGGCAACGCCGGTCAACAAGTTCTGCAAACCGTTGGAAACAGCGGCCTGCTGGAGCTGGCCAGTGGCGTTCTCAGATGGGCTGAAGCTGTTGACGCTGCCTGTGAGCTGCTCCAAGAAGGAGTTCAACTGAGCAAGCAAGGTCTGAGCATCGTCTGGGACCTGGCCCAAGTTCAAGTGCAAAACGTCGTTCAAGGCGTTGCCGACGAACTGAGCAATCTCAGAGATGATGGTGGAAAGAGCCTCGAAAATGTCCTCGTCTCGGGCGACAATGTCAGCAGACGCAGCGGCGTGTCGAGCCTGAATAGCGACAGCACCGTTTGGCTGAGCGACTGGAGAAGCCAATACAGCAGTAGAGGCGAAAGTAGCAAGAAGGACCTTGTTGATGGCGACCATTGTTAAAACGAGAGATGTGTGTAAAAGTTGTAAAGAGTGGACTTTGAAGAAGTATAAACTTGATGAGGAGACAAAAACTCTAGAACCGAAGCAGATGGCGCCTCCTTTATATATTTCCAATCCTCTTGCTAAGGAACGAAAAATGTCGATCACGAATCGACAGATCTTAGCACCAGAAAAGCAAATGCTAGATTACCGCCGGGGGCCCTGAACCAGGATTAGGGTGACCGCTCAGGCAGTTTGACAAACAGATATCCGTTTGCGATATTTGCGTGCCTTCGAGATCGGCCAAGTCGTCGTCACCCCCTAGTTTTTCACCGATTGCCAAGGATAAGGTAAAGATTCAGTGCTTGAGGAAGATTTCGGTTCCAGCGACGCGGGATAACTTACCAGAACGCTTTTGGAGATTCGAGAATGATCAATGACATGACGAATCGTAGTCTGTTCTTGAGGTACTCGGGCAGATCAGTTTTTCTTAACTCGTTCAACTCAAGCATTTATGGTCGATACTAACACGGAACAGTCGATGCCTCATTGCGATGTGTCGTTAGTCCGGCGATGTCAAGGATCCAGACCGCCTTTGCCATCTGTAGCCGATCGTGAGACTTGAGTGGGTGGAGTGGGTCCCGCGCCCTGACACCTTGAACGCGTCCTAAGCCGCGCGTTATTTACGAGGTAAGGGGGCATGCGGCTGAGTCCAAGGTTTGCGGACAAGTGTGGCTACATTTTTTCATGTATTCATAATGTGAGCTAAGAGGTCTAATTAGGACTACTGAATTCTGTGTATATCATTTAAGCTCATGTCGGCTACGATTTTGGGTCCCTCAAGATGGGTTTGTAGCATCATCGACTGCTCATATTAACAACGCGTATATCGATCCCCGATCTATGCTGCCGCGCATTCGAAGGCGATCGCCGAAAATGGATGAATTGGTATTCAAAAGCGGCAAAGGTGATCAGATATTTCAAGACCTAAACGAGATCGATGTCCTTTTACGGTTGTTTAGTTGTTTTCGTTCAGTTCGGTTGCTGAAAGCGGTCGTTATGACATTCTTAAATAGATCTTGCATATTCTAATCAGTATCTCTCCGATACCTCTCGGACCCTGGTCCACAACTAAAAAGACTTCCGTTCCTGTCCCTGAATAGTGTCTTTGTGCATGCCTCAAGATTTCTGACTGGTCCTGGCTGCTGGTATTTGCCAAGGTCGGCATTTACAAACCGCTCGACACATTTACCACGGTTCAAATATGTGACTGACAAACTCCTCTTACAGCGCAACTCCCACTGAACAATGCCTGGCAGTCGAGCGCGCTGCGGCGCTGTTGGATCACAGTCTAGACTGAAGAATGTTACTGGACCCTGCCGCCCGTCGGTGATCGGGTCATCAACGCCGAATGCCGGTGAATCCTTCAGGTGGCACTACTACTGAGATTTATGTATACAAAGGAATTGAATAAAATTGATTGTGGAGTTCTTGGTCATACTTGGCGGATTCAAATAAAGAGACTGTATTGATGAGCTTGATATTGCGGCGTGGAGCTATCAGAGATTCCAGGTTTTTAGGGTCTGTGTGCGATCCAATGTACTGTAGACTCTATCGGACACTGAAGATCTAATGAGCTACAATGGCCGATCTCGGGTTTACCAAATCCCACTGCATTCGACGCTGGCTGAGAAGTCCTATGGCCATGACCACTGTATTTAAGAGAGATGGTAGAGCGGACGGCTCCATCAATCAGAGCTCTCGGTTCCCAAAGTGTCCACTCATAGCCCATAGAACCTACTCTACTATACTCAAAATCTCACACATGCCGCGTTGTTTGAGTAGTATCAATCGAAGGCTCTTTGGATGTCTCTGTAGCAACGCCAGTAGTAGTTTGCCTGTGGTACTTGCACATGGCATCTAAATGGATAGACATCTATAATATCTAATAATGTACATCTACCACAACATCGAAAGGTACCTTGTTGACAGAGGCAACAGGTCATAAATATTTTCCACTTTTCTGATTCGAATGAGTGCATTGGATGGACAGGTTTGGAATGGCTCGACTAGAGCCAGCTTCTTGTGGCCAATGGCTCGCCATTCCGCTACATGAGGGTCCGTGCTAAAATTATTACAATGGAGCATTGAATTATGTAAACATAGCCAGCGCTCATGACAGTTACGACCGTGCTTGGTAGCTCGGCCTGATTGGGCTCAAGTTCTTGTACCTAACCGATGTGCCATCGACTGTAGCATAGTCTACTGTATCTGGCCATGGTTACAGCGCAACACCGCGCATTTTCCGCAGATCCCAGGCGGTGAAATTATTTCTCATTGTTACACCGGGATCTCAAAGACAAGAAGGCACGGGCTCCGTCATGGCCGCCTAAATAGGCTGCATTCAGTAATGGAAAGGCTTTACAGTGTGATGAAGCAAGAATGTGATTTCATTTCTACGTTCTGTTGTTTCTATTAGAATCATAAATGGATAGTCGCTCGCGTGTCGACGCGTCGTGTTTGGTTTAATCTGTTTATGGCATCTCGTGTACGCGGATCGGAAGAACTGACAAGGGTTCAAAGTCGCACAGGGATTATTCCTGCCGCCTACAAACGGCTCGCCTTCTTTTGACGATGCCCAGTACGTATTTGTTCCAAATATAATTCAACCCCAGATGAGCAAATGGATAATATTTCGGACAGAGCTCAAAGTACGGAGGCGGTCAGGGGAAGAAATTAACGTGGCGGGTCATCGACCGAATTTCAGGGGTGCATAATGCTGATACAGAAGTCTGGACACACGAAGTCGCCGCGGTGAAGTGTGGTCAGAGACTCCTTACGAGGCAAACAAGGGCGTTGGTTTTTTGAGTGAATACCCTTTCGAGGCTTTCGACCGATATCATCTGATGTCAATTGGACCAAAGCCGTCAAGCCCCGTCATCAAGAGTTGAGTGGCGGAACCAGGTAATTCAAATAGCCGAAATCCATTTTATCCGTAAAAGTCCTCAACTCACGCACTTGGCTCTGTGATTTGACGGTATGATGTCGATGGATTGCTTAAAATTTACTGAGATGATTTGATCGGGTTCTGGGTTAGATGGTATTGAACGCCTAGCAGACGTACTACGGAAGGGTATCTGGTCTTAGTTGATTAAACCGTCGCCAAATTGTGGAAATAAGCGCGAATAGTGTCCTTTTCAGTCATTTCGTAGGTCAAGCCATAATCAGGGTGCTGCACAATGAATCGGCTTTGGCGTGCCCAATCATTATCTGTTCAAATTTTTTGTGTGTAGTCCCATTTCTGGGATAATCTGTATGACTTTATAGTATGGCGATGTATCTGGACTGTACCGAAACTGTCAAGGACGTGCCGGAGAAGTCCGGCATTTGAGCCGCACAGATCAAGCCGCAGAACGAAGAGAATTAGACAGGGCTATGTACACTTATACCGCTAGCTTGGCATGGCATTTGCGCTGTATTTTTGGATTTCTGCTTTGGACTCGATACGAAGAAGGTTGAATGGATGGAACCAGAGTGTAGATGTACCAGAAACTGAAAGCCACCGTAGACACATCCCCTCTTTAGCCAATAATCTTGCCGCCAGGTTGCCAGTTGGTATTCTTATGTCTTTAAGATGTGTCTAGGCTCATTTGGTTGATTTTTGAGGTTTATTGGGCCTCTTCTTTGCAATAATTGTGGCCACAAGGATGCACCAGATGCCCGTACACGTCCGGAATGAGTAAAGACGTGGCTCCAGGTAGTTAAATAACGAGATCATACCAGCCCATGTGAGCAGCTGAGGTTTTCTGCAGTAGCGACTTGTGATAATGCTGGCTCGTCTCTGTAGCTTGTATGTAAATGGATACGTGGCAAACCCACCAAAGTCCATCCGTATGACGAGTTAGTGGCAAATCCACCAAGGTCCGATATGACGAGCCAGCACAGCCGTAGAAACCCCAACAGTGCGCTGAACTATGGAATCCTTTGCAAAGCACATATATTATCCCTCGCACGGTCTCCTCGTGTGTGTCCTACCTTCAACACAGATCATGAAATGAAGCGTACAGCGCCGACAGGGGTGTCACATATGGCCGAGAATCAAGAGAGCAGCATTCCTTTGACCTGTACTTAATCATTGGTATGAATTTCGTGAAAATTATTGTCTGAGCTCGTAATGGCATGCGATGGGATGCAATCGTATGGAGTAGCCGCCATATCGAAATGGCGACACGAATGTGGTGTTGTAGAGTAGCCACTATAGTACAAGTCAGGGCATCCAACCAGCACTCGACGCTATAGACTTGTTCCAGCTTAGCTTCACCTCTCACCAGACCACCAGACTGCTCTCCTGTGCCTAGCGGGATACACGGAATACCCTAATATCAGACACGCTCTCGCTGTCCAAATCCAGGCACAAATCTCCTCTTTCGCGCGGGATGGATATTATTGTTTCACCGATTTGGATAATCTATTGATTTTTCTCCACTTTTTCCTCTTTTAATGCGCGCTGTAGCTCTGGTGAGGAGGCTGTACATATTAAGAACTCGGTCAATACCGAAAAGTATACTCTTTCAACGCGACATATGCGGGGAATACATGAGAAAATGCATGATCTAATTTAGAAATAAAAATAATTCAGCAACTGGCTGCTTTCATTCTTCGATTTTGATACATTGTTGTAATACATGGTAATGTGGAGAAGTGGTGCTCGAACTTAGCTGCCACATACGACCAACGCGAGATGAACACAAGTCCGTTTATTAGCTGGTATTTCAGTAGCCAGTGCTAATAAATCCACGCTCTTGTATTGTGAGTTCCTTGTGGTGCCATGCTACGTTGACAAATTGGCACTATTCAGTTGGAGGAGAACATTGGACATTATCAAGCAAGTACACAAAGAAATGACCTACAAACACAGTAAAATCTAAATTGGGTTTAAAAAAGTCATCAATGTATGATGTATATGCCCCATGATTCAAAGTCTCGATAGTCAAGTATGGAATGCTAAAGAGCCATCGTTTTGCGGCCTTGTCCTAGGAGCGCCGCCAATTGTTGGGCAAACTTCAATTGTACGAGCTACCCGCCAAATCCGGTCGTCAAAATAGCTCATCTATTCGGGGTACACAAGACAGTTTTCTCCGCATTGAGCACTACGGCCCTATGTCTTATGTACAGTTTGGGGTAGATCAGATACCTACCGTACGCTTATCAAGATGCAAGATACGTAAAGCATCGGATATATTTCTGTCAAGCGCTAAATGGAGCAGGAGATGTACTGGGCATGAAGATAAAGTGGAGATCATGACACCGTGGATCGTTGGGCCAACACGGGCCAAACGGTTCGGCCTCGATAGATGAGAACAAATACATAACCAGTTTCAACAGTGCGTACGCGTCATAACATCTGTAACATCTACTAGTACTGTACAAAGCCGACTTTCGCATTCTCTTACCCCGGTTTAATGATTGCATGGTGGGGTAGAGACATGAATCCAAAACAGCACATGGAGTTGACCGAGTTTGTAGTACTGTACAAGACCCTGGGGTGCTTCGAATGCAGAAGACTTCTACTGAATATGCATCTAGCTACAGGCTATTTGACCGGTTCTGAAAAAATTTCAGTGCCGTGGAAGGGGCAAATATTATTCGGAACCATTAGACGGTTCCGGCTTTCCACAGCTCAAGTACCAGTACTGCTACGAGGTACACAGCACAGCCAAGGCGAACAGCATAACCAGATCCAACGTCTACGACAGCTTACAAATGGACTGATGTGAATGGTGTTCGAATTTCTGTGTCAAGGTTATACTGCTCAATTCATCTAGCCCGCTCCAAAATGGCCCACATGAATTTTTCAACAGTTTATACCGGTAGCACCGGCATGGCATTGAACCAATCTCAACAACTGAAGAGAGCGGCACGGTAATATGATAGTGCATTGATAGTGCCATCTGTGGCTCTTATCCAAATCCGTCTATTGGCTCATCGCATCTTGTTAGCCCCGAGCTAAGCATAACAGGTGCATATGCGAACCCCCTCTTGGAAAGGTCTCACCGTGCTGGGAAAACAGCATATGCTGTGAGGGGCATTATTCATAAATGCTTGAGAAAACTGAAGTTCATTACAACTGTACAAACAAGCCAGGGACGCGTATACCCACCTTCAAGGAATACCACTATTACTTGCCATCCCAGTCCCTAATAATGGCTTGCAACAGTTGAAACTGTCTGCAGACCTAATGGCGCGCACATGCATATAAGTGCAACATTATGAGGCTTAAAATGTGGCTAGTAGCAATTTCTATTTCTCAAAGCACAGACTCAGAAGCACAAAACAAACATATCGTTAAGCTCACAAAATAAAGACTAGTAGATATGATTTCCTTCATTGCCATCAAAAATAAAAAAGGCTACCGGCAAGTTCGGCCCAAGTACCTGGGAACAGAGAGCCCCTCCTTTCGCCAGGACATCCCAATTCCAGTCTCTGAGACACGCTGACTTTTTCACGCTGCGTCATTGACTGAAAGGTGAGAGCAGCTCTTGAGCAGGCGAGAGAGGGACGAAAACAAAATGAGAACGCGGGAGGAGGGGCCTGAGGGCGGGAACCCAGTGCCTTGTGGAATTTTCGCACCTCCGCCCTCCCGGGCAGACAGATTTTTCACGTCTCTTGGCTCGGGATCCACCTCCCATCGCTCATCGCATAAGTCTTCCGAGAGACAGCTAAAACGCACCGAAGGAATCTAATGAAAATACACACTGGTGCAGCGTATCGAGTCCATAAGAGGCAGGGGCCGAATGTACCATCTAATCTTTGTTCAGGGACCGCACATTAGACTTGCTTACATGCCAGATTCTGGGGAAAGTCCTCAAAGCAGCAGAATAACAGATTGCAACTATAGAGAGGAGATTATCTTTTTCGTCACAAATATGCAATGGACATAGCCGAAGACGCATCGTCTGCAGACAAGTGTTCAGATGAGCCTCGCGCTGACTCGCAACGCCTAGGCTTCTACCCCACAAGAAAGAAACAAATGGATGATCGCCAACTGTAGAATGATGCGTAACAGCCTGTTTCAATATCGGTATCATGCGAGCGAGCAGCCAAAGGGTACCTTTTGGCTTGCGCGCCACCACCGCCGCCAAACAGTGCCGGCTTGCCAACGTAGGTAACGCTCATAGTGCGTCTGTGCCCACTGCACATCCTGTCTTCGATGGACACGCCGATATATAAAGAAGAGAATATCCTCGAGGGTCTTACTCCATTCCATTCGACTGATCTCAAGGATACCAACCAACATCCGCCAACCTTTCTCTCACCTATTCACACAAGTCTGACGGATCAGCAATATGCATTATCTAGGAGGTCTTCGGGGCTCTGCCCTTAACACTGCTTGTGTTCTTCTCGTTACATTTCCGGCCTTCATGTGCTATGGTTATAATCAATCAGTGGCAGGAGGTCTACTCACACAGCCTTCCTTTGTCAAGCAGTTCCCTGCTATCGATACCGTCTCCGACACTCTGAGCGATTCTCAGAAGCAATACAACTCCACGATCCAAGGTATATTTCGCTAACTGACCATGAGAGAGAATGCTAACTTAATAAAACCAGGTACTGTTATTTCGCTTTATACAGTCGGTGGTATTTTCGGGGCACTTTCAACTTGCATTTGGGGCGACAAGCTTGGCCGAAGAAACTTCATCTTCGCGTCCTCAGCGTTGGTGATGATCGGTGCCATCTTGATGGCTTCGTCATTTAGCCTCGGCCAGTTTATTGTTGCTCGAGTGATCCTGGGCTTTGGTACTGGTGCAATGTCGGGTACTGTTCCTGTCTGGACGTCAGAGCTCTCAAAGATCGAGAACCGAGGCTCGCATACTTCGTCTGTTGGCTTTTTCTTGTCTATTGGTATTGCTCTCGGTTTATGGATTGATTTGGGTCTATCATTTGTTAAAGGTAACTCGGCCTCATGGAGATTTCCTTTGGCGTTCCAGATCTTGTTCTGCGTCGTGGTTATGGGATTCATTTACTCTCTGCCAGAATCCCCTCGATGGCTGCTCACCAAGGGCCGAGTCGAAGAAGCCAAGTGCATCATGGCTGTCATCAACGACTGTGACATCAACGCTGACCTTATTCTCCGGGAGTGCCAAGAGATCACCCACTCTTTGGAAGTCGCTTCTCAAAGTACTATGAAGGATATGTTCCGAATGGGCGAAACCCGTATTCTTCACCGGGCCCTGCTTGCTATTGCAGCCATGTTCTTTTCTCAGATTTGTGCAATCAATGCTCTCACCTTCTACGCCAACACAATCTTCCAGCAGTATCTTAAAATGACCCCTGTTGTTTCTCAGGTACTTTCTGGCTCTATGGAAATCATTCAATGCATTGGTGCAGCTGCAGCCATGTTCACGATTGATCGATTCGGTCGACGACCGCTTATGCTCTTTTCCGGTGTCGGTATGTGCATCTGCATGGCCCTCCTGGCCGGCCTTACATCCAACGCGAACAACCAGGCTGCTCTTGATGTTGCTGTAGTTGCTCTGTTTGGTATCAACTTCATTTACTCGGTCGGTTTTGCCGGATGCTGCTTCTGCTACTCTGCGGAGACATCTCCTTTGCATGTCCGATCGTTTGTCAATGGTTTCGCCGTCGCCACCACTTGGTCTGTCAACTTCTTGATTGCAATGGTTAGTCCTGTGGCTATGAGCTCGATCGGCTACAAGTACTACATTGTGTGGGCTGCGGTCAACGGTTTCCTTATCACTCCATTTGTCTACTTCTTCTTCCCAGAGACCAAGAAGCGATCTTGTGAAGAAATCGACAACATTTTCCTACAGTCTCAAAACTTTTTCGACACTGTGGGCATTGCTCGTCGAATGCCGTACCACAACCAGGCCAAGTCGATCAATGGGCTCGACGAAGAAGGCATGTCTACTACTCCAGTTGAGAACATCAGCGTGACTGGCGAGACTCTGGAGAAGAAATAAACTATTTATTCCAACAATTTTTTATTTTTTTCGCGGTTCTACACACGCACACGATACTATTGAAGGGCGATGGGTGATGGGCGAGAAGGTGATATGATGTTACGATTTTTACTATACGAATTTTATTTTTTTTTATTTTTAAACTACAAATACTGCATTAGACCGTTATTTTTTTCAATGGCAACTTTTTTCTTACTCAAAAAAAGATTTTTCTTTGCACGCATTGCCGTGAGACTTGTGAATATCAATCACCAGTTATGACGCTCGGGACACGCTACATTCGGGTCAACGCCGGCCGCTTCCTCCGAGCACCGAGGTTGTGAGCCTCACGAGGCGCGCTCAGATGCGGCGTGCTTGAAATTAATAGATAGCCAGTAGACCATGAGAATGTCGGTCGCCACACCCGCGCATACCGGTAAAGTGACTCACTGATGTAATGTCTATTTGCTCTTGTGTTTCGAGGAAAACTCGGAAAAGATAAAGTGTGCAACACTTGTGCAAATGTATGTTGAACTTTTTCAAGCAGTTGAGTTTGTCAAAGGCTGCCAGCAGTACTTCTTAGAAGTCCATTAATAGCTCCTGTACAAAGCTTTAGAGTATAGCTCAACAGTTTGAACCCCGTGCTCAATCGGTACGCTGAATTGGTGCCTACCGTATAATTTTGAGACGAACTAGTACTGAATCCCGAATCTAGTACCAGGTACAGTAGTCTAACCTTCGCGACCGTTTTTCAAAGCGTGCGCAGGAGCGCGCTGCCAAGGAAAGTCGTTGCCGGATCCACGCACATAACACCGGGATTGGGGGTAAATTGATATCAGCCAAGTTGAAAAGTTCAGGATATGAATACTGAACGGATAATCTATCGTCGAATATTCTCCGAATGGAGAAACACTCGCTATTATCCCGAAGTGCGGCTGGGCCAATCTGCCAATCTGCCTCCCGCGCGAGACGGATCCGCTCGAAATGCCATAGACAT
Organism: Blastobotrys petasosporus; assembly: GCA_030580095.1. Classification (NCBI taxonomy): domain Eukaryota; kingdom Fungi; phylum Ascomycota; class Dipodascomycetes; order Dipodascales; family Trichomonascaceae; genus Blastobotrys; species Blastobotrys petasosporus. Next base: position 44,540 of record JAKTSG010000024.1, read on the forward strand.
GCATCTCTTATTCCAGTTTGAAATCAGGTTTTTGGGAATATCTAGATACTATCTATAGTTGGAGTCTTAGCGTTAAAGCACCGCTTCGACATTCGACTGCCCGTTAACGATGCGTTATGAACTCTCACAATAACTTGACACCGCCCATCAGAATTTCAATAGTTGTTTCTAGAGAAGTACCACTATTCATTGTAGCCTTAGCCTTATACGATTCTGATGCGCGCCTCCTCGCCATACAGCTGCCACTATGCACATGTCTCTACCAACCAACACCTGTACAACCCGCTCGCCAGTTCGGCATGAGCTTTCTTGACGTCTACACTACCTTGTTTTTGCCAAGCTAATTCCAATAACCTATCAGACGACTCACCTACCTCCTCTCCGGCTTGATTACGGGCCGTATGTCCGTAGACTTCCCCCCTTTCAGGGCCGAAAATTTCAGGCCAGGCCGCCGCTTCTTACACCGCGGAGCGCGCGCCTCAGCGAAAGGAAAGAAAAAATGTACGGACTTTTGGGCGGCATTTTTGCTGGAGCCTAAGGTTTTTAGAGGAAAATTGCGGAGTAATGTGGGGTGGAAGATGAGCTTGACGTGTGAAAAAAAAGCCCGCTATAATCTACAGTGTCTGTGAGACTAACTTTTTGTGACATGGGGTAAACCTTAAAAGCGGACCATATCCCCACCTGTTTCGACTTATCGTTCTTGCCATCGATATACTCGTCTTCCGCCTTATTGTAAACGTGTCAATCTCACTCGTCAAGGCAAGATGATGGATACAAGGAACCTCGTGTCCTTCGACGTGGATCAGCTCATCAAAGAGCTCACTCTTGAACAGAAGATCAAGCTGCTGAGCGGTAAGCATCATTGCTCCATTTCTTACAGGGCGCTAACGTATACATAGGCAAGGATTCATGGCACACATATCCAATTCCAGAAAAGAACGTACCATCTATTCGAGTTTCTGATGGGCCAAACGGACTTCGAGGCACCAAGTTCTTCAACGGTGTTCCATCCGCATGCTTCCCATGCGGAACAGGCATGGCGGCTACTTTTGATCATGAGCTTTTGCGACAGGCCGGTGAATTGATGGCTCAGGAGGCCAAGGCCAAGGGTGCTCACGTCATTCTGGGGCCAACAATCAACATTCAGCGTTCGCCACTTGGCGGACGTGGATTCGAGTCCTTCTCGGAGGATCCAGTCCTGAGCGGCAACTGTGCTAGCGATGTCATCAACGGTATGCAATCCAAGGGCATCCAGGCAACCATCAAGCATTTTATCGGCAATGATCAAGAAGATGAGCGACGAGCAGTAGACGCCCAGATCCCTCAGCGAGCCCTCCGTGAGATTTATCTTATGCCATTCCAAATTGCTTTGCGTGATTCTAGCCCATCAGCATTGATGTCTTCATACAACAAGGTGAATGGTGTGCATGTTGCTGAGAACGAAGTTCTTCTCAAAGGCGTCCTTAGAGACGAATGGCAGTACAAGGGCATGGTCATGTCCGATTGGTATGGCACTTACTCCACTGATCTTGGTGTCAAAGCCGGAAACAACCTGGAGATGCCTGGCCCTGCTATTTGGAGAGGAGAGCGTCTTGAGGATGCTGTCCACACCCGCAAAGTCGGCATGAACGACATTGACGAAAACGTACGACATGTCTTGAACCTCGTCAAGAAAGCTGCGAACGAGAGTGGCTTGCCAGAGAACGCTCCTGAAGGCGAGAATAATAATGCATCTACTGCTAAGACGCTTCGACAACTTGCTGCAGACTCCATAGTCGTGTTGAAGAACAGCGACAGTGTCTTGCCTTTGAAGAAGAGCTCCAAGACTGCAGTAATCGGCCCTAATGCCTTGACTGCGGCTTACTGTGGTGGTGGATCGGCTTCAATGGCAGCATACTACACCGTCTCTCCGCTTGAAGGTGTTGCCGGCAAGGTTGCTATCAAGCCAACTAGTACAATTGGTGTTGACGTTGCCTTGTCTCTTCCACTAATTGGTGAGCAACTCACCAACTCTGAGGGTAAGAAGGGATTCACATTCAAGTGTTACGATGGACCACAGAGTGACCCATCTAGAAAGCTTGTGGACACTCTGCACCTCACAAACTCATACATGTTCATGGCTGATTACAAGCCTGAGATTGGCGACAAGGACACCTTCTTTATCGACATTGAAGGATACTTCACTCCTGAGGAGGATGCCGAGTATGAGTTTGGCTGCATTGTGAACGGAACTGCTTGGGTCTACATTGACGACGAGCTCATCGTTGACAATGCTACTAAGCAGCGACAGGGTACTGCCTTTATGGGATCCGGCACCATCGAGGAGACGGGCAAGAAGTTCTTGAAGGCAGGCCAAAAGTACAAGTACACTACCCACTTTGGAGGTGCCAAGACATCTAAGCTCGGCAAATCTGCTACTGTCATCTTTGGCGGCGGTATGAGGCTCGGTGTCCGAAAGGTGATTTCTGCAGAGGAAGAACTGAATAGAGCCATCACTTTGGCTAAGGAAGCCGACCAGGTCGTCCTGGTAGTTGGCTTGACCAGTGAGTTCGAGTCTGAAGGTTTCGATAGAGAGCACATGGATATGCCAGACGGGACTGATAACCTTGTTGAGAAGATTCTAGAGGCTAACCCAAACACTGTCGTGGTTGTGCAATCTGGAACTCCTGTGACACTTCCATGGACTGAGAAGGCATCCACCATTGTTCAAGCATGGTACGGTGGTAACGAGAATGGTAACGGCTTGGCTGACGTATTGTTCGGTGATGTCAATCCTTCCGGTAAGCTTCCTCTCTCGTATCCAAAGCGTGTTGAGGACAACCCTGCATTCTTCAATTACAAGTCCGAGAATGGTGTCACTGTGTATGGTGAGAACGTCTATGTCGGCTATCGATACTACGAGACCGTGAAGCGTGACGTGCTCTTCCCATTCGGTCACGGTCTCTCTTACACCACTTTCGAATACGACCAAGTTCAAGTCCAAACCGACGCTGACCGAGACTTGCTTGTGGCCACAGTGCAGGTTACCAATACCGGATCGCTTTCCGGAAAGGAGTCTGTACAGATTTATGTGTCACAAGATAAGCCATCTATCCGACGGCCAGTGAAGGAGTTGAAGGGATACGCCAAAGTCGAGCTTGCTCCTGGTGAGACCAAGACAGCTGTCGTGACTCTTTCTTTGAAGTACGCTACTTCCTTCTGGGACGATTCGCGAGATCAGTGGATCAGTGAGAAGGGCGGCTATGCAATTCATGCTGCCTCGTCAAGTGACAATATCAAGTCAACTGCTGCTTTCACTGTTTCAGAGACTAAATGGTGGTCTGGACTTTAATCAAGTCCGTCGAGGTCTATGAGCATTAATTATGAGTTTATGTATAGATTGGTATAAACAGCTGATGATGATGAAATTATAAATTTGATTACATGGAGTGCGGCGATTCAGAATATATGGTCTATGATGAGCACCACGTTGAAACACATGGCCCATGATGAGACCCACCCCGAGGAACTTGTCCGATGAAGATATGTCGTAAGATGCAATAAGTGGCAAAATCGTCTACAGAAGAGTAAAAAAATAGTATAGTGGGCTCTGATGTCATCAGACCCGGTCGACGTCGAGTGCAAAGTTTACCTAAAGGAGTTAGACTCGAAAAGAAAATTCACAGCCTTGCTTGTGATTGATAGAATACACAGCCCAAGCAGTGTATCCTTTTTAAGATGAAGGACTAAATCAGTGGGGAAGACGAGGTACACCTCTCGGCTGATTTCCTCCGGTGCGTTGCGCATTAATATACGGCATGGAAGGAAGCAGCGGATACACTTCCATTAAAAGCGCCGTGGGATTGCATCCTTTGATTTTTTTTCATTCACATCTAGTTTGATCAAGGCAACTGATAGTTTAGAGATTGCTAGAGCGGCCAGTTCTTCAGGAGTACATTGGGGTCTGTACAATCCTGCACTAAAGCCTTGAAACTGCACAACATCTCTGGTCTAAACATTTTAGCTCCTTTATGGTAGCTTGAAATACTGGATCCAAGACGATCCAAGGGTGGCGAGCGACTTTCACGGCCATTCATCAGTCCAGTATACTGATACGGTTCGACGGCAGGCTGTGTGAACTGTGAAGAGAGTTTATGATAAGATATCCGGAAGGTACAACGAAGTAAACATAAAAGATAAAGAAAATGTCTTATAATATATAATTAAGTGGATAGGCCCATAAAGATTTAGGGTGCATAAAATAGACTGCTTGGCTTGGAAAAAATCCTGACGCTTCGCTACCTTAGTGGCGATCTAGGGGGAGTTCGGCTCATCATCTGTATCTGTCGATAAGTGTTTCTCAACTCCACTTCCACGCGTTCAGCTTCATCTTGCCTTGTTCGCAATTTGTCCAGCACATCGTTGGTTTGTCGTTGCCGTTTGAGCTCGTTGATCTCCTCCCTGTAAGCGTACTGCTCGTCCAGCAAGAACTGCAACTTCTCCTCAACAGTGTCAAAAAACTCGTCCATGTTTGCCTTTAACCTTCAAATAGCTTGCAGTGCTGATGATAAATCGTTCGATTAGCAGATGAGCAAAGCTTGTACTTTTTTTTGAACTCAGTGACTTTTTCGGTGGCTGAGGGAGTCGGAGTCGTACTTATAGCCAACGGGGCACACCCTTTGAAATAATATTCTGACTCTCTGTGGCGACCGACCTGTTTGCTACAGATCCCAAGCGATAGTTTGCATCTGTTGCAGTTTTCTTATTCCGCCTCCCGAACAATTTGTGATCATACGTGGAGCATCCCGTCGCATGCATCAAAATCGAGTCTAACCCAAAACGGTATATACCCACGTACTGACTAAAGCTGGGCCCACCCCCATCAGTTTCTATAGCTTACATGGCGAAGGAATAGCCCGAAGCATTGTGTCCAATGCGGCGTCTCACATTGGCTAGTTGCAGAAGATCAGACGCCTCTGCCGGTCAAAGTTTTGTTAGTAGGTTGGTGCGACCAGCCAGCAGTTTGGCAAACACAAGATGCGGTATATCGACACCGCCAAAAAAATTTTCACTTTGAGGTTGGGTGTGTTCCATATCAGCCAAATACCTCACACGGCATATAGGTTGTAGTGAGTTACTTTGCCACAAGGGAAGATCTTATGTGGTCAAGGGTCGCAAGGGTAAGAAACATTGAATTCCAGAGTACTTCGCAACGCCACATACTTGTATCCACAGCGCGTTGATCTACCAACAGCTTTTCAATGTGGAAATTTGCACGTTGATGCTCGATAACTAATAGATATGATGTGTAACTCTTAGAGGTCACTATTTCCAACACTAGGATCTATCTATTCGCCGTGCCTTCCATAACGATGACTCAGTGGCCAGGATCCCTACTTCATTTGCCTTACCAAGACCGGTACCCGCGTTAAGGCAGACTAAATCTTTGTATCTAGTTCAAAGACGAAGTTGCGAATACTCGGCAAAGTTAGCTTCCACCTTGTACATAAATTGACTATACGCATGATCCAATCGCGTGGGCCGTGCCTAGAATCTTGTCTCATTCAGTCACGCGTCCTTCAATCTAAACACGTCGCGACATGACATTCACCAAGGCAGTCCGCTACCAGTAGATAAATACCAATGCCCAAAGCTCTTTGATTTTGCTATCTGGTCATCTATTCGTTGAAAATTTCAGGAGGTTCCAAATGGCAAGACTGAATCACTTGTTCGCGTGCGGCTCTTATCCCGCCAGTTTCCCCGCCAAGGTCGGCGGGCGGGCCCCCCATGTTAGAATGCCCGAGATGCTACGTTAAGCGCTGATGTCTCTGATACGATTTCTCCCTCAAGTCTTGCTTGGCTGACACTTACTTCTCCGTCTTGCACTCCAAACGATGAAGCTAGGGCAATTGACATTTTCGTTACCAGCCTTGTTTTCAAGCGCAGTAAATGTATCGGTAGATCCGCTACCAGCTCCAACATATATCCGTTGGAGCAGTGGCACGCCAATCGGCCTTGCTAAAGATCTCCAACTCGAAGGCACAAGCAACGAAATCATCCAAAACGCATTCGAGCGAACGCTACAGCACCTAAATCAAGACGTATCCGATGAGACTTATGGCGTCGACCCCACAGTCTCTAAATTGGTAGTCCATGTTGCCGACATCAACGCCGATTTGCAACATGGCGTGGACGAATCCTACAGATTGGATCTTACCAGGGACAGTCTAAAGATCAAGGCAAAGACCACCTGGGGTGCACTTCATGGACTTAAAACACTAGAACAAATTGTGCTAGGTGGAAAAGATGGGTTTATTATCGAGGCTCCGGTCCAGATCAAAGATAAGCCTCTGTACCCTTACCGTGGCTTACACATTGATACTGCTCGAAATTTTTACTCGTTGGATTCGTTGAAACGTCAAATTGACGGCCTATCCTATGCTAAAATGAATGTGTTCCACTGGCATCTTACCGACTCGCAAGCATGGCCACTTTTCATCAAGTCGTACCCAAAGATGACGGACGATGCGTATTCCGCCAAGGAGGTTTACTCAATTGAGGATGTGAAGGAGATTGTTGCATATGCCAAAGCACGTGGTGTTAGAGTCATTCCTGAAATTGATATGCCTGGCCACTCTGCAGCAGGATGGCAACAGATTGATCCTGCGCTGTTGGCATGCTTGGACACAAACTGGATGGAGACCGCCGTCGAGCCAACTCCTGGACACCTGGAGATACTTAACCCAGATGTGTACAAGCATTTGGAAAATATCTACAATGATGTGAGTGAATTGTTTGAGGATGCCTTTTTCCATGTCGGTTTTGATGAACTCAACACTGGCTGCTACAAAACTTCCGAACGAACTATGAGCTGGCTAGAGGAAGACCCATCGAGGAGCTGGAAAGATTTGACTCAATATTGGGTTGACAAGACGTTGCCAATTTTCCACAATCGTGAAGATAGAAGATTGATCATGTGGCAGGATGCAGTAACTTCGGTAGACATTCCAGCACACAACATTCCAAAAGATGTCATTTTGCAGGCTTGGAGCGGCGGAGCAAGAAGCGTCAAAACTGTCACGTCAAAGGGCTACGATGTGATTGTTTCTTCATCCGACTTTTTCTATTTGGACTGTGGGTTCGGCAATTGGATCGGTGACGATTCGGACGTGCTTGTGCAGCACGATCCAAATCCAGGTCAGGCAAGTTACAACTATGGCGGCACTGCCGGCTCCTGGTGCGGCCCATACAAGTCCTGGCAGCGAATCTACGCGTTTGATCTTACCGAGGGATTGACCAAGCAGGAAGCAAAGCACGTTCTTGGTGCTTCCGTTGCGCTGTGGTCTGAGCAGTCTGACGGCCACATTGCTGATATGATGATTTGGCCACGAACCGCAGCACTTGGAGAGTTGCTTTGGTCAGGAAACAAGAACTCTCAGGGAGAGAACCGAGCTAAGGAACTCACTCAGCGACTGCTTGCATTCCGTGAGCTGTTGGTTCAGCGAGGTATTAGTGCTGCACCTGTCATGCCTAAATGGTGCTTGAGAAACCCTGGCAAGTGCGATGGCAGAGAGCCTACTGTGATGCCTGTAGCTCATTAAAATGGACAAAAAAGAGACATATTGCTATTCTGTTGTATAAAAAACGCATATCTTAGTTTGTAAGTGTGATAGATTCCCAGAATTCCAGATTCCCTAGAACTTGGCGGCGACTGCCGGATCGCTGGTTGGTATATAGTCAGCATGGAGCTCGTAGAGCTCCTTCCACATGGCATCGCGGTGGAAGTTGGGCCACATTGGAATATCTGTAAAAATCACCTTCACTTTTTTACGGTGCGCCCTTGATAGTATAGACTTGATGAGATCCGTCTGGTCGTCGGCCTTGTCTCTATTCTGCGCTGCTCTGGCGCTTTCCAACGTGCCCACGACCACGGGCGATACCTCCGGATTGATCGTGATGCCTAGCTTCTTGGACGAAACGGAGATGTTCGCCATGCTCTCGGCGTAGAAGTAGTCTCTAATCGCGGCACGCTCGGCGATATGCCGCACACGTCCCTGGACCACGATCGTGAACACCGACATTGCGACGCGCGGAAGGACCGCATCAGCTCGGAACGGCGATTCTGAGGGTGTCGGCCGTGAAGTGACGCTGCTGTCGTATGTGCTCAGAAAGTTTTCTTTACTCAACGGCTCGAGCTCTCTTATCAACGCGCTCAATGTCGCTTCCGGCTCGGTTCGCAGTCGCACCACAATCTGCACCGATTGCCCAGGGCTTCGATAATACAGGCCACGCCATTTGGTTCTATTCTTATCGACCATCTCGTTGTTGACGAACCGGGCCATGTTCAGCATCGGCAGCACGTACCAATCGGTGAACGTGCGGTCCTTCTCCAGCACTGCTTCATCGCTTCCAACAAGCAAGAATCCGTCTTTCAGCCACACGTCAACGCCGATGGAAGTAACGCCATGCGACAATGCAGCGACGAGCGAGCCACGAAGCTGTGTGTCGTCCAATACGTGAATCGGTTTCTGTTCCTAGTTAGTCTTGTGTTATTCACGGTTGTACCGGGTAGGCTCACTGGAATGATAGTGCGCGTCAAGTCGATGGGTACAATCCGGCGCTGCTTGGCTCCTTGATAGGCCACTTCTCTGATGCCATCCAAAATGTCCATGCTAGTGGCCACCATGGTTTTTTGAGTATCGAAATAGTGTTAGTGTTTGTGGTGTGGGTTGGTCGCGAGCTCTGTGGATATCTAGCCGTACGAAACCGACATGATACAATCTTGAACCATTCGGTTTTGTGACTTCTGTACTAAAGTGATTCAAAAGAACAGAGACCAGCATACAGTTATGTACCGTATTTTTGATACAATTGACGATCTAGAAAACGGACGCAATCGGTAGTGGCTGTTTGCTTAACTTTGAACGGTCTCAGCCGTGCACCCGTTTGCATCTCGATTGCCTTTTCCGCCCTGATGAACCTACTGCTCTACGGTACATAACTCGTGAACTAACTTATTAGCAGTAAACTCTTTTAGAGGAATTTATGGTAGAATTCTAGCCAATAGCAAAGAAAGAATTGCAATTTCATGTTCTATTCTGGTAGTTAGTCCCACGCAGCATGTGCATTGTCCAGCTGCGAGCGAGGCTGGCATCTCGCGCGCTCGCCCCTTAGGCTCCTCCACACATCAGCGGCGCCGCCCGCAGAGTAGGGGAAACGGCTTGCTTGTTATCCTTATAACCCAGATATCGTAAATACTACGCGAATCCACGACGACAGGCGTGAGGCCCTATTCATATCCTCCTCACATCCAATACCATGTCTGTCAACTCGGACTGGCAGGATGATCAAGTGGACGGATCCGCCATCGCCGCTGGTGGTGACGACGATAAAAAGCCCAAGCAGAAACGTTCGCAAGCGTGCGTATCTTGCCGGCGACAAAAGATGAAATGCCAGTTCAGTCATAAGAGCGACCCTCCTCGGTGCGACCGTTGCCGACAATCGAATATCGAGTGCAAGTTTGAAATACGAGCAAACGACAAGCAATGGACAGCGTCCGTGGAGGACAGATTGAAGAAACTGGAGGAAGGATTACATTACCTGATGGATATTATACAACAGAACAGTCAATTCGGGTCACCCATAGCTGAAGGAATATGGGCTCGTCAGAAAAGTCTGAACAGTACTACCAAAGACCTGGGTGGTGGTGGTGTTGGTCGTTCGGCGGTGGGAAGCAAGGATTTCAGTACAAACGGTCTACTACCCATAATTGGACCAGTAGTGGATTCTCCTAATGAAGATTCTCCGAGACCGGCTAAAAGACAAAAGAAGAAATCTTTAGAAGACGCTATTGATAGAGGTCTGATCGATATCAACCAGGCAGCAGATCTCATTGCATTTTTCAACAACAAGCTTTCACGGTACTTGCCAATACTGGTGTTCAAGTACATGCCACAATTCGACATTTCGATACGAACAAAATCGCCATTGCTGTTTGTGTCAGTATTGAGTGTGGCTTCCTTGTACAATGATGAATACCAGGGCAAGCATCCTCAGTTCCGGAATGAATTCGAAATGATGGCAGACTGTATCGACATTGACGATGAGACCGATCTCATGGACAGTATTTATAATATTTTAGCGCTCAGTCTCGCAGGTGCATGGCTGGGTGGGGAGCTCGGGTTCAGAATGTCGTTGAAAGCGAGCGAGATTGCAGGCACGAAACTGCCCGGAGTACAGAATAGTCTTGGCCCCGAGCAGCAAGCACAGAAAGAGATGCTGGGGGCCATTGGGCTTATGACGTATATCACTGAGCAGAGGCTTCGAATTATTTATGCACGACCAGTAGAGCCCAGCCAAAAAGTCAAGGGCCAGGGCCGAGACCAGTTTTTTGCACAGTTTTTGGAGTCTCAAATGAGGCATCGCAAGGGCCACCATGAGATGGACGTTGCAGAGTTGAAGATCACTGCCAATGTGGAGCTGTGTGCAATTATACTTACGCTACAACTTGATCTATACCGAGAAATCAAGATGGAGATTATAACTCATTGGAACAACCAGCTGGACCGATGGCTTGCTGATTGGATGGGTAAGCTGACGGTGAACTTGCTTCCTAGCTCGTGGAAGCCTGTGTTGCTCACATTTCATTTCGCCAAGTTGTTCTTGAACAGCCTGGTTGTGGGGAATGTCAAGCCTGGTGTTGAGACATGGCAGTCGCCAATCGATGACAAGATGGATAATGAAACTAGATGCCGGTTTCTAAGGGTTGCAGAGCATTCGGCCATGGATATTTTGGAGATGCTTAACCGGGACCGCGATATCCAGCGGTTGATTGGAGTGGGGCCGGTTTTCTATCCTACGATATTTATCACTGCCTCTGCATTTGTGCTCAAGTTGGTGGCCATCTCGCATTCTGTGAGGTATCCTGTGGACGAGATGAAACTTGTAGAGACAGTGCGGGATGCCCATAGGACACTCGAGTCCAAGATCAAGCCAATCCTGCCGTGCCATCCCTCGGTGAGGAATCTAGGTGCTGGTGTCGCCAAATTGTTGGAACGGGAACGGTCGCCACCTCCGCCAGTTCATCCTCTTACGCCTGCTTCTGTTGTTACAACAGTTGGTGCAACTTCTGCCTCGTCCACCCCTACAACTGCTGCCCCGACAGTCGTCAGTGCCGCGCCGCTTGCGGCTGGTAGATCTGGGCCGCCATTATCACAGCCAAATGTTATAGTGGATTCAACAATACCACAAGAACAGATGATTCAATCTCAGCAACAACCAATGATTTACTCGCAGGATGCGGTGCCAGTTGGAGTTGGGCCTGACACCAATCTTTGGTCGTTCACGCCGTACCAACATCGGTGGCCACAGGACAAGCCAGCAGACATGGACGCCACGATAATGGGCGTTGGCGCGCTGCAGAGCGCGTGGCAGAGCGGGAGCAATAACAGCGGAGTGGGCACGGTCGGCGATTTCATGATGGACGCATACTCGACCAGTATTCTGGACTCGTTAGCAGGCGACGTTGGGTTGAACCAGCAGCAGCAGCCTCCTTCTACGCATCCAATGTGATGTGTTTTTTTTGTATAATATATCACTTGTAATTTATTAATGTGACTCTAGACCTATTAAACTCGGAATACACTTTTTAGTACACTCGGGAACCCCGGTTATTGGAGCATTCATTTCATCCCCCAGACCAACGTTACACTTTTTTTCCAATAAATCATTAAAACTCCACGCCTGAGCTTCTCATGTACTCAGGTCCGGCGAACATTTTGTGAGTTGTTTTTTTTTTCGCAAGTACCCCACACTCCGCATCCTTTCCCATCGTGTGACATGCGACATTGCGGGGTGCATTTTTTTTCTTGTGGGGACCTTAAAACGGTTCTCACGCTGCTTGTTTCTCCAGATTTTTTTTATTGTCATGCGTTGCAACATTGGAGGTGGGTTTTAAGGGGTGGAACATACAAATACAAGCGCCGGGCTCACGGAATGTTCCGTTAATTTAAATGTCGAGTACACTGTAAATGAAGCACCTGAATGTCACAGAATCGTACAGTAGTACAGCACAGAATCATAGGGATTATGGAGATCATGGTACGATAAAAACGTACCCCAAAATTCAACGTCTAAAATGCATAAAATTTTCAAAACTACATGGATGAGCAACCGTGACGGATTTAAGCTTCTTTTTTTTTAAAAAAAAACCGACATGCAGAGATTGCATATGGACCGATACAGGCGATGATCGCCTGGGGACCTCTACCATCAGATGCACAGTGTAGATTCGTAGCTTTAAAATGCAAAAGATAAATAAATCATTCCTTAAGCAATGCAGCAGCCGCAGAGCTCGCAGCATCGGTGGCGACCAAGTACCGCTGGAACCCGACATGCTTACCGACCAATGCACTGTTGACCTCGTTTCTAAACCCCTCGGACCCGTACAAACTGCCAGAAAGTACCAAAACGCTCTTGGAAGAGTCGAAATACGGATTTTCACCGTCTAGAACCAATGAAGCGACCATTGAGCTCAATTCGTCGGCGGCAGCGACCATGATCTTTTTTGCGCTTTCACTGCCCTCGATGTACGCACCATCGTGTACAATTTTGGCCAGTTTTGCAATCCTGACTTTGAAATTATAATCCTGGTGCTCTACCGACAACGTCTTGATGATATCCAAGTGCAGCGTGCGAGCCCAGTCCAATCCGAGCTCTGCGAGTACCGCCGTCTGCCACGGATCCACGCCGCCAGGCGGCAGCACGGCTTTGCCGAATTTTTCACAAAGCAGGTTTCTCGAATTGACTCGGAGAATCTCCTGCAAGGCCCGTTTGCCAATCCAGAAGCCCGACCCCTCGTCCCCGAGAAAGTGGCCAAACCCGCCCGCCCGACCAACGTACTCTTGGTCGTGATACAGCAGCGCGACCGACCCTGTACCGGTAATTAAAATTACAGAATAGTCGTTAATGTCGTTGGCGATAAGTGCAGACTTGACCAAGTCACCGTCGGTGGTGAGATTTACAGCGGTTTCGAACATTTCCTCGAGCGCCGCCAACGATTCGCGGTACAATGCACTAGTTGGATCACCGATTCCTGCTAGTCCCACCCAAACTTTACCAAACGACTTTATTGTCGTTTCATCATCGTTGATTTGATCGAGAGCTTGTTTGACAGCGCTGTAGACAGCAGTTACCATGCCCTGTACACCTACTGTCGACACATTCGATGTGGTCGACAATCCGCTCCATTCATCATCGTTGTTGCCACCACTTCTACGCACAACAGCACGCGTCTTCGTACCTCCACCGTCTACTGCAAGCACGATCATTCAAATGTCGATATCGAATCAGTGCACAGAGAGTGGTAGGTTTGCAACGATCCAGGTAGACATAAGTGCTCTTTAATATGTTAGGCGAGAGTTCGCTGCCGGGAGCGACACCCGTAGTTGGCCCCAGCGCGAGATCCGAAATCTGGATTTGATAGATTTTAATTTATTCACTCCGCTTCCGTATCTACAATATCGAGATGGCTTCTAGATTGACTTTTCACTCGTATAGTGATTGACATATGTCCATCGAGGATAACAAACAGCCGCAGCTTTGGTACCAAACGAGGAAGGTTTACTAAGAAAAGTCCACTACAGTTGAGCCCCATTAGGTGCATAAATTTACAGTACTAGGACGCGACTACCGTACAAACGCTCCGAACCCCTGGACATCTGCGGTCGAAAAGCCCCCACTAAAGCTCCTCGGCGGTTTGCGCGGGGGGCTCTCACACACAAAAGCCACTGCAACGCTACCAAAAACCGTTACCCGGCCAATCTGGACTATGAAACCTGGGTCGCGCGCGCGTGCCGCCTGCTAAAATCTATAGGCCATTTAAATGAGGAAGGAAACCAGTTTAAAATATTTAAATCATGGGATCCAGAGATTGTTCTTGTCCAGCTTGGTATTTAAATAACGTTGCAACAGATATGTCTACAAAAGTTTGGGATTTAATGAAGGTAGTAAATAATAACAGAAATCAAATTAAAAAAGTTCAATCCCGCTTATCTTATCGTCCAATTTCTTTCGTTTTAACCTGTGCATTTCTTGGAACGCTTGAAGAGAAGCCCCAAATTCTAGAACATGTCGATTCCAGATACAGCAAATATGTGGGGACGGCCGTTATCGTAAAAGATGGAGGTGGCTAGTTTTTGTGTTGTTTCTCTGTGTATGGTAACACTCGACTCGAGCACTTTGGATTGGTTCTATTGGAGTGGTTGTGTGTGTGTTTTGGCATCTCTTTTTCACGAGGTGAGTGTCTCGTTGTGCAGAAAAGTTGTAATGTAACAATGCTGCATGCACGCCTAGCCACTGTGCATAGACTATTGATACATGTCTAGCTTTGGTGATGAGCACTTCGGGAACTTGCTTTTGTTTGTACAACTCAGATGGACAGTCGTTTTTTTGGTCGGATCATGTTCATGATGGCTGTAGGGTCAAATAGATGTCTGAATGATAGATAGTCGTCTGTTGCATTATCGAGGACTTGGTACTCTGCACCCCATAAAATCCCCGTTTGCTATGAATTTCTAAGCTTATACGGAAGACAGAAATAAAGGGTTCTCTTGCCCACTCCTTTCATCCGCTGCAGTTACGAGACCTGTCCTCCTTGATCCGGACGTTGATTACAGTGTATCGATATAAACGGTATCTTCTATTAAAGTATCAATCAACTTAATTATTCCTTGTGTCCGGGATCTCAAGTAAATTAATCTAAAGATCCAATTATAACGGGTTTGAAAGATAAGCATTTTAAGGTGACTGACAGCTCACTGGGCGAAGATTATTCAGTGAAACATCTCCTACCGAGAGGTCGTATTGTTGTACCTTTGAAGAGATCGGGATGTCAATCAACCTCCAAAGACATTTGTTCAGCTGAATCTGTGCAGCGGCTCCCTTTTGATCAGACTGGATTAAACGGTTATTTCAGTCGTTAATCGAAATTTACTGCGGTCTCGGCATGGAATTGTTAATGCACTGGGCAACCTATACGCCCCTGTACTGTGTGCTGTGCTGTAGTGTAGATCCAGCTACGCTCTGATCGGATCGATCCTACCGTACATATGTATCTAATTAACCGTTTAAACGGTCCTGCTACCGGTACACGCAACTGGAATTTTTTTTGAGGCTGGTCAGTCTGGTGATCGGCGGCCGATGAAAAAGGCGGTGTATCTCTGATCTCTACTGTACGGTGTATGCGTGCTGTACTCTCATTTGTAGAGATAATTCTTTAGGCTACATTTGAAATCCGGCGATGGAGACTCAGATTTCTTGTATGTGTATGTGTATTCGGCCGGCGCGGCTACTACTGGAGATGTACCCCTACAGTCGCAGTGGAGATAGTCACGCTATACACACTTGTTTCTCTCTCCAGGTTCTTATCCATGCGGCCATCGAATAATTCTCATGTATTCATTATAATCGTTTGCAAATCTTAAAGTGTGATCATCAGATTGGCTGCCCACTTTTGTCAGTTGTGTCAAAAATATGCTGCCTTGGGTGGTGGCTGCCTGCCTTGACTGTATGTGACAAATTCACAGTAACCGTACAGTAGTACAGTTGTAGACTAGTCATCCTGTCCTGTCCTGTCGCTGCATTGGAATACATGCAGATGCTGTACTCTGTACAACTGATCTGCTGCCTGAGTTCCCCCTTTTTTCGTTTCGGGTGTACAGTACAACTCACAACTGGAATGGCTGTGTTGACCAGTCGAGTGTCTGATAGAAGAACTTTTGCAATTCTGGAAAGCCGTACACAGTTGATATTGAAGATACGTATGTACAAAGGTTTGAAAAAGAAATGAATCAATATTAAGGACCCAGTTCCGCATATGGACGAGGGATGGATTGTTCAGATGACATGAATTTTACAGTAGTAGAGACCCCTTTTTCACACGACTGTACTACTACCACTACCACCACCGTACTCCACAAAACATCTCACACTAATTATCGTAAAAGCATGATTCATCTCCGTAAAAAAAACTGTTGCCCAAAACAAGATCCTAGCAGCAGTCCGGGGGTACGCGTACTATGTACAGTCGTAGTATGCAGGCCGCCCTCGAGGTAGCATCGATATTTATCGCGGAGACACACGCACAAGCCTAATCTTTGGGTGTAACCTCATCTGAGTGTGTAAAGCAGACACACAGCGACAAGAAAAGGCGGGGTTCTGTGGGCCCCACCACCTGAGTAAGAGAAGTGCCAACGCGGGGCAGATTTTTTTTTGTATGGTTTTTTTTCTAGATCAACTATGAGTATCCAATAGACAGAGTTTAAGATTTTAAAGTTCAACGGCCTCAGGTCAAGGTACCTTCAAGCGAAGACACTGTAAGATTCAAGGCGTTTTTGATCAGGATTTCATTGGTGCGTTGCGCTATCTAACGGGAGGGCTATAGAGAAATCTTCAAACTCTCAGCTCTCTGACTATGAGCCGCGTAGTGCGGTTTTTGTGGGTGGCGCGCACTCAAAAAAAGAAGCTTTCAACGTTTTTGGTAGTGCTTGTCTCAAACAGGTGGAGAAACTTTTTGTATGGTGCTCGAGAGAACTAGTAGTAGTAAGGGTATATAGCTACCCTAATCTGGTAGATACTATTAGAATAGTAAATATAGATACGATTTACATAAAAAAAGATTCCAATAAAGAATGGAGAATATCAGATATGATATGGTACTACTCTCACTTTAGAATGTCTACCAATCTCAACGCTCGATTTTACCGTTACGTTACCTTGCTTTTTTTTTCCCATGTACACTTGAGATATCGCTCTCTGTGGCTCTAATTTTTCTCGCTCTACCCCACCACGGCGAGGGGTGTATGAGACATGTCTCGCTTCCAAAAAAAAAAATACACAGATCAGCACATGCGGCCGTGATCCATATAGATGCCTTAGCATGGAAAAAAAAAAACAGACCCATAGATACATCCAATCTAATATAAATAGGAAGCACATTTCCCTCCCCTATCTCAAATCTCTCAGACTCTCGACAAACCAAATCCTGGGGACGCCAAGAACCTGAACCGACGGTACAACAGTTTATTATTATACCAGAGACACAGGGAAGAAACTCTTTTGATTTGATCTTTTTCGACCTTCTTAAACAACCACACCCCCTGTTTCCATTCTTAATCGACTGTTCTCAGGTTTTATAAATAATGTCTGCTGATTCAGTGGAGAACACCGTCGCCACTCCTGGTCCTCAGGTCGACGACGAAAAGCACGTCTCTCACGAGGTCTCTGCTATTGACACCAACGATGCCTACGTCGAAGAGAACCGATGGTACACTCGAAAGATCATCTTTGGCAAGCTTGCCTACAACGATGCTCTCTTCCAGATCATCTTCATGTCCTTCGTCTTCTTCTTGTGCCCGGGTATGTTCAACGCTCTCGGTGGTATCGGTGGTGGTGGTTTCTCTGACAACATTGTCGCCTCCAATGTCAACGTCGCCCTTAACTCCTCCTTCGCTGTGTTCGGTTTCTTCGGTGGTACCATCAACAACTACTTGGGCTCCAAGTGGACCATCGTCTTCGGTGCTACTGGTTACTGCATTTACTCTGGTGCTCTTCTTTCTTTCAAGGAGAACGCCAACCAGGGTTTCGCCATCTTCGCTGGTGTCTACCTCGGTATCTGCGCTGGTTGCCTTTGGGATGCTCAGGGTGCTATGATGCTTGCCTACCCAACTGAGAAGGCCAAGGGTCGATACATCTCCATCTTCTGGGCCATCTTCAACGTCGGTGGTGTCATTGGTTCCATCGTCCCATTGGCTCAGACCGCTGGCAACAAGGATGCCAAGGCCGTCTCTGCCGGTACTTACGCTGCTTTCATCATTCTCATGTTCTTGGGTATCTGTGTCGGTGCTCTCTTGCTCGACCCAAAGAAGGTCCGAAAGAGCGATGGTACTAAGGTCATTCTTAAGAAGGACCCAACTGTGTGGTCTGAGGTCAAGGCTCTTTTCCACCTTTTGATGATCGAGCCATGGATCTTGTTGCTCTTCCCAATGTTCTTCGCCTCCAACTGGTTCTACACTTACCAGCAGGGTTCCTACAACTTGTACAACTTCAATGTCCGAACTCGATCCCTCAACGGTCTCTTGTACTGGTTCATGCAGATTGTCGGTGCCTTGACCTGGGGTCTCTGCCTCGATATTCCATTCGGCACCCGAAAGACCAAGGCCATTGTTTTCCACGCTACTGTCTTCGTCCTCACCATGGCCATCTGGGGTGGTGGTTACAAGTTCCAGGTTGAGCACTTGAGCGTTTCCCGAGCTGAGGCTGCTGCCCGAACTCCAGACCAGCTCTTGGACTGGACTGACAAGGCCTTCATTGGACCAATGTTCTTGTACATGTTCTACGGTTTCTACGATTCCGTCTGGCAGACTTACTGCTACTGGCTCATGGGTTCCCTTTCCAACTCCTCCCGAAAGCTTGCCTTGTACGTCGGTTTCTACAAGGGTATCCAGAACGTCGGTGGTGCCATCGTCTGGCGAATGGATGCCAACAACACTGGCTTCATCAAGATGTTCGCTTCCACCTGGGGTGTCCTTGCCGGCTCCTTGGTCATTGCTATTCCAGTTGTCTGGTTTAAGATTAAGGAGCACTCCGACCTCGAGGCCGATGCCCAGTTCACTGACGGTCTCCACGCCGAGGAACTTGCCCGAGAAATCGGAATGTCCGACAAGGCCTTGCAGGAGTTCGAGGAAGACAAATAAACTCGCAAACTGTGTTTTTTTTCGCAATGTTTCGTCTTTAGTTTGTAAAGTTTAATAATATACCTTAATGTTTTGTTTTTGACACTTTAAATTCTTCCTCTCTTCCAATATCTCCATCTCACCAAAAAAATTCCTTCTCCTCTTCAATATCTCCATCACACCACAGGCTTCTTGGACTTTATAGGGCGGAAATCGCTTACACGCGATAGGCCATGGGAGCAAAAAGACTTGTGATTCCAGATTTTAGCATTTGACACTCTGGTATAGTGAGTGCATCCAAACTATTTCGTAGTACTAGAACCGAATACAGTTAGTCTCTATCTTGTGTGCTTCATTAGTTAAGACTTCATTTATTTCTCTACTGCGACCTGGCGCGTTCTACCTTCTCTGCCAGTTTTGGACTTTTATGGTACGAAAAATCTAGATCAGCCTTACCAAGCAGTTATCGCTGAACCCAAAGTGAGAATTGCCCCCATCAGCCGTATACACTTCTGTGGAGATGATGTGCAAGCCCTCGGATAACCGAAACCTTAGGGACATAATCTTCCATACATAGAAAAGACCCACACTGTAACAGTCTCATGGATCTTGAGTGCAACGCTATACATATTAGGAATGAATTTGTACAGAGCGATGAGAGAAGAGGTGCTTGGCGCTCTACACTTGCTTCGGGGTGCTCCCCGGTTAAGTGATTCATACCTAGCCCTTTCTTGCGATCAGCATAGACAAGACACGCATCCCACACTCACAACTGACCCTCCTCCTTCTCCATCAAGATCATCTTTTTTGACTTATCTCCGCAATATATAAATGCTACTTACTCCCCGCTGATATACCGGTATCTCCAGACCATCTGATTTTCTAATCTGGGAAAAGTGTTAGTGTAACCATGGCCGAAGACTTAACCGGGCTCAAGCACATTGATCCCAAGCAGGGTCTTAGGCAAGACGGGTTCGTCGGCTCCATCAACCGGTTCCGAATCAACCCATGGGTACAAGTGCTGGTCATTTCATTTGTGTGCTTCGGCTGTCCTGGCATGTACAACGCGCTGACTGGCACCGGTGGTGGTGGCCAAGTTGACCCAACCGTCAACGCGAACGCTTCGATTGCTCTCTTGTCCTGTACAGCCTTCACTGCTCCATTTCTCGCCGGACCATTGCTAGCTCTTCTAGGTCCTAGAAACTCTCTGCTAGTGTCGGGCTGGACATATGCTTTATACTCTGGTGCGCTGCTCAACTACAACGACCGTGCCAATGGCGCGTTTGTGATTGCCGCAGGAGCCGTTCTTGGTGTCGGCTCTTCTTTCTTGTGGGTCTCTCAAGGTGCTATCATGACAGCATACGTTCCAGAGGCTTACAAGGGTCGGTCTATTGCTCTGTTTTGGTTCATTTTCAACATTGGCGGTACTATCGGCTCGCTCATCTCGTTTGGTCTCAACTACTCGTCCGATAAGGGTACTGTATCTGACTCGACTTATATTGCGTTTTTATGCATTATGATTGTCGGCTGGTTATGTTCAGTGTTTGTTTGCTCCCCGAGGCATATCAACAATGGCGAGATGCTGGCAGCGTTGGCGAGGGACAATAAAGGTATGGATGAATCAGAGCACTTTACCAGTGAAAAGTTGATCCGAGCAGCCAAGCGATTCTTCAATGTAGTACGAAACTACAAGGTGTTTTGCATGTTTCCCTTCTTCTTTGCGGCCAACGTTTTTTACCCGTACCAACAGTCTATTGTCAATGGCTACTCGTTCAACATTCGAACACGATCGCTGTGCGGCGCACTTTACTGGATTGCGCAAATGTTTGGTGGCTTGATTATGGGCGCCATTTTGGATATGATTCCCATTGATCGGAAAAAACGAGGCTATGTAGGATGGGTGTTTGTGCTCTGCATGACATTTGGAATATGGGGTGGTGGATATGCGTACCAAAAAGTATTGGATCAGCGACACGAGCAGGGCATTGCTGCTGGCGACCCGAACAAGTTCTTGCAGAATATCGACTACAAGGATGGCTCGGAGTTCCTTGGGCCAATGTTTTTGTATTTTTTCTACGGGGCGTTTGATTCCTTCTGGCAAGGATTCGCGTACTGGATGATGGGCGCCGTCACCAACTCTGCCTACGAGACTGGTGTTATGGTGGGTTGCTACAAGGGCATCCAGGCCATTGGCGGCGCCATGGCCAATGCTATTCTATCGCACAATTATCCGTGGATGAACCAGTTTGCCATGAACTGGGGACTTTCAGCTGCAGCTGTTTTCTTACTTATTCCTTCGGTCTTGAATATTTCCTTGACAAACGTCACGGACTTGCCTGAGATCACTGAAAGTGAAGAGCCGCAGCTCAAGACCGCCGAGTCGTTTTCCAAAATGCACGACGAAGAGAAGGCCGCCTCAGAGGTCTAAAGAAGACTTTTTTCTAGTACTTTTATTTGTAGCTATATTTATTATTATATTATTCTGTGAGCATTTCAAAATTGTGGTACTCTACTGTGTCGACTGGCTGGAGTACTAAATTCTCTGGCTTGGCACACTTTAGCCCCCCCCCCTAACCTAAAAAATTGCTTATTCCCCACAAGGCTTTAAAACGGCGATAATACCGGTATCAAAAACATATCTGGTCAAACATGGAAAGATCAAACGTCTCGTGAACACATTAGATATCGCTCTCCGCAATATTGCAACGCTACGAAAAATGTTTCCTCGCCCCCCTCGGCTGGGTGGTGTTCAGGTTTTTCCGCGCACGGATTTTTTTCTGTCTCACCTGTGCGCATGCTAAGCTTGGATCCAGTAGAATTGCACGCGTTCTTACTGGCCCGTAATGGTTGTGCTGGATACCCGGGTTTTGGACTCTCTGGGTGTAGTTCAGGTCAAGAGTAGCAGAGATTCTGATCATGAGTAGCAGAGAATGACATTTTTTTATAAAGAGTACTCAGACATGAGCAGGGCGTCCCTGCTTGGAGTATTGATGTTCCCTGGATTTTAGGATCCTCCGGATTCGCTAGTCCGAGATTACATGGGTTCTAAAAGGCACGAGATGAGTACAGTGTATTCTGTGGGATGATCTGACTTTGTGGAGCACGCATTAAGTGGGACCCTTGAGATCCTCGACGTATTATGGACAATCGCATGAAAAGATCCGGCTCATTCGCCATGAATGATCTTTACGGAAACGTTAAACCTGTGTAGATTCGACGTAGCGTTCGTGGGTCTGGATGCGTATATACCGGTAATCTATGAACATGAGTAGCGGTTGTCGACGTCGCACCTGGATTTCTTCTCGCCGCCTCCAGTCCCTGTTCATTTCATTTGAATGACCTGTTCCCAAGCTCTTCACTGTCAATATCCGGTCTCATTCGACAGCGCTTGGAAGTTTTCGAATATAGGCTCCAATTAGCCGATACCGCATCGAAAATTACGAGAAATAAGTTCCATGCACAAAATAATTTCTTGCAGGCAGCAGCAGCAGCGGCCAAATTACCTGTAAATGTCGTTAATTGGGATTCAAGACATCTGATGCGCGAGCTCTTATAATAAAGTGTGAGTTGGTGGTACACTGGTGGATGGATGGGTACCTGACATGAACTGTATTCCCACAGTGTCCAGAGTATCCTCATCTTCAAAACTCGTAGAGTGTCAAAGAAGTCTCTCATGGCACACGAAACTAAGGAACTAAGGTTTCGATAGAGTTCATTCTTTGTATCCGGATGGTGGTCAGGATGAAAGACTGGATCAAGGGACACTAAGATGGTCTGATACATACTGCTGTCCGGCTCGACAAGAAGCTCGGGTAAAGTTTTTTTTTCCTCTCTCCCACTCAGTTTTGTACGTAAATTATCACCAAAGCATGTATCGGAATCTTTCACTCACCATCTGTTGTCGCTACAATTAGCCTCCACGTCAACTCCGTGTGGAAGTGTAAAAAAAAGTGAACATGCTAAACAGAAATACCTCACAAAGTTTAAACTCCTAAACAAGAAAACAAAAATATCGAAAGACGGTAAAAGTCGATCCGGGCAGGTACCGCCTGTGGTCGCTTAATCGAATGGCTGGCCAGGACCCTTGGGCTGTAGAAATCGGATGGACATCATGAGGGACTTGATTAGATGGAGCTTCTTTGCGTTCAATTAATTAGTTGGTAATTTATAACTAATTCGATTCCAATTTCCGTCCCAATTCATGTGCATCTATGCCAACCCAGCTGTCGGGTCCAAATTGCTTTACTGTATGTTGACGACTATGACACCCGCCAGTTGGATGCCATGTGCAGTATCAACTAAACAAAAAAAACAAGCTTTGCCTCAGCTTTGAAGATGTGATACTCGAGATGGTCCACGCGGATTTCTTTTGCAGCAACTAAAACTCTAAAATGCAAACACACGCGACGGAGCCTAAGTTGAGAGAGAGAAAGTTACGTCTTTGTGAAGATTTTGTTCGCTTACTCTCAATTGGCATTGATGCTCTTGACTGAATGTGGTTTCGCCTTGTATCACCATCTACTAGAAGGGGTAAATGGGTGACAATGACGACATAATTGACCACAGGCCAACCGGCACACTCGTTAAAGTACATGCCACATGGGCTTTCATGTCTACCAAAAAATAAATCGAACCGCCTCTTTTTCTCTGCAAGATATTTACTTAAGCGACAGATGTGAGCGAGCAAGCGACTCAAACCTTGATTTATTAAGGTTTGAGGATATTTACAAGTCTTACACTCGTCACGGTCAGCAGAGGGAAAGAAAGTGACTACACACAGACAAAAAAGTAACCAAAAAACCCATCTATCCACCCTCTACAACTAGCAAAAATAAACTAGTGTTTATTTCAAATGCTGTTTATTCCCTCCCGACCATGTCTTTGATGGCTACAAGCAGCGTCTAAGTGGAGCGAGCAAAAAGCGTTGGCTCGGCACCGTAACTTAGATAAACATTTGAAACCATATTTATACCGGCACCCATCCGGGTTCTTTATTATTCTAACAAATCTGGTCTGCCGGTTTTTTCCACAAACTCGTTGTTTTTTCTTGCATCTGTGTATATACGCTCATGGCGTGTGTGTGGCATCACTCTTTTGTACAATCTGTCGAATCAACCCCATATAACGAACTATGGCATGGGCTCTTGTACCATCATCATCATCACCTCCGACAGGTTCGGACTCTCGTCAGCAGCAACCAGTTGCAGTGAAACGCGAGCCTGATACAATTACTAACGACGCATTCTCACAACCTCGATCCCAGCCCGTGTACCCAGCCTCTAATGTCTACCACTCGAATGTACCATTATCGATAAATGCACCGGTGGTAAATGGATCCAGGACACCTATCACACCAGGGAGCGACAAGTCGCCAGACCCTCCAGTGTTGAGTGCCATCAGCTCTTCCTCCTCCTCTTCGTGCTCTTCGGCATCCTCAACCTCTTCCAACAGTGTTTGCCTTCCTCCAATCTCTCAAATTGATATATCATCTCCTCCACATTACCAGCAGCTGCCATCAATTGATGCACATAATCACCAAGTAGCTGGGCCACCAGGTCCGCTGCACTCTCACCGGTACTCTTACCCTTACAATGCCGCTCCAAGCTATGTCTATAGCACTGCGTCACCTCATCATTCATCTCTTCCGCGCATGCCACATGCAATCACCACTGGAAACTCTCAAGCCGTTAGATCATCCTATGCAATCACTCCACCAGCAGTCCCACAGAACAGCCTCCAGAGCCCCGTTACTCCGGACGGAATCGACTCACAGTACCATTTGCAATACCAGCAACAGGGCCATCATTACCGCCGCTCGCAGTCGCATATCGGTCTTGGAATTGTAGGGCCAACTGCAGCATCAACGACAACAACACTGCCCTACTATGGGAGCCAACAACCTGCATTTCAAGCCGGTAAAGACATTAAGAGGAGGACGAAAACTGGTTGTTATACTTGCAGAAAGCGCAGAATCAAGGTATGCTACAGACTAATTCTTGATAAAAGCTAACTCATATAGTGCGACGAGCAACGGCCTACGTGCAACAACTGCGACAAGTCACGTCGGGTTTGCTTTGCATATGATCCGCTCTTTTGCCTCGTTGTGGAGCGAACGCGGCACTGCTCTCGGATTCGTCAAGTTTCTGCAATCTTCAAGCGGCCGCCAAGCTCTGGTACTGCTAGTCCTGCGAATCCTGGTCTACTGAGTCTCGACGACACGAACGCAATTGTCAAGGACCCGCCGTTGCCAACACCATTGCCCATACCAGCTCAAAACGAGCCGTTGATCCATAGTTCAAGGACAAAAATGAGAATAGATAGCTTGCTGGATGCCGCGTCGGTGCTTGAAAAGGGAATGAAGGTGGAAGCTATTATCGCGAGCCAAATCCCTCCATGCCCAGCGACGCAAGCTCTCCCGTCTAATGTTCTACACGAGCTTCAATTTGGATGCAATGAGTGGGTCAATGTTGGCAATTTCTACACTTTGAACGTCGGACCGTCACTGGATAACTTGTTTGGAGTGGACCGGTTTGCGTCAATCTGTGACTCGATTGAAAAACGGAACCCAAGCTTGATGGGCATGGCGGTCATTGAAGCGATGCGAAGACTCTTGAGTGTTTTACAGTCGAGCACTGTTGAGCCGTGTATTCTAAACGTTGAGAAGCTGAAAGACAAGCGCATTGAGGAGCTTCGCATTTCTACAGATTATATGATCTTTAGAGCGATAGTGCAGTCATTTGAAAGTTCCAGTGAGTCTGAGCTTCTTCCAGTGGCCGACTACGACAAGGACTTGCTTACCAAGTTATTGGTACTTAACAGCTTGGTGCAGGGAGCGTCTCCAGGGGGATCCACGTCCAAGCCAGTCCAGGAATACAGTCTGGACAACGGCCTACAAGACGAAGACCGTCTCGACGAATGGGAGACGCGGGATATTGTGGAAGATGGCAGAAAATGCTGGCATTTGCTGCTTCACATTGCCAACGGCGGTGTGATTCCCGAGCAGAGGATTAGCGAGCTGGCATCTGCTGTGACCAGGTGTCCGCTGCATGCGATGGTGGTGATTGGATTATTGTACTACATCAAGACGGAAGAGCATGGCAGAACCAGTGTGGAAGATTGGGACTCGCGGCTCAGAATGCGCCTGTTTGATATCGCTGCCAGCGACATGATTTCCCAGCGGCTGTTGACATTGTGCCTCTACGCTATCAAAGCTTCGTCGTCCAAAGTGCCTGCTGAATATGATAGCTTGATTGAGGACGCATTTTAGATTGTATAAAGGGATATGTATCTTGTACCTACAGTAGGCATACGCACGCCACGTACGTTTATATCTAAAGTTTGATGATCAGATCTATCTCCATCGCCCATCGGGTTCGGGTTTGGTAGACTTGGCGAGATGCGCCTTGCCGCCCAGATTCCATATGCAAGGTACAGCAACCTGAACAGCCCCCCTGGCCACACCAGAGGGAGAAGGAGAGAGTTTTAAAGACACTGATATAGATATCAGATGATGGATTTCATTTGATGTTTGCTAAGCTGCCTCTATCGGAGCTTCTTCAACTATAGAACCATACGTATGAGGCTAGATATCAACAGATGTAAGACGAAATAGCAATGCATCCTTTCAGCTTTAAACGCGACTTTATCCCAAGGTTATCTGGGTGACGTACTTGGACTACTAGTGCTCAGGACTATCAGGATTTTCGCGCCATCATTGTGCGGCCATTGCCGCTAGAGTAGCGAACCACTTACCGGTAGTTAAAGCTTGTACATCGGGATATTCGGACTGCTACAGATCTCCTCCGCAAGCGAAAGGAATTCCTGCGTTCCCACTTCGGCCCATACACAACCATCAGCATGGAGGGCAGCATCGATATGAGATCCGAGAAATCCAGGGGGAAACACCTTCATGCAGACCAAATGGAAGTTTTTGCCCAAAGGAAAAACTCTTCTCGGATTCCTGCCCGGCGTGCGCACGCACTTATAGGGATAAACATCACCATCATCGGGTTACCCGGCCGGCTTCTTCCTAGTCGGGAAATCATAGAATATGGACATCTTATGGAATACTTGGAATACTGTAATTGTTCAAGATACTCAAGTAATTCTATGGTACGACTGACCGAAAGTGAATATTATAGTGTGTGTGTTTATTTCTTGCTCTTTTTGATTCTTATATGCAGCAGCAAATTAAGATTGAAAAAAAAACACACACAAGCATAGCCTTCGCTCTAACAACCGCTTGGGAAATTACTATTTTAAGACCTTTGTCCCGGAAAGCGTGGTATTTTACGAGTGCCGCTGAAAAGATCTGACCTCAGCATGCAGCGAAATGTGAACACTCGGTGGTTCACAATTTTCAGCGACCCGAACAGCGGCGAGCGATTTGTTGGAGTTGATGAATTGTAGGTTAGTTGATAGTTAGAGTAGTTGAGTAGTAATTGCAGTATGAAAGAATGGTAGTATTTAGGTGTATTCCATTCCACAGTACTAAAAGGGGAGAGGGGGGAACTTTTTTTCCTCGTCTCCTTAGGTTAACGCCAGCCGAAACTGCTACAAAAGCTTGCCGCCGCTTCTTTTTTTACACACACACACAGAAGCTGCACCACGCACACACTCACACGCACATCTTCACACACGCACACATCCTCACACTTCTCTCACAACTCACGCACTGCAACAGGCATTTTTTTTCTTCCTGTCTTGTCCACACCACTTCACACTTCAAAAAAGCTTGTCTACTCTCGTTCATTTCTCAAGCTAAATCCTGTATATTCCCCTTTTTTTATTTGGGTGGTGAGCAACAAGACAACTCTGTCGGTCCATTACGTTTGTCACAAAGTGTCCGTTGTCTATCCCTGACTACTATTTTTGCGACAAGCACCACTTACTCGACGGTCAGCCACAACACAACATATAGAAAGTGCACACCAACACACAACATTCTATTCTTTTTGATTATACCAAATTGAAACAAATAACATCTAGCATCTGGCAAACTCATTTTGCTTGTCACACACCATGAGAAACCTGACAGATCCACACAACAACGGCCAGTCTGGCGCTTACCAGTCGTTGGACCAGTCGGAGGAGCCGCCAGCAAACCCATTTGCCTCTGACAATGATTCCTCCGACCAGTACTCATATCAGAGCGAACAGCATCAGCATTCACAGCCCCAAGACCAGCAGCAATACTTGTACAGTAACCAGAACCACTCGACGGGCCAACTACCGCCTTCCCGATCGCCCTTTGACGACCAGCAATCCATCGCGTCCTCACAGCGACAGCCCCCTTTCTACGATTCATCTTCAGAGCATCACCAGCAGCATTTATCGCCGCTGCCTCCACAACATCAGCAGCAGTATCAAGAAGAATATGGCCAGTACCCATACTCGCCTGATGTCAACGCGCCAATGATGCGTGATTTTTCCGGCCAGCATCCGCAACCACCAATGGTGCCTCCACACATGGCTCCAAGCTCAAGGCAATCTTCTGCATCACTCACCGGCCAGAGCACAGAGTTTGACCGATACCCTCAGCGAATATCGTCGGCCGCGCCGTCAATATCTGGCGGAAACCATGGCCATGGTGCAGCGTTTGCTGGAGGCGCAGCAGCTGCTGCTGCTTTGAACAGGCACTCGACAATGTCCGATGAGACAACCTCAAGCTTTAGCTCTTCAAGCCACGACTATGGTGCCGGTAATCCGTTTGTGGTGAATGCAGACTTTTCGCCATTTGGGGGCTACCCTGCTAGCTCGTTTCCGTTGCATTTAGAAGACAAGGAAGCCGATGATTATTTGCACAACCCGGATCCAATTTTGGATGCCAAATTCGACAGAAAATGTCAGGGTATTGATGGCAGAGGTTGGGCTGCCCTTCTTGCATTTGGATGTCTATTTATTGGTGGTGCCTTGCTGTTTATTGTGTTGCCAGTGCTCACATACTCGGGCGTCACAAGCTCGCATGTCATCACTCAGCGAGTCGAAAAACTCACAGATTATCAGTATGGACTGTTATCCGCAATTCGTACAGATTTGGTTGACCCAGATACACCGGAATCTGCAAAGTCTTGGACTGCCAAGGATGGCTCATCATGGGAGCTGGTGTTCTCTGACGAATTTAATATGGAAGGCCGAACATTTTACCAAGGTGACGACCAGTTTTGGACTGCTGCCGATTTGCATTATGCTGCTACTACAGATTTGGAGTGGTATTCCCCAGATGGTGCATACACTGAGAATGGTACTCTTGTGTTGCAGTTGGATGCTTACCAGAACCACAATTTGTTTTACCAGTCTGGTATGCTTCAAAGTTGGAACAAGCTTTGCTTCACCCAGGGTTATATCGAAGTATCCGCTCAGCTGCCAGGTCCAGGTAACATTATGGGTCTTTGGCCCGGTATTTGGACCATTGGTAATCTTGCTCGTGCCGGCTACTTGGCTACCGCTGATGGTGTTTGGCCATACTCTTATAACGAATGTGATGCGGGTATCACGCCGAACCAGTCGTCACCAGATGGTATCTCTTTCTTGCCAGGCCAGCGTCTCAATTCTTGTACCTGCCCGGGCCATGATCACCCTAATGAAGGTACTGGACGTGGTGCTCCCGAAATTGATGCCTTGGAGGGCACTGTTAACGGTGAGCCAGGACAGAGCGAGCTGATTGGTATTGCATCTCAATCTTTGCAAACTGCTCCATTTGATATCTGGTACATGCCTAACTACGACTTTTTGGAGATTTACAACAGTTCTTTGACTGTCATGAACTCTTATGCTGGTGGTCCAGTTCAAGAAGCCATTTCAGGTACCACTACTATGAACCATGACTGGTTTGAATATCCGCCACTTAACATTGGAGAAACCAACTACAAGGCTTCTTATCAGACATTTGGTTTTGAATATTTGAATGATGACACTGACGGCTACATTAAGTGGTTTGTTGGTCCAAACCCAAGTTATGCCCTTTATGCTCCAGCGTTGGGCCCTAACGGTAACATTGGCCAGCGGCATATTTCGAAAGAGCCAATGTCCATTGTTCTCAATTTGGGTATTTCCAATTCTTGGACTTATATCGACTGGGCGTCTCTGCAATGGCCAAGTCATATGCGAATTGACTATGTGCGAGTGTACCAGCCATCGAACCAGCAGTCTGTAACCTGTGATCCTCCAGATTATCCAACTTATGATTACATTCAAGCTCACGCCAACATTTACAACAACCCCAACTTGACCACATTTGCTCAGGGAGGCTACGCATTCCCACCGACCAAACTATTGAATGAATGCTAAATTTAGCAAAATGAACAAACTGAAAGAAAAAAGCAGTTGCGGGTTTGTTAATGTTACATATTATATTTCTTTAGAATTATTACAGTTTTTTTTCATGTGTAATTTATTCTTATGCCAAAGTTTTGAAAAAATGCCCGATGCAGAGTAATAGCAACAAGCTGATTGGCCGAGGGCAGGGTGTGCGGCTCGTAAAGTTTAATATCGGTCCACCACATTTGCTCTGTGATCTTGTGACAAGATGAGTTTATCATGATCGATTCTTACTGCTAGCTATCAATAATAGTAGTCAACCAGGAGATACCCGGATTTCGCATATCTCCTACCTGAGAGAATATTGGGAGCAGTACATTTTTTCGTCAAAGCCGGTCAGCCTCACACACCCCATCATCACTATTACAAATAATCAAAGCCATGCTTCATACAGCCCTTAGAGCATCGTATCGAGCAGGTACAAGAACATGCTTGAACCGCGGCATCGCAACGTCGGTGCGAACGGCATCGAGCCGGCCAGTAATTGCCGTACAGCAGCGTCAGCAGCCGCTGCTTCGACGCAACATGTTCATTCAGACCGCGACTACACCTAACACGGAAGCACTCAAATTCATACCATCCCAGCCTGTACTCGGCGAGGATGCTACACACACGGTGGAGTTTCTCTCCGGACGGGATGCGCATGCCAGTCCTCTTGCACGCAAGCTGTTTGCAGTCGACGGCGTGCGGTCGGTCATGTTCGGGCCAGACTTTATCACAGTCGAAAAGACCACCGATATAGCGTGGCCCGTGTTGAAGCCGGAGATTTTTGCGTTATTGACAGAACATCTTTCTTCTGGCGGCCCGATCATGCTGGAGAACACAGTGGCGAACGAGGACACGCAGCCGAGCGACGACGACACGGAAGTGGTGAGCATGATCAAGGAGCTGATCGATACCCGGGTGCGACCGGCAATCCAGGAGGACGGCGGTGACATTGAGTACAAGGGGTTCACGGAGGAAGGCGTGGTGTTGCTGAAGCTGCGGGGTGCGTGCCGAACGTGCGATAGCAGCTCGGTGACGTTGAAGAATGGTATCGAGAGCATGCTCATGCATTACGTCGAGGAGGTGACTGGCGTTGAGCAGGTTCTCGACCCAGAAGAGCAGATTGGGCTGGATGAGTTCGCCAAGTTGGAAAAGAAGCTTGCTGACAAGAAGGGCGATAGCGACAAGAGTGACAGTGGGGAGTATGCTCCTTCTCTGTAACTTTGGAAAAAGGTATGTAGTTGTATGTATATAGTTTTATTCGATGATGACCAGATTTTGAGAAAACAGTATGGGCCGCTCACGGTGCGGCTCATCGTTCATTTTAATTGTACACACCACAACCAAAGAAAAACCTTTTTTTATATGTATTTACATCCTCGAGGGACAAAATTGCTTACATTCTACTAGCTGCTGCTTCCATGCTGCTTCAAGTAGTCCAGATACGCATCGTGAGCATGCTGGATATGCCGTTTCAACGTCGGCTCGTCGTCGGCCCATTGCAACAAGTTCTCAATCGGCTGTTCAAGAAGCATACCAGTGATCTTACCAGCGAGCTCCCGATCGCCCTTCACGGCAGAATGGTTGAACACTTTCGGATACAGCGCCTCGCCGATATCCTGCTTGGCCGCTTCGGGAGATGCCGCAGACGCGACCACGGCACTCAAGCTGGATCCAAATGGCGCCTGCTGGTTCTTGGACCCGTTGTTTGCACGCTGGTTGCTGTTCTTCATGCCTCCTCGGCCGCTCGAACGTCCATTGCCATGCTGATAGTGTTGGTTACTGCTGCTACTGTTACTGTTGTTGTTGTTGTTGTTCGTCGACCACTTGCCGTTTTGAGGTTGAGGAGATGACTGGCCACTCTTAGGACGAGTGATCTGGGGTCCTACAACTGCAGCGGCGGCGGCGGCTGCCATCTGCTGGTGGGGCATATAGCCTGCTTGCTGCATTCGGTAGTACATGGCCGGGTGCACAAAGGTCGGAACAGGCCCGCTGAATTGCTGGCTGCCCTGTCGCAGGCCACCATTGCCGGCGGCGCCTCCTCTGCCGTTGTTGAACTGTGGGGAGCCCAAGTGCGGGCTGAACTTGGCGTTGGCAGCAGCTGCCGCGGCGGCGACTGCGAGGTGAGGACTGGGCATGAACCCGAATGGGATTCTCGGGCTTAGATCGTTCATCATGTTGCGGTTATCCTTTCGCTGCGCAACCTTGACTTGGATGGACTGGCCCTTGATCTCGGCCCGGTTCATGGCGGCAATGGCCCGCTGAGCTTGGTCCGGGGTCGCAAAACACACAAACCCAAAGCCTCGGGACTGGTCATTGTC
The DNA here is from genome assembly GCA_030580095.1 of Blastobotrys petasosporus. NCBI lineage: Eukaryota > Fungi > Ascomycota > Dipodascomycetes > Dipodascales > Trichomonascaceae > Blastobotrys > Blastobotrys petasosporus. Next base: position 76,875 of record JAKTSG010000024.1, read on the forward strand.
GTTGGTCATGACGCGTGCCGAAGTGATCTCGCCATACGAAGCAAACAAGTTCTTGAGCTCTTCGTCGTCGATTGTCACGTCGAGGTTCTTGATATATAGATTTGTGCCCGGGTACTTGGCGTGTCGCTGCTGTCGCTGCGATTCCTGCTGTTGGCGCAACTCCTCCATCCGTTCACTCTTTTTCTGTGCTCGAGAAACATAGAGCCGTTTCTCGTGGTAGTTGAGCCCGTTGAGCTCTTCTACTGCAGAAACAGCCATTTCATGGGACCCGAAATTGACAAACCCAAACCCACGAGACTTGCCCTCGTTATCGAGAGGTAAGGACATTGAAACAATCTCGCCATGCTTTTCAAACAGCTGTCGGAACTCGTCTTCAGTCACTTCGGGCGCAATGTTCTTAATGTACAGATTTGTGTAGTTTGTTCTAATCTGTTCAAGCCGGTTCATACGCTCCCGTTTGGGAATGTGATGCGAAACAGAAACCACTCGGTCGTTCATCTGAACGCCGTCCATTGTGTCGATAGCCTTGAGCGCATCGTCCGGGTTCTCAAACAGCACATAACCAAACCCTCGCGGGAACCCAAGCACGTCGTGGGCGATTTTACATGACACAATTTTGCCAAATGCAGAGAAAGTTTCGTTGAGAGCTTGACTGTCGATACTAGGATCGAGATTCTTGATGAAAACGTTGCTCCCCGAGTTGTGATTTCGCAACGCAGGGTCCTTTTGGAACGGCAACACTCGCAACGTGCGATCAAGCAACGTCACCGGCTCACTATCTGCCAAAGCCGCTTTAGCTACAATTGTTAGTAATTCTTTTTTGTGAAAAAAAAACATACCAGATTCCGAGTCGTTGAAATTGACAAATGCATATCCCAGCGACCGCCGAGTCAGGCTGTCTTTGGGAACCTTGATGCTCTTGATTGTGCCGAATTTCGAAAACAGGTCAAATAAATGAGCTTCAGTGACGTTGGGTGGGATATCACCGACATATAGAGACCTTTCTTCAGAGCTGAAAAAGGACAGATCATCGTGGTCATCATGAGTGCTGTCGTCGTTCTCTTCAGTGCCAACAGATTGCGTGGCGGTAGCAGCTTCAGAAGTCTCTGCCACTGGAGTATCCTCAACATTGAGCTTCTCCAGCTTATTTGTAATCTGTTCCGTCATTTTGAATATTTGTTTTGGCGGGTGAATGGAAACTGGTGACTGTGCAAGGGAAAGAAAAAAATCCAACGGTTTGACCAGTGGGGTATTTGGAGAAAAAGAAGGTAGGGGAAAAAATGCAAAAACTGATAACTTTCAAGCGAAGGTGATGAAGAGTTCCGGAAGAGACCTGCCTTGCCAATGGAAAAAGTATCAGGAGGAGCGAAGGAAAAAAAGATGCGGTGGTGGTGGTGATGGAAGTGGTCTATAGGGTGGGTACGTTCAGGGCCAGCTCACACTGTGAAATTATGCCGCGGGGGACGGGCTGCGAGAGCGTGAGGTTGAAGAAGCAATAAGAACCTCGTCCGGGATTGAGACAAACTGAAAAATGAGGCAATTTAACGATTGGAAAGGTTTTTTATTGCCAAAATGTATCAAGGCAAAATATGATCAAGAGAAGGAGCGAAATGTAGTATTTTTGGTAGTATATAGTAGAAGCTGGAAGAATGGGATTTCTGGGAGGGTCGTGGTGGCCAGTGGCTGCATGTAAGACTAGTATGGGTAAGGGCCAGTCAAGCAACCCAGCCGCACTGGTACATGCCGTAAAATGTACCGATAGAACATGTTTTTTGTACAGGTTTGTACATATATTTCAAACGTCTTAGGGGCACAGGAATATGGTTATTCAGGAGCGTTCGTCGACAACCCAGAAGTTCCACCGTAACTTTCAAACACGACCTTGCAATTGATTATTTTAATGAGCAATTGAATTGTTGTTTACAAGTCTATAAAATGTAAATCTAAGCTCATAGTTCGTCCACTGATTCACTGCCGTTGAGCACATTGAGCTCTACTAAGCCACACAGTGGCTACTTAGTACGCCCGCTAAGACCTGGCGCAGGTTCTGTGGGCCGCCGCCGTCACCGCTGTTGTCAGATTGACTGACACCCAACGTCCACGAGCTTATTTTGACAAATTTCGGGTACCAAATGTCTCTAGCACGCCGTCTGACTCCTAATGCATCGCTGGTTAGACAGCTTGCACCGAGCAGATGCTGGGCACCTAGCCGGGCGATCTCGTATAAAGTACTAGATGAACGCGAGGTGCAAGATTCCCTAGCTAAGCTGCAGTCATGGTCGATGGACCAGACCGGCAAGTCGATATCGAGGGAATTCAACTTTAAAGGCTTCAGCACTGCATGGGTACGTACAATGTCTGATATATTGCAATTTACGGTTGAACTGTGTGTCAAGTGAACTAACCCATCGAAAAAGGCCTTCTGCACTCAAATCGCAATGCAGGCTCATGTCAAGAACCACCACCCGAAAATTGAAAACGTAAGTTTATATCAACCGCATTATTTCATGGAACTTGCCTTCGTTTTGTTGGCTTCTTCAAAGATGCCGACCCGTCGTTTAAAAACTAACTCTCAAACCCAGGAGCACAAACGGGTGAAGATTACCCTTTCTACCCACGATAGAGATGCACTAACCGATGAAGATTTCAAACTTGCATCTTCATTCGATAGAATCGCAGTTAAATATCTTCAGTAGGCGTGTGTGGTGTAAATAGACATAATGTTGGTGCTTCCAGCGCGTTGCCTGAGCGGTTGAGCCGGTGATCCCAAATCTAAACCCCTCCACGTAAGAGTCTCAGCAGCATCAGAGCAGATTCATTAATGGTGGCATCGGCCATATTCTTCCTCGATGACAAGGGAAACCCTCTCTTGTCACGGAATTACAGAGGTGATATCCCCATGTCGACTGTTGAAAACTTCCCAAAGCTGCTGTTGCAAGCTGAAGAGAAGTCCTCCAACGTGCCCCCTTGCTTCAGTTTCGAAGGCATCAATGTATGGCTGACAATTTCATGAAAAGTTCACTAAGCTAACTGTTCAGTATGTTTATATCACTCACAACAACATCTACGTTCTAGCATTGACCAAATTGAACTCCAATGTCGCGTCTATACTTCTTTTTCTGCATCACATCATCGGCGTATGTTGCTCCATCTTGTTGTTGATCTGGCTAACAAAACAAACTACAGGTTCTTAAAGAATACTTAAAAGAGGTGGAGGAGGAGTCTATCAGAGATAACTTTGTCGTCATCTATGAGCTTCTCGATGAAATGATGGATTTTGGTCACCCACAGGTTACAGATCACAAGTTTCTCCAAGAGTACATTACGCAAGAGAGTCACGAACTCGACAGAGCGTCAAGTACCGTAGGAAGCGGTATCTCATGGCGACCAGAGGGAATATCTTACAAAAAGAATGAGCTATTTATGGACGTCGTCGAGTCGTTTAATGCGCTTTTGGCTGCAGATGGCACGGTGATCAAGAGTGAGATTGTGGGGAAGGTCAATGTCAACGCATATCTGTCTGGTATGCCAGTCCTTAAACTGGGTCTCAACGATGGACAAAAGCAAAAGCCTAGCACTTCGACAACTGCTTCCAAGAAGAAGAACCGGTCTGTGGAACTGGAAGACGTCAAATTCCACCAGTGCGTCCAGCTTGAGCAGTTTGAGAAGGACAGATCAATACAGTTCATCCCACCTGACGGAAAGTTTGAGCTCATGTCCTACAGAATACGAGAAGTCACTGCTAAGCCACTCATACTTGTCAAAGCAGAGATTGATGTAAGATCACGCTCTCGTGTGATTGTCACAGCATCTGCAAAGTCACAATACAGAAGAAGGTCCACAGGAAATGTCGAGATTGCAATTCCGGTTCCACCAGACGCAGACTCGCCACGTTTCAAAGCCCAGGCCGGAACAGTGGTTTATGCGCCAGAGAAGAATGCCATCTTGTGGAAAATCAAGAATTTCAATGGCGGCCAAGACCTCATTATGAAAGCTGAACTGCAGTTGTCATCGATCAACGAATCTGATGACTACATTGATTCTAATTCTGCATATCGAGGAGGTTCAGGTGTTGCGAAGCAGCCTATAAGGGTCACATTTGATATACCCTACTTGGCAGTATCTGGGTTGCAAGTGCGATATCTCAAAGTAACAGAGCCGAGGCTGCAGTACCAGAGTCTTCCGTGGGTGAGGTACATAACACAGTCTGGAGATGACTACACGATCCGATTGCCTACAAAGCAGTAAAATTAGAAAATGAAAAAAAAAACTCTTGCGTTGGATTGTATTTATTTCGTACCAGCCTGTTTCACTTGGTCGATTGTGTCAATAAATTTATCAACAAGCGCTTTTCGTGACTGCACTAGATCCTTCTGAGCTAGCACTTTGCTCTCCCACCTGTTCCAGATAAGTTTCTCGCTTTCTGCAATAACAGCTCTGGCTTTTTCTAATACACTTGTGCGAAACTCTTGGCATTGCTTTGCCCACGACGACTGCAACCGCTTCAGTCCCACCACTGCTCCTAAAGCCATGAGCGATCCCATAGAGTACCAGCTATAGTCGTAAAAATATATACCCAAAGCAGGTATCACAGTCATTGGGAGCTGCAATCCAAACAGAATCGTCGCCAGGGACTTCAATGCATTGTTGTGAAGGGTGACCGCATCCGTCGAGAGCACCTGCGTTAGGCTGTCCGATATCAGTTTCGAGCCCTGGGCCATGTCTTCCGTCTGATCAGCGCTCTCAGGAAGATAATGAGTTTCTGCAAAGGCATCTATTCGCCCTAGAAGATAATCTAGGCTACCTTTAGCGTTAGGAACATAGACAGAAGGAAGGTAGGCCATGAGTGAGTCGTGCACGTCGTCGACTTTATAGTAAAGGGCCCACCATGGGAACTTGGATTTACTCCATTTATCGATGCCATTCGTGAGAGTTGTCTGTAGCTCACTGTGGGCATCTCTGGCCCATGTCTGGCGAGCGGTCGTGATGCTCTTGCTCTCCAAATGGACTGCGTTTATAACAGACTGGGATGTTACCGGCGCGATTATATCCATGCAAGTAGATGCGATTGACTGGAGGAGTTGGGTTTCAATGTCCTTAGGATCTTGAAAGATGATGTTTTCGAGCTGTTGGATATTCGATGAGCTGTGGAGGGTATGATATTGGGTGGCATTGGATGGCGATTGCGCAATAAGGTCAATTCCTTCTTGAGCTTTCCTTGATGAAACTACTGTTACATCGCCTAGGTCAGCTGCCTCCTCCGAGATGGTCGAATCTAATACCAAAGCGGAAGGAAATGTGCTGGGAAGTTCATGTGTCAACGCGGTGTGAATGTTTGTAGAAACGAAAACGTGCAAATGACAGCGCTTTATGTGGTCGAACGAATCCTTGAATGAGTTAACCTCCAGAATATCAATGTCTCTTCTGGCTTGTCGGTAAGGTACTGGGAATTCAACCAAGGAATTGTGGGTGAGCACATGGTCAAACACGGGCGAGTACTTGATGAGCGTGTCTTTCGCCAGTAACCTATTTCTGAACTGCTCATACCACGACTGATCACTGGCTAATGGATCTGCGAGTACAGCATCTAAAACGCCATTGATATCTGTACGTCGACAATGGAACGGTATAATGGCGATGCGGATCTGAGACGGTGTTTGTAGTGCGAGATCGATACGGGTATGGAGATTGTGGGAATCAGGAAATGACTTTCGAATTTCGCGTAGATCATGATGTACTCTACTAGAAGTAGTTTCTGTGCTAAATGACCGCCGTAGCAATAAAGCTCTCCGCCACATTTGATGCTTCATTGGCTGGCCTACCCTAGGACACTCGGACGCTCTCAAAGCAAGCGTGAAAGTGTCCCATTTTTTCGTCACTGCGCCCAGTCATCATTTACGTAATCTAGTAACGACTGCTTGAGCCGCACGGATATGTCTCACTTGAGTTTTTCGAGATTTAACGCGCATCTTGAATGGTATCTAGTAGAATAAGCCAGATGAAGACTATTTTGACAGTGAGGGATAGATTATATTTGAATCCTCATTTACCGGTAGGATTTATGTGGTGTTATCAATGGCTTTTGTGGAGTAGCACCACATATATACTATAGTGAAGGAAATTATCCCAATACCTATCCTAGTATAAATATACTAAACCTCCCAGCTTTCCCAATCTGGAGCTTTTCACACCTCTTTTATTTATTTCAAGATCAGCGCGCTTACCACATCTTGGTAGCTTTTCCTGTCTATTACACTCTATTCGCTACACTTAATAGCTCTTATTCTTCATACAATATTCTGAGTGGTATTTCAAAGCATCTACTAGTTTGAATCCCAATACTTTGAAACTCTCGGTATCGACCCAACAGCGTGTATGTCACTGTCGCACATTCAGAACAAGAGAGAGGACTAACACTTTCCAGATTATGCCTAGCCGCGATAAAAAGCAGAGCACTACCTTCGACGAAGGTGTGCCAATCGAGTTTGAGGCCGATGATGTCAACTTTGACGACTGTGACATTGGCGACTTGAGGACCGTCCGTGGCGGCGCTAAGACATCGTCTAAGCCGCACACATCCAACCGAAGGCGACACCAACGACAGCCATCTGTGCGTATCGAGACGTTGAATGGTCGTGACTTTTCCGACGATTTTCAATCAAATGTCAAGTTCCAAAACTGTGGGCAGCCTTCTTCGACCATAAAGAGCACTTTTGAGCAGCAAGCGCCGAACCTACAGCAGGCATGCGGCGGAGTCCCTTCTGGATGGCAAACTGCAAACTTCAACGTGGACGGCTGTGATGAACCTGTCAAGGTTAGTTGGTCTGTCCACCGTACACCCGAGACTGGATATTCGGAGTCATTGGGTGCGAACAGTGGATTCAGGAACCCACAGTCCTTTGGCAATTTCGTGCTATCAGGCAATGGTACTGTTAAGCCATTTGACGATGCCCCTGGTGGAGGTGCCGGCGGGTCAGAGAGCACAGAACCAAAGCGTGGTGATCCGCTTTTCACATGGCCAACTCCATTCTGGACTACGGTAATTCTTTTGCTTGAAACTAAGAAAGTGGTGTGTGGTACTATCATTGACGGCATTCCGACCATACAGGACATCACCGGCGCCGTGAAAAAGATCTTCGAAAGGCTGTTTGGCAAGAAGGATAAGCCTGAGGAAGGCGGAGAGGCTCCTCCTCCTCCTCAAGGTGGAACGTTTTCCTTCTATGACCCACGACAGTTTTATCCATACGCAGACCCCAATTGTTACTACCCAAGCTACAATTACAACGTGGGCTACGCCTCATCATGCCCGCCTAGTCAGTCAGCTATCCCCACAATCACTCGTACCGCAAGTTATGCTCCTTCGGTTGGGCAGAACTGGGGTTATTATTACGGACAGGTTCCAACCCAGCCGTTCTGTGGTCCGGTCACATACATGTAACACTGAGAGATGCGACAAACTAGAATAAATATAGAGAGTCTATAGATTGTAATAAGATTTCTGTCAAATATCATGTCACACTTTATTAGCTAGTTGAACTGCTGGAAATTCCCGGGAGCTGGCCCGTAATAAAGCTTTAAACTTGATCTTACACGCCGTCTCAACTTCCACAGGTCGTTTAAATAAATACGAAATCAACAAACATCGATAACGTTACAGCTATCGTGAGGATAGCAACTACAGCACTGCTCTATTCTTTGCTGCTGGGAATTATTGCATTTCTGTTATACTTGATAGGAAGTCTTCTTCTTCGAAGCCAAACTGTAGTCTCAGCGCTGGCCGACACTATCGAATATGTCCTCGATCCCGACACCGCCGCTCTCACCCCACTCACCAATCCAATCACCAACTAGGTACTTGAGGAAAGGCAGGATACAGATTCATACGGACTCCGCGAGAGCGAGTGGTGACTTCCCATCTGTAGCGCCGGAGGAGGATCAGGAGCTTATCAATCCGCGTTCTCGAGCCTGGTACGAGGGTTTAGAGCCAACTCCACAGGACATGGTGGAGGGTACTACGAGTGCTACGGAGACGGCTATTGAGTATTTGGACGAGATACTTGCGACGTTGCTACCAGAGAATGTGCTGCGGTGGAAACGGGACTTGCTGGATGGGTTGAGATCTGCCATTTCAGATACACTCGCCTTGAAAGAAGATTAGATTAGACTTGAATCAGTTAAGTAAATTGGCCGAGAATAAATAAATCCGGATATCCCATGATATCTTGAGCTCTTTCACAAGGATTTCATTTCCCCTAGCGAGCCGCACGGCTGCAGGAATCCCAACGCGTTTGGCGACGCGACTTGAACGTAAATAAACCGCCGTTGAAATGACGGTGGACGATTTAACTCTCCCTCATACATTCATCAATGCAGAGATATCGGCGAAAGCAAGTAAACTGGTGCGCAAGCTTCCCAGGACGGAAATTGTCCGACTAATCGAACGTTGGGCCACCGTGAGTGCACACAACGCTCCCCCGGCCCCTTGGCTGAATGAAGACGGCGAGGAGGAGAATGGTGAACTGGATGAAGAAGAGAAAATACAATACGCCCATGAACGCATAAAGGCCGAGCTAGATCATTTGAAGACTTTGTCGAAAGCTGAACTGCTGCAAGCTGCTTTGGGGGTGTATTGGCGCAAAGGTCTGAACCTCTTTCAAGTCGCGGAAATCGAATTGACGATATTGCTGGATTACCCGAAACTAGGCACACAAGTCTCTTGGAACAGAAGTATACTTACGGAGAAGGACAAGGACGTGGGTATCCCGATAGCTATAGAAAGCGACTCGTTTCTGAAGAACTTTGAAAATGCGTTATACCCTTTTGTACTGGGACACAGCTATATTACGGAGCTGCCGGATCTGTCGCTCACTGTTATAAGGGTGCAGTCATTTGAGCCAAAAGTGCAATCCTCAGGCCCGTTGAAACCAAGCAAGTCTATTTACCTGGCGTTTCCATCGGCGTCCCCGTATTTTTTGCACACCTTTTCCAACCGGGGGCAGACAAACGAGGCGTTTTACGGCCAGGCACTTTCACAAGCGATCATTAGGACATTTTCAACACCAAATAAACAGGCATTCATTAAGAATTATGACTCGATACCCAGCACAGCCTTCAGGACCCTCGTTCACTCGGCAGGGGCATCTAGGCACGCAATGGCGCAAGGAAGATGGCAGATATACGCTGATAACAAAGCTGATTTATCGCCGCTTGACCATAATGGCATACCACCCAAGCCAGACATTGATAGTGATGGTGATGGTGATGAAGATGTCCAAATACTGAATATAAAGTTCACAGGGGAAAGTAAAGTGGAAGGGACATATCGCAGCAAACATCCGCACACTATATTCGAGGCTAAGATCAAGGATCCAATAAGGGCCGGGTCTGATCAGAAAATGGGTGTGACATTGCGGTTCGAAGGAGACGACATATTCGCTGGTGTGCATTCCCTAGCACTCCAAGGGATAGTGGATGTACACAACTTGCCTGCGTGGTTGACCGGAGAGGAAGCCACCTCCTCTGGAGTCGTGGAAGGCCAAATTTTCGTGCCGCATTAATATTACAAGGTGAGGAGACAGGAATCTGACATCTACCAAATTGCATTTCTATTTGGTGCTCTACATTAAATATTAATAACTACTTGGGCTTGTTGATAAGCTCTTCGATTTGCGCCTTGACTGACGAAGTGGCACCTTCTGCCAAATGTCTAAGCTCCGGTACATCTTTGTGTTTATGTGCTTCTTTAGCAGCAGCCATGACTTCTCCGACCTCGACGTACATTTCAATTCGACGCTTGTAAGGCAGATCGGTACACATAGACACATACCTCGCAGCCTGGTTCTTGGAGCCCGCCGAGATACACTCATTATAGAATGGCTCATATCCTAATGGGCTTTTCTTGGATGCTGCAAACTTGTATAGGTTATCCCAGTCCCGTCGTGAGGTCAACGCGCGAAGCCGAATCCACCAATACCGTCGATCAGGCATCTTGAACTCTTCTTTGATTTTTAGCGCTCTAGGATTTTGCGACATTCGCAATAGAGTGCCTACCGTGTCGGAGACAGATTGGCCCACAAACGGCTGGTCATAGTCCCGCTCTAATTGTTCTTGCAAAATCAGCAACCGGCTTTGTTCTTCTATCGCTCTTGCGTCAAAGGCGTTGGCCGGTAGTTCTTGGAATAGTTTATGCGCCTGCTCCAACATTTCCAGCTTGTCGTTCTGACTATGCTGCTCGTTGAGAGCTTGGTTGTACTTCAGTTTAGCACTCTGTAATCTCCGATCGTCTTGATAGTAGAAACTTTGCAGCAATTCTTGATCTGCGCAGAATCGCTTCTCGAAAACAGTTGTGACTAACTGATTGTCATTGATAAGTCGGAAAAATGCAGCCAAAGGCAATTTGCTATACAGTACTCTCAGCACGTATTCGACTAGATTAACATTGTAGCTCTTCACTGCCGCCTCCAATGCCAGACTCTGCTCCTGCATGTCTAGTAACAGAGGTATCTGGCGGTCAGAACGAGGCTCGTGTCCAGTAAGCAATACTGCAAGCTTTGTCCTTCCTTCAGTGTAAGCAGTGCGTGCAATCTTTTCGTATGATATTCCGTGCAGTTTGGAAAGTTTGTCGACAATCTCTTTGCACACGAATTCATCTTCATGCGGAGATACCCGCACTTTAGTACACGCCCAGTGAACGTATATCTTTTCAGTAGGCATTCGGAGATACTTTGCACATTGAAATGCAAGTTGATGCATGCGGCGTATGAGTAAACGGTCGATAAGCTTTGATGGTGTGAGTCTTACTAGCTGAGGGTAAGAGATGAGCATGCCAACGTCAAACTGCCGGACGGAGTTGAGGACGCGCAAGTAGTCACACATTTCCACAAACTTGTCGCTGTTATAAAGCTCAATGGCCGTCTTCCCGAACGCCGCTGCTTTGAGTAGTTTCTTCTGCCAATAAGCCTCAAACTCGTAGCCAGCAGCTTCAACACAGGCATCCACTGCTCTCGGCAGTTTACTGCCAATAATCGTCAGATTCTCGTCAGCTTTGGGTGATTTGCGGTCAAGCTGGTCAACACAGTCACGCAGAATGGCACCTGGAGAGGTGGAGCCGAGCTTGAATATGTTAACGACCAAATTGGGCAGTTTGGCGAAAAAGTCATGACTTGTGCTGGTGAGAGTGCGCATGCCATCAATTTCCGGAAACAAAACGACTGGACCATCAAAGAGAAGACTCAAATCGTCTCCACTCGGCGAAACTAGCCTCACTTCTTCCTCCCATACCAGAGCTACCGCGTCATCACCGCACCATACCAACCCCCGGAGTTCTTCATCCATCTTTGGCTCGAATTGCGTCAGCTGGCGTTGAAAGTCTGAAGAAACTAGATGCATGCGGCCAGACCTAGTGTACAATGCAATGTGCTCACCACTTGGTGATGCTGCCAAGTGTGTGAACGGACCCTCTTTCAGCCCAAGTGAACGAGCAGAGGTCAAATTAAGTTGATATAAAGATGTATCCACTCCCACAATAACTTCAAAGTGCTGTCCCATTTCCACCTCTGGCGGAAGCAACGTCCAGCCATGAACTGGGCCATGATCCTCAGGCAGCTCTGCCAGTAGGCGGGGGTTGGGCTCAGCGTACCTTGAAATAGATACAAACCTCTTGTTCTCCAACTGCGCAACAAACCCCGTGTTTCCAAATTGACAATTGTTCACGCCGCTGGACTCTGCAACTTTGCCAAGTGAGAACTGGAAGAAATTGCCGTCGAAATCGTAGTAATATCTGGCGTTGCCATGCTCGGACACAACTATCAAGTGTTCTAGCTCCGACCAACCTAGACCACGGATACGACCATTATCCCATGGCAGTTTCTTGATCAAGTTCCCCGGTCCGCTGTATATGTATATGCTTGTTTGGCGCGAGTCGGGTCCCTTATACTCCGTGAGCTTGCTGCTGTCACGACACAGGGCGAGAGCTCCCCCAAAGGGAGCACTAGCTACCATATATTCATCAATGTTCACATCCCATAACATGGAATACCCCTCATAATTTTTGTAAAACTTATCACCAAGACGCTCCCACGAGAGCGTGGGGTTGCTGGGCATCTCTCTCTCTATCAGCAGCAGAGACGGCGAGACACAGATTGGTTTGGGAACTTCACACAATCCTCCTCAGCCTCACATTACGTGGTGCCAGCCCGACAATCATCAACATGGCCAAGAAATCGAAAGATGAAGTTCCAGAACAGAGGGAGACACAATTGCAATATGTAACGCTGATTTCTCGCGATGGATTCAGCTTCGTGATACCCAGAGAAGCGGCGATGATATCGAGTACGTTGAGTGCCATGGTGGACGTACCATATTTCAAAGAGGCGCAAAAGGGACGCATTCAGTTACACGACATTGATGGCGTCGTTTTGGAAAAAGTCTGTCAGTATCTCTTATACAGCTGGAAGAACCAGGATACGGAAAATGCGCCCGATTTTGAAATTCCGCCCGAAATGGCCCTGGAGCTGTTGGTGGCTGCGGACTTCCTCGATACTTGATGGCGGCGACGCTGCAGGATTATTTATTTGACATTGGGTTTTTTTGTGCGGAATTGATACGAATAAATTAATAGTAGAAATAACTTAATGGACATTCAAAAGAAGACAGGTTTAGCATGAGCATATGTGGTATCTAGAGGGCAGTATGGACATTTGAAAGAAGGGTCGCCTTGCGATATGCCCAGTGTACGCAAACTCTCACGGGCCAGAATGTGGCCACAGGGAAGCATCATTGGAGGATTCGAACTGGTCGTCTGCTCCTTGGAGACTGGGCAAACAAAGATCGCATGGAAATTAAAGCGATCCGGAAGCTCTGCATCCACCGCAAGCTCATCCTTAGTCGTCCACTCAGCTCCTCGTGACTTCATCAAGGTCTCCATCTTCGAAAGTACTGGCATTGCAATAGAGCCCGCAGTGACGGCTAGGTACAATGGCGACTCTGGCGGCAGACCCAAGAGCGAGCAGAACTCAGATGCAAACATTTCAGCCAATTTTTCGAGAGAAGGCGAAGATAACAGGTCGTCATAAGGTGATAAACCTCTTTGCACATATAATATAGATGTACTGAGTTTCTCAATGTCGGTCAAATATCTGCTGCCAAACATGGGAAAATTGGCTCTGGCATAAGCCAGGGCCTTCTTGACATCCCTTTCCTCCTTCAAATATCGCATAAACTGCACCTTGTGAAGTACAAATTCAAGGTTGGAACCGCGGCTCTTCAATGTGGCACCTTGGTCTGTTGCCCATTTGATGGCCGGCTCCAAATCCTTGCTGATGATATATTGTAGAATCTCGTACATTCTTGCAAAATCCTGCAGCAAGTTCTTGGGAACTTTCAGTTCCGCCTCATTCATAAATATGGAGGCCACGTCGAACTCCCCTGTTCTGGCCAAATGCATCATGATTGCTTTGTTCAATGCTTCCGATCCTCCCGTTATGGGGTAATGCTTACGGTCATCGGCGATGTTGCTCTTAAAGGTCTTTTCTAGAGCCTTACCAAACTTTGAAAGACTAGAGTAGGCATCTTTTTCCACTGCCAGTATCTTCGTCTCGCTAGCAGCGATCTGACGCTTTAGTCGCTCCATTACCTCAGCATCCACTTGATCATTGTCATTAACATTCTCTTTCGCGGCTTCAAGTTTCGAAAGCAAATCATCCAGAAGTGCATCGCACCTACTTAACGAAACGTTGTTTTGCACTCGTTTTAATTCCTTCTCTATGCTCTCCATCTTTGCATTGTGTGAGTTGGTACAGCTTGAAGCCAGAAGCTTGTTGTGAGGTTGTTGATAACGGACGCGCGATATCGCAGCATATCTGAGGGGTCGGGAGGAGCACTCCACCTTTGTGCTCAGCAGCTAAAGTCCAACTTCAGAGCCACCCGTTGACGAGAAGTAATAATACCGTAATATACACTATATTTTCTACTCATTGGGTGGAAACTGCAAGTCGAAGTTTAGGAAACTGTTATCCAACTTGTCAAACAGAAAGCCGCATGCGGCTGGCCGTTATCTACAGGCTATGTGTCTGCAAACTGGAAATGATTCTCAACCGTGCTTATTTACGATTTTCTATAAATAATTAAGAGATAAACTTCCATCAACTACTTACTCAACACTTATAAGAGGGTTGAGATGTGCTTGTGCCGCCTTGCCACCAAGTCAAATGATTGGGAGCAAGAGACGTAGACGGTCGCTGTGGCGCGGCATCCGTTCGTAATAGAACCCCACACCGCCTAAGACTCTTCAACTACTGGCCAAGATGAGGGCAACGACGCCAATGATCACTTTGCCTTTAAAAAGCACGGAGGAGACCGACTGGGTCTCACCGATGCGTCGGTACATTGCGGGGATTTATGGACCGGGCGAACATTTCGCGGAAGAGATAGGTGTCCTTCATCGGTTGCGTCAGGACGTGCGGGGGGCGAATGCGGATGTCGTGGGACGAGATTTGATATATCGATACTACGGCCAATTGGAACTACTGGACCTCAGGATTCCAGTGAATGAAACTGGATGTAGAGTCTCATTCACATGGCATGACTCCTTGAACCACGATTCAATCACGCAGTACTCTTTGGCATTCGAGAAGGCGTCCATACTTTTCAACTTGGCAACAGTCAATGGCGTAATTGGAGCCAATTCAGACGATGTCAAAGTATCTTACAACAGTTTCCAGGCAGCTGCAGGCATTTACCATTACATTATGGAGAGCTTCCTACACGCACCCAGCACAGATTTGTCGCAAGAAACTGTACGAGCACTGAGCAAGCTGATGCTTGCTCAAGCACAGGAAGCATTCCTGGACAAGTCAATTCAGGGACAGTCAAAGCCGTCCATAATTGCAAAGGTAGCATCGGGAGCTGCCTCAATGTATAAGAATGTGATGGAACTGTTACAAGGAGTACAGACCTCCAAATCCTGGGGAGAAAAGTCATGGATACAGTACACTGGCGTGAAAGCAAAGTATCTCCAAGCACTGGCATACGAATATCAATCGGAGGCACTGGAGAAATCGTCAAAGTTTGGCGAAGCCATCGCATTCGCACAACTCTCTATAACCGGATACCAAGATTGCGGCAGGATGATAACTCCAAGCAATTATAGTTCGATTACCCCGATCATTAAAAGCAGATTGGATGCAGCAAAGCATAAGCTGGCCACTCTTGAAAAGGACAATGATTACATTTATCACTCTGTTGTGCCGCCGGCCTCCACACTTCCTGAAATTCAACCTTTTGAAGCTGCTAAACCGACTAATATGAATGAGTTGTATAAAGAAGGGCAAGACGTGAGCCAGATTGTTGGTCGAGACATTTTTGAGAACTTGATCCCACTCGCCATTCACGAAAAAAGCTCCCTGTATTCTGAGGAGAAAGCTGCATTGCTTCGAAAGGAAGGTGAGAAGGTTGAAGTGGCAGATGAAGAGCTGTCATCTGCGTTGGAGTTTTTGGATCTTCCGGGTTCCTTAAGGTTGGTCAAGAATCAGGGTAAAACATCAGATCAAATTGATGTCCCAGTGATTGTGAAAGACTGGGCCATCGAGATGAGCACTGATAGCAATGACCTGTCTATCGAAGGTGTTGAACAGAAGAGAAATCAAGTATACGACAGGATCAGACTTATAGAGAGGAATCTTGAGAAGGAGCAGCATGACACAGATAATGCGAAGCAGCGATTTGGTGCAGCATTCACACAGGCATCGGCAATGTCTGTTAGTGCGGGTATTCTGAATGACGTTGACAATTTGAAGCAGTCGTTGTCTTCTGGGGCACAATCGGATGCTCAAGTAAGAAGAATGGTGGACGACAGCAGAGAGAACATCGCTGTTCTCAAGGGAGGTCCAACAAACCCCCGACTACTTCAGCTTTTCAACTCTTTGAAGGACTCTAGCATTCCTCAAGCTTCTCAGAGCTTATTGGACCTTGATTCAGGCGAGGAGGAGAACGTTCAAAACTGGATCAAAGAAACCGAAGAACTCTATGCCAAACTATTAAAGATTGCCAAAGAACGGAAAAATATATTTGGCGAGTTCAAAGAAAAAGTCCACAAGGACGATATCTCATCGCTTCTTATCTTGAATGGTAGGGTGCCCAATGTCGAGGAGACGCTTTTCAAATCCGAGCTAGCCAAATTCCAGCCTTATCAAGCACGGCTGGACTCGACCGTGCATCATCAAAAGCAACTTGTTCAGGAAATCACTGGGGTCTGGAAAAAGGTGTTGAGCAATGAATCAGTTCGTAAGAAGACTTCATCTCGCGAGACAGAGGTGGTTCAGCGAACAGCGTTGATTGAACGACTACGGAAGGCCTATAACGTATGGAAAGATACAAAGGCCGGAATAGTGAAAGGCGCACAGTTTTACACAGATCTGGACGCAACCGCTGTTTCTGTACAGCAAAATTCAGACACCTTTATTAAAAACAGACAGTCTGAGAGAAATCAGATTTTGCAAAGGTTGGAACGTACTGCTTTCAGAACGACCGACGACTCGTTGAGAGAGCAGCTTGCTGGCTTGTCAGTTCATGGACAATCTCAGTATACACCACCACAACATTCTCAGCCGGCAACTAGTAGCTACAACGGACTAAGCAGCATGGAATTTGGGGCTGCTCCCCCTCCTCCTCCGAAGCCACCAAAACCGTTTTCTCCCCCACCGCAGCCTCGAGGATTCAATCCACATGGTCAACCTCCACCCGGCGCAAATGTTGGTGGTGATCAGCGCACTTCATATGGAACGCCCTCTGTTTATGATCCTTCTTTTTACGCACCATCGGAATCTCAAGGATATAATCCGAACCGTAATGCGCCTCCGCCTCCTCCAAACAACGCTCAGAATCGTTGGTGGGACTAGGCCGCTCGTGTCTTATGTTTCCACGCAGGTTTGTTGTCAGGGCGTTTTTCGTCATATAGATACTCAGTAGCGAAATTCACATCAGAGACCTTTAGAAACGAAATAATACCAGCATCTATAATCGCTAGGATCACGTTGCGTTTGCCTTCTTTGAGTCTAGCATTTCGCGATTTGGCAACTGTGGCTTTCGGAAGCTCCTTTTGAAGCAATGCAGTAATACTATCAATTCCCGGCATGATTGAATCTCGAGTTGACAAGACCACAATTCTATAGTCAGCTTTAGGTGGGTCTGACTTACGGAAGTGTGCGTTGGGTCTCCAGATATCGAAAGTAACTGCCATAGTATCTTCATGTAAAACCGCATTAGTTCCTGACTTCGTAGATAAAGCGGAGCCTACTAGATCAAGGTCTTTGTAAACCTGGCTGTAAGATCTGTAGCATTGACGATTTGTGAGAATGTCCGACGGAGATGAACGGCGAAACCACCTAACCCACGTAAGACCAATGCGTGGGAACTTGGATGAACCGAGTGATTCATGATCTATACCGAGTGTTTTCGCGCTTAGCACAACGAAACCAATCTTCTTAAGATAGGAGTAAACTTGGTATTTCTCGAGGTCGTGCAGAGTCTGAAAGCAAGCCGCATATGCCGCCTGCAAGGACATGAGAGTGCCATCTGGCCGTGAGAGAACCATACTTCCTCTTTCCAATAGATATATCGTCTCCTCAGAATTGAGCCATTGCACGCCTGTGGAATCAGATCGACCTATGGTGCCGAAATGGGGCCCACTCATCACGTCCACTCTTGCGAGTTTCTTGTCCTCATGCCAAGTGGCACTTATGTGATTTTTGCTGAGCTATTAGCTTACTACCCGAGTAACAAAACTTACGAAGCATGCTTACGCTCGGACTTCAAAGCGCCATACATTGCGCTTCGAGAATCTTGGAGCGTGGAGCCCTGCACACCTGTACCATCGGGCTCAAAATCCTTTTCTCCCCGCTTGGGCAGCTGATTCCTAAGGGTTAGAGTTTTTAATTGAAAAAAAGGACGCATACTTTTCATTAACGAACCGCCAATCTTGCTGCTCATCGATATCGACCTCATCGTCCTCCATGGCTTAACTTGGATGTAGTGAAAATATGCTTATGGTGAGGCTGTTACATGGCGACCGCGGCAAGCGCCAACCAAGGGGATCGGTAACTGCATTTATATCATATCTTTAAGTGAACACATCAACTGCCTCTGAGGTCAAAACCAAGTTGATTATGTCCGTTGGCGGTGATGAGCCCACGTTTGGGTCTATTGTATGTGTAACTATGGCTATCTCAGGGCCGGGGCCCGAGGTTGGCTAGTGCCGCCATAAGACATGGCCTGTTGGATTGAAGTATTAATGCGCATTTACAGAGCTTATCGATATTGAAGGACCTTATAAGACCACTAGCACATGAAGCGACCTTGAGGGCTGTGCAAAGAGAGAAGACTATTAGACGCAAATATGGAAAGGGCTATTATGCTAGAATACAGATACCCGTGCTGTCATCCAATGGACCCACCGGCAACAATACACCTAAGCAGCGTGTGGTATCTAATATCGCTCGGGAAATACACGGAAGGATTTCATATGTTAAGATTCCAGGAAAAGACATATATGGTTACGACAAGACCAATGCAATCCGATACTTTGAGTGTGACAATTGCAAGCGGAAAGTAGCCGGAAGCAGATTTGCTGCACATCTGGAGAGATGCCTCAGCGGTCGCAACGGAGGCAGAACAGCCAAGTATGAATTAGATTGGGGAATAAGACTAACGAAACTATCAAAAGGAACTACGGAGATTCCTCTGCATCTCCCCCGGAGTCCTCAGGCAAGCGGGGATCGCCAGTGAAACGGCGTAAGCTCGATGACGGTGGCATTTTACCCAAAACTCAAGTTTCGAAGTTTTTTGACAGATCCAAAGTTGCTCACTCTGTGCCCGTCAGTCGAGATTCCTCGCCAATGATTCATCGTTCTATGGTATGTTGAAGTTTCATGCGGCGCTAACACAGTATTCTAGTCAGAAGGCCCGGAATAATTGTCTAAAGGGCTCATCACGGCCATGTCTGTGCAAATTTATTTATTTATCAAGCAATGTATCATAAGAGAGCTTTACATTCAGCATTAAACATAAACGGCATCGTCAGTCAGTATTGTTGTGGTAGCACTCGCTCGAGGAAGGCTAAGACGTGGTCAAGCTCCTCCTCGTTTGCCGAATGCTCCAACCCTGGGTATTGATGCCATTCCAAAAACATTCGCCCATGTTCCTTCAAAAAGTCTCGAGTCGCAACACCGTAAGAAAACGGGACAACTGGATCGCTTTGGCCGTGGCATTGAATGGTATGCGTGTCATCGTTCACCGACTTCTTGGTCTGGGCGAACAATTCGCTGCAAGGCATATAGCCGGATAGCGCCATAAACCCGCCCAACTTGAACTCAGAGATCATAGATGTCTACAGAGTTAGTGAAATTCAATGTATCCAATCATACCGCTAAAGATATTGCAGCTCCTTGACTGAACCCTCCAAGGACGATCCGCTCGGGCTTGATACCCTTTTTGATCTCTTCCTTTATCAAACCCTCAATCAGCTGAACGCTAGCAGCAACACCCTTTTCATCATTACCTTCTAGCTTTCCTGCCCCTAGAGTGGTGATATCATGCCACGAGGGCATTCGCATTCCGAAGTTCGCCGTAACTGGCTGCTGGGGAGCATTCGGGAAGAGGAAGT
This sequence comes from Blastobotrys petasosporus, assembly GCA_030580095.1. Taxonomy (NCBI): domain Eukaryota; kingdom Fungi; phylum Ascomycota; class Dipodascomycetes; order Dipodascales; family Trichomonascaceae; genus Blastobotrys; species Blastobotrys petasosporus. Next base: position 96,532 of record JAKTSG010000024.1, read on the forward strand.
TGACGTGCTGAAGGGCCTTTCGCTGGTGCCCAAGCTGCGCTAAAAAACTCCACCCATCGCTGGAGTCGCCAAGACCGTGTAAGAAAATGACAGTTGCCGAGGCAGATGAAGGTGCTGCGACACGTAATGTTTGAAGTGCCATGGCCGTTTGGTGAAAGATCGAATGGACAAATAGTTGAAACAAAACCTCGCGTAATGTCGTGCACGATGCACCGCCCACACTATCGTGGACACACTCTGCCCATTTGCATGCTTCGATGATATTTAATTTTGAACCACAAAGATATATAAATATACGAAGAATAGTCTCACTGCTCACAATGACAGCGGTAGATGCAGAAATAAATAGTAGCTCGAGGTAGTGGGCGCACTATTGGACAAGAATGCCCCCAGCGAGCTTTGAGGCCTTGCCCCCTTGAGCTAAATGACCAAAGTGGAGTGAGGTCTTCGCATCATTTACAGCGTAAACTTTGGGTGACGAGAACTTATGATGATCGACTTGATTTGCGTAGTGCACCGCCTCACTGATGCTTTTCATAAACGACATGCAAGTGGCATGATCGAATGGCGTGACAGTGATATGCTGCTCAATTTCAATATCTTTGCAATGATTGAAACGGGCTTTGAGCAATAAATAGTAGTTCACTTTATAGAGGGCCGCTGTGGTAGTGAACCCGTTGCGAGAACTGATTGGAATGTCTTGCCGCTCTTTATGTATGAGTCCATCCTTGTCGCGCAGATCAAGCATGGGGAAACTCATTGACATTTCGCATTGGTATCCAGACTCTGGGAGCTTCATATCCAACTGGTTAACTGCCTTACACAGCCTCTTACGGCGTTCCAATGGCTCATCACCGTCATGATTGAAGGTGGTTTCCTCCACGATCTGCATAGTAATACGCTGCAACTTCACTTTCTTTGATTTTGACAGCCAATCTGGATTGGGGAAGAGCTTAATGAATGCCGTTATGTTATCACCGGGTCCGTAGCTTGATATAGGAATCGAATAATCGCACCCTACAAGGTGATCAGCTGAGGATATCGAGCTCACAATCGGTACTTTGTAAGCACCAAAGGTTGAAAGGGTATCATATCTCTTGATGCGAATGGGATATCCCACGTGATGAGTTTGTTGTTGCTTTCCGTACACGACAGATACAAATAGCTGATAGGTGGTCTCGACAGTCGATTTTCCAATGCTGATGCTTGCTGGCATCGGGCGATTCGTTGGTAAGCTTAGAACAAAAGGCAAATCAATCGCAATTACTTCTTCATAAAGCTTGCCAGTTGGAGCCTGATACAGCTTCATTTTCTCGCCGACCAAAAAGGACTGATCCTTCTTCGGTCCTGTTATACCCGGTTTGTTCGACGGAGGATGTATTGTATCCGTTCTGTAGAGTGCTATACTTGCAAGAGTTATTGTTAAATGTGAACCATCTTTAGACCTTATTTCAACGGTCCCTTCCAGTCGTGGCCAAGTGGCACTGATTCCGGGGAAGCCTTGCACCAAATCCTCATTTGGCGGGCCACGTATTTTGATGTCTAGTATGGCGCTCATTTCATGCCGAAAAAGGCTATACTCGGGGTATCAGGTAGTCCAACCAGACGCAAACAGATTACAATAGCCAGTTCAGATTTGTATCGTGGACTTTGCGAAAATGATGGAGTGCCGTGTGCAATAGAGGCTTGCTCGATTGTTGATTGTTGCACAAATGAAGGCGGCGGCGGCCCGCCACCAGCCGCGCGCTCGGTCGCTGCGCAATGCTTGGAGGCTTGGGCTATGACTTGACCATAACAGACATACGGACAGCTCTTGAAGGGTGCTTTATCCAGTGATAGCACTTACTCGCCTATAATACTGTGAAATCCGGAAACTTGGGTGAATTCATCGGTTTTCAGGGTCTTGATAAACCTAGTGGTCATGTTATTGTATGCTTACATATGCGAAACGCGTAGTCGCGAAACTTCGCGTCCCACGCCTGGTTCGAAAATCAACAAACACATCAGGCTGTGATAGTGAGTTGCGACTGCTGTGCCAGCTTGCACACAAGTCATCCACTGAACTATAGGCATGCCTGCCACTACACATCCCCGAGTTCGAGGATCTCGAAATCTTCCCTCGGTTTTGGATTCGCAAACATATCGTCCGCTTAATTCCTTGAGCACAGAGGAACTCAGGCATCCTACGCAGCATCATGAGAACGAGATCTTGAATGAGAAGAACAACCTCTCGCCAACCAACAGCAAAGCATCAAAAAGAAATCTTGCAAGATATCCATCGAACCACACGTACTCAGTCGCAGAACAACGTCCCAACACTTGGATCGATGTGAATGTTCCACAGCCAGGCAGAGCAGATCAGGAGAGCATAGATCACAGAACAGTCGCTTCGGAACTAGATTCTGGAGAAAATCTCAATAATGCATTCAACTCAGCTCCACGGCCACCCAAACATGAAGAGTTGCCTCGGAGAATGGTATCAAATTGGCATACACCTCTGTGCGTTGTCTGTGAACAGGGATTGAGCGCAAAGCAAAGAGTTGTACGTACAGACTATGGAAATATTCATGACAAATGTTTTGAGTGCTATGAATGCCATGAGCCGCTGGAGCACTCGGAATTCTATTTCCGAGATAACCGTCTTCTCTGTCACCTTGACTATCATAAGCTGTATAGTGAGAGGTGCGGCTACTGTAACACACCAGTGGAGAGTGAGGGCCTTGTGGCTTTGGACAAACACTGGCACAAGGGCCATTTCTTTTGTCATGACTGCTCAACTCCATTTTCCGAGGTCGATGATTATTTTGTTACGAATTCCGATGTTTTATGCGAATCTTGCCACGTGAAAAAGTTGGCAATCAATTGCTGGCGCTGTAAAACGGTTTGCCGGCGAGCAATTGAAGCTCTCGGAAGAATGTGGTGTTCACATTGCTTCAGTTGCGAAGAGTGCAAAAATCCTTTCGAATCAGAAGAGTTTATTCTTAGGGAGGATGGCACCCTTGTATGCGATAGATGCGAGACACTGCGTTTGCGAAGGGACTGCTGGAGCTAAATCTAACTAGATTATAAATACTACATTGGCTATCAGTGGGTCGACTATGCATGGTATTATATTATTAAAATATGAAATAAAATTTACTAATCTATCAAATTAAAGCGCAAACGATTCTATCTGCTGCGGCTGTAAAGGAGCATCTATGCTTTCAATCTTAGAATCGCTGCAGAACACACATTTTTCAGCAAGGATATCGTCCAATGCAGTTGGGTAGTCCTTACCTGCATGCGACAAAGAAATTTCTGTGATTTTTTGTTTTGTCTTATAATCAACGCTGTGCTTAATATGCTCGAGAAGGCAATCTGAGTGGAAGGAGTGTTGGCATGGAAATATATGGAATCTTCGAGTTGCCAACGGGAATTGGCAAATTGCACAGCCCTCTCCAGGTTCAACCAGTGCATATCGTTTTTCAAATGCACTCAGTTGATGTTTGATGTTATCCGCTATACCCACTGATTCATCCATTTCCTGATTCAACTGACCGATTTGCTGATTATAGTTCTCCAGGGAATCTATCACCTGATGCTTCAGGTCTTTGTCTAACACGGTGAATTCTGGAACCAGTGGAATGATATCCTCAATCTTTAGGAGCTCGCATTCTTCAGTCAGCTCCATTGCAGCGCCGAATCCACTTTTCTGTATCACATCACGAGCTATGTCTAGCCATAAACTCTTCCTCAAAGGAGGGTCATTGGCCGACTTGTCCGCAATAACTTTTGCCATCTGCGCCTTGTCTTTCCGTAGAGCAAGCTGGACTGCTTCCTCAAACATACCCAACCCTGAGTAGAGGAAGACGCACGATTCGGTTCTCTCAAATTGCATACAAACTCTTAGTGCAAAGTCGTAGTCAAAAATCTGACGGGCCTGGTCTTTGAAGTATTGGATAAGCATGTGCTCATCATCACCATTGGCGGCATAAAGTGCAACAAGCGTATTATGCACAGCAGGATCATTGGAGTGCAAATTGTTAACCGCAAACTTCAAGTAGCGTATCGCTTGATTATCCGCAGTCTTGCGATGAATCTCATCGTATGCAAGCAAAGCAGGCACAAGCTTTGCAGCATCAATATTCGATATTCTCATCCAGCTCTCCACAGTGTCCCTTGGTGAATTCATCAAGAGGACCATAGAATACTTGTAAACATAGCTCGCGTCGTTTTCGGCCACCAGGACACGCAAAGCCTCGCTCCAGTTTTCTTGTTGTATCCAATAGGATAACACAAAGCCGCTATCACCGATCAAAGAGGCGTATTCGAGAAGCTCATCTTTTCTACAATGCATTGAAATGATCTCATATACTGTTGATCTGTTCAGCACCGCTCTTTGATCATGAATAAATTTCGTGTATAACGCCTTTATTTCTGAAATGTCGTTCGTTATAGCCTTCTGGTTTTCTGCGGAAGCAGCCAGCTCATCGTCCAGAGAATTGAGCTGTTCCATGATGATTTCAACTACCCAACTCGATAGAATAGTTTTCTGCATTGTATTGCTCTGATCAATGTTGGACAATTTGGTCGAGATGTACTTATAGAGGGCTTGGAATTCTTTGGCATCCATAAAGGAAAGAGCACAGGTCTCAAACGGTTTCGAGGACTCACCAAGATATTTAGCAGCATTGTAATAGTCCTTTTGCTCCAGCAATTGTTCTCCATAAGCATTAAGAACAACATCCTTGGCGAATGCATCGTTGGCTAGACTCAATGCCTCCTTAAATTCCTTTTTTTCTAGAAATGTCCGCCAAATCCCTCTTTCTTCATCTCCAACGATCTTAATCTCATAAATGCTCTTTGATGTGTAAGCCCAGAATGTTGACGAGAGATGATCTGTGCAAAGGCCTATGAAGCTGTCATTACTATCGAGGTCGACCGTGCTGATCCACACTTTCTGATTGTTCAAGCGATTGAAAGCCGTAAGCGTGCTGTTTCCTTGAAGAAGTACAATATGATACCGAGTTAAAAGCAAATCTTTCAGAGGCTCCGTTGTTAAAGATAGTTGATCATACAACAGCAGTTGCGCATCACTGAGGAGCCTTGGAAAACTCTCATCCGATATGCCGAGTGAGCCATGCATAATGCCGACACCTGTAATCCACCCAAATGTGTCTGGGGGATCACGCATCGTGTAAGGGGTAACCTCTATGCCACTGTTTTCACTACGCTCAAAGAGCTCATGCAAGGGCGTATCCTCGAACATGCTGGTGTAAACTGGCATACTCTCTTTCCCTGTTCTCCTAGGCAATCTCGCCTGCCAACCCCAAATATCTCCACTACTAGACACAAGCACTCTCCGCGTGTTGCTACCCTCGCCTTTCGTTATTTGAATCGCTGATATCTCTTTACCAGTAGGTGACTTCCACAACTGCCTCATATATCTGTCTTCTTTCTTAAAATACTCACTTGACGGTTCGAGGTGTGTTTCATAGAGCACTCCATCCATTGTGCCGATTATAATCTCAGAAGTGGATCTTGTTGAAAGTGACGGATTCCAGCCAACGCATGTGATATGTAAGCCCCTCAGCCTTGTCAAAGGCTTTGGCTTGGTGCTCGAGATATTGAGGTAGTAGTTATCGTTCGACGTAGTAGTGATAAGCATATGTGTGCCGGTGGGGTCTATAAAGATTCGTCTCACCGTCCAGGTCTCAGTCGATTTTCTTGTCAAATCTATGTCATCAACTGCTTCAGGATGTTCCAAATCTATTCGAATGATTCTTATGCCCTTTAGCGCAATGCAGAGAATGTTGTTCGACACCGCCATAGATGCGATATCAGGCAAAGAGAACATAAGCTGCACCTGCTCAATCTCAAACAGCCCTGGATCCGAGGATCCATTGATGCCAGTTGCATTCATCTTCGGAGCCCAAGGACACAACTGGCGTGGATGTTAGGATGTACTCTTTCGCCGCTGCACTCCAGGTACTGGCGGGTCAACTGTGGAGTGGGAATCGGGATGGGAGTCAGCCTCACACCTAGGTGAGTCGAGTGCCATATAAACCCGACAACTATTTTGAAGCTTCTTTTGCTAAAAGCTTTGAAAATTCTGAAGTGAAAAATAAATTGAGTCAAATTACCACATAATTTACAAACTTTTCTCAGAGAGAGAATAGACATTAGCACTGGGGATGGGGCGGCTGTCTGAGCATCCGGATAGAAGTCCCATTGATGAAAATTGACCACTTCAGATTCTTACCGAACACCATCCATCCGGCTTTTGTTATCGTCACAGATATGTCAACAATAGGCATACCCATCAAGCTGCTGAACGAGTCACAAGTATGGTTCTCCACTAACCGGTATATGGCTAACAGAAGTAGGGACACGTCGTCACGATAGAACTGTCGTCGGGCCACAGTTATCGCGGCAAGCTACTAGAGGCGGAAGATAATATGAACGTGCAACTCAAAGATGTCACTGTCACGGCTAGAGATGGCAGAGTTTCTCATCTCGAACAGGTCTATGTGCGAGGATCTCATGTCCGTCTATTCATCATTCCAGATATGCTCCGGTTCGCTCCCATGTTCCGGCCCAAGACGCTAGCCAAAACTAGAGCCCAGAATGCTGGCGTGAGGGGCCATAGACCAGGAGGATTCCGTGGTGGACGAGGAAGACGTTAGCATTCTTAATTGTTATTAAAGGTGAGCTGTATAAGGACTTTCGGTGTGACCCTCGTGCAGCAGCTATGCGATCTTTTGTCGATTTATATGATTAACTGGCGCTACGATATATCGGCGATATAATCATTGACTTCACAAGTAATCAATACGCAAGAGTTGATTTCGACGACGCGCAATTCGATCTCAGGGTTGTCTAAAATCTTCTTGAAATCCACTGTCAAGCGAGAGGTCAACAGCGGTCCATCATAGAAACATTCATCACCCAACTTAACAAATTAATAAGAAATAATATTATTTATCAGCACATTAGCTAAAAGAATTCAGAAACTTTATAAAACTTATCTGTAACTTGTGTTTATACGGTACATCATATGCACTTCTACCTGATTATAGCGCGCGCCGGTATGCCTGGAGTAGATGTGAGATTGTGTCGCACCCGTTGCACCACGCCTTTCGGTTCAGGCAGCTGATATATGATATGGACCACGAACAGATTTTGGGTAGTTACAACATCACGGATGAATTCGCGGAGAACTGGGTAGAGCAAGGTGATATAGGGGAGCTCAATTTCGAAGGCTCTGGCCAAAAATCGAAGTACGCGATTCTTCGCGAGCTTGTGGATGGGGGAGGAGCCAACGTCGACATGACATTCCAAGATGAGCCAGATCCTCTTGGGTCAACCAACTCTATAGTATCTGTGCTTGCTGCCAGAGGTATAAATGTTGATGACCCTGCAATCAGGGGCCAGTATCTCATCTCTTCGAACAGGTTTAACACGCATGCTTTCCTAAGGGATGTGCACTCTGCGGCAACGTACGAAAATCTCGACAATTCTCTCGACTACTTGGAGTCTTCTATACGGGAAAGATCAGAAACGCTGCGGTTCATGGTAGAACGCGACTACGATAGGTTCGTTAAGAGCAAATCGCTTTTGGATGCAATCTTAGATCAGATACACGAATCCGGATTCTCGCGCGAGAAAGACTGGGGGCTACACAATATGAAGTCCTCGGTGGACGATGCGAACTCGAAGCTTGCAGTAGTCATGAAGCCCGTACTTCAGAACCAGTCTCGAGAACAGCGTCTCAAGGAAGCATTGGATCTGATCAAGAAAAACCGATACCTGTTCAATCTCCCTAGCGTGGTCTCGAAACACATCAAAAACAATGACCACGACAGTTTAATAAGGGATTACCGACGAGGGAAAGATATGAAATATAATGAAGATATATCCGCAGGGACTCCAGATTATGTTTTGGAGAACAAAAAGATCACCGATAGAATCTGGAAGGAAGTCGAATTTATCGTGGACGATTACAAGAAGACACTTTGGAAGCAATTGGCCATCACGGGTCCTGACGGAAATTTCATGCAGATAATATCGAAACTCTTGGAGCTTGGCGTCGAGGACAATCCTATTCAAGAGTGGATTCAGTCCCAGCTTTTACATTTCTCAGAAGCAATCAATGACAAGTTTGAAAAACTGTCTCTGAAAACACAGCTCCTCAGAATGAATTTAGCAGCACTACCTCCAACCGAAGATGCATCTTTTATCATTCCCTTGAAGGAGAACCACAAAAACAATGAAGCCGCCGCTCTGGTGGACTCTCCGGAAGCGGTGGAAATGTGGTTAACGATCAAGAGACTTCTCGATGACATATCTGCTAGTTCTGAAAAGGCTTGTCTGTTCTGGGAAAGTTGCAACGAATTCTTGGACGGCACTCGACAGAAGAACTTGCCAACCGGCTACCAGGGCGAGTCGAAAGTTCATTTGGTTCTTTCTCCGAGAGAAGTGGAGGACATTCGAGAGGCAGGTCGTAAGATGATTAATTTGTTTGCTGAGAGAATTGTTCAGTATTTTGACTCGTCGGCACCGTCGTTAAAACTGGCTGGCTATGGAGGGTCCAAGACTCCGACATCTAACCGCAAGCCAGATCAACAAGAGGACTCATACCTCTTCCTTCCACCCTACGCCAACGCCTCAGGAACAGTGAAGTACCTTTCGCAGATCCTATCCTCACTTAAGGACTCCTTCCGATTACTATCCAAATCAAGCATTTCAGATCCGGCATCCAATTCTCTCCGATCAGTGCTATCGAAAGTGCGAGAGCGGTGCGTAGGCGCAGTTTGCCACGCTTGGAAAGAAGACAGTCGAAAATTTGCATACTTAGAGGACTGGTCCGTGTCATTTGACAATAAGAATATCACGAAGATTCCAGGGTACATGAAAACATATCAATTGGCTATATTGAGTGGTCTTCAGTCGATTATCTTTTTTTCGGGCGAAGGTGAACCTACAGATTCGTTCGTCGCATCCAACCCTTCAACCAGGCTACTTAATTATATCCTGTCAAATTTTCTAAGTTCCAGCTCATTGATGCTTCAAAGTATGATGGAGCTACTGGGCACCCTCAAGGATCCTGAGAGGCTCTCGCATATCGATGGTGCTCACATATCAGCCAACGAACTTACACCTCAAGAATTAACAAATGATGCCAAGATCCTATTGCTATTGAGCAATATGAGCGAAGTGAGAGATCAGATACTGCCACGTCTCTACACTTTTGTCGAGTCGAGCTTCAAGACGCCTACCAGAGATGTGAATCGGGCATTGCGGGATACCATGGATAAGATGGATAATCAACTGTTCGATCTTTACACTCGTAAAAAGAGGCAAGCCCTCTCAGAGGTCATCAGAACTGGCATAATGAAAGGCAGCTGGACTGTGAAGCATGATCCTAACAACATTAGCCCATACATCTACGACTGTCTTCTAATGCTGGTGGTTGTGCACTCAAAAGTGATCGAGGTGGCTGAAAATCTCGTGGGTAGGGTCATAGTGGTCTTGAATGACCACGTTGTCAAGCAAATACTCAGCAACCTCAGGGAAGTTGAAAAATACAGCAGCGGTGGTATGCTCCAGGCCGTAGCAGATATCGAGTTCTGGCGGGCTAGAATGACAAACTTCATAACTGCCGACGCACAGAACACTATACAGCTTATTTATGGGACATTGAAGGAGAGCTCTGACCCACGGAACTGGGATACAAGAACAGGTCCGCGTCCTTATGTTCAGCATGTACTTGAACACGCTTCAAGAGAGAGTCAGCTAGATTTCTCATGCTTTAATAAATAGAGTCCTTAGCATATAAAATATTAATCTTGACATTTGACATGATAAACGAACCTTAATACCCGAAGTTGACGGGGATGCTTGTAGAGCGCCCCGATAAGTGCTGAACTAGGTCCCAACTGTCGACTATCTGGATCAAACTTCCTGCACTATATCCATGCTATGGCGTTCTTGAGGACGCCATTGGCGACCTCGTTCCCTAGAAGCGAGGAACTTCAGAACAGTTCTCACAGTCCGCAAAAATCTTTAACTTTCGGAAATGCATCTTCTTTGCGTGTAGATGCATCGGTAGGCGCGATGACCATCAGCCCCTCTGGACGGGATGTCGCCCTCGCAGGGTATGCTCGCATTTTTATGCTCCAATGATGATAACTAACGATAAAGTCGAACGGGCTTATTTATAGTGGATCTGGATGATCCTTTTTCGCCTCCGAGGTGGCTACACCATTACACATCGTGGGAGGTTGCAGATGTTCAATGGTCTCCCCACGCTTCAAAACCTTCGTGGGTGATCTCCACCTCGAATCAAAAGGCTCTAGTTTGGAACTTGGCTTTGCCATCTAGCTCATCAATAGAGCATATGCTCCATGGCCATACCAGAGCGATCACAGATATCAATTTCAGTGCATTTCAGCCGGAAATCATCGCAACATGCTCGGTGGATAGCTTTGTACATGTATGGGATATGCGTGACTCTAAGAAACTTGTACAAAGCTTTGCTGATTGGAAAGCGGGAGCTACGCAAGTGAAATGGAGCAGAACGAATCCCCATGTTATTGCATCGGCCCACGACAGGAAAGTATACGTATGGGACAGTAGAAATGGGTCGATACCTATACACACACTTGAGGGGCACGATGGTAAAGTTAATGGACTAGACTTTTGCCGAGTAACAGATGGTAGACTTATGACATGCTCAAATGATGGAACTGTCAAGGAATGGTCGTATACGGATAGCAGCCAAGAGCCCATTCATACTATGGTCACACGATTTCCCATTTGGAGAGCCCGGTATACACCTTTTGGCGACGCTGCAGTTGTGATGCCTTCACGCGGCGGTTCCAACACGGTCTATTTAACAAGATTCTCCGATCAACCGGGTGTATGCCCATTAGTGCCTCTCCATCAATTTAGGGGCCACTCTGAACCTGTGAAAGAGTTTGTTTGGAGATCCAGGGGAGGCAACGAAGGTATCGAAGACCGAGACTTCCAGCTAGTTACCTGGTCCAAAGACCATGACTTGCGGATGTGGCCAGTCAGCCAGCCTATATTAGAATCTGCAAATTATAAGCCTGGCGAACCACTGAAGCAGCGTATGACCAGGCTCGGATCGCCATATCGCACGTACAGACCAGAGCCCTCGAACAGTGTGAATTCAGGGACGAATTCGATCCCAAGCCAAGCAAATATGTTCGGCTTGTCTCCCGAGACGAAACGTTCAAAGAACCATGAAGTGTATATGACAGGAGGATATTCCACGCGAAAAGCACAGGATAATGCCCATTTGAACTGGATATCTGGTGTGAGAATCGGCAGATCGGCCTTTGATGGCCCGCTAGATGCTACTGTTACAACAGCCGCTGACGAAACTGTTGATTCAGCACCAGGTAATCTGGGCGAAGAGCTTAGTATTCTCGGGCACAAGTTCCCAAAGATTCGATTTGAAAAGATATCGGTCTCGACGGGTGAAGTGGTTATTTCATTTAACGGTCCTTGGGCCGAGGAGGAGAATGAGCTAGTGTTCTTGAGACTCGAGATCAAGTTTCCTAGAAGCTATCCTCTTCAGCCACCTGCGTTCAAATTCGAGAAGAATGAGTCTCTGGACGATTCGATCTTAAACAAACTACAGGAAGAACTGAACCACATTTCGAGGAATCTTGCTTTAAGAAGCAAGTTTGCATTGGAGTCGTGTATTCGATATCTTTTAGGAGAGAAGGTCATTGTTGGAGAGCATAGTTTTACGTTCGAAGAGGATGGGTTTGACGCTAATATGAATCAGAGCTCGAACACCTCGGATGAAGATATGCTAGAGCTCGACGAGGAATTTGACTATGGGCTCTCGAGTGACGAAGAGCTCTCAGAAACGTTACCGAAACTCAAGCTTGCTTTTGACAGTACACCAATCCCGAAAGGCTGTGGAGCAGTCTGGACCCGTAACGGCCAACTAGTTTGTTTTTTCACTCAACGGACTGAGAGGCAGAAGCTGCAGCCTATTACCATCAAAAGCTCTACAAAAGAAGACTTAGAGCTTACCAACGGGGAGCCCTTTCCTTCGGATAGCGATGAAGATATTCTAGAAGCCCGATTTGGCTTTGGCATTCACTGGCCCTCAGAAGTGACCACCCAGCTAGCGACCCAGCAGTTCCGAATGAATCCTTTTGAAACACGAAGCGTCGTATCTAACACGGAGCAGTCTGGAACGGGCACATTGAGAGGTGATCCTGAGAAGAATATTGTTCGCGTCTACGATATGAGCAAGCTGATTCCCTCGAAACGAAATCTCGCGTCGGAGTACAAAATAGTTGGAGAGTCGCAAGTAGATCTGGCGCTTCACAACGCTGATGTGGCAACAAAATTTGGATGTGTGGATGTTGCCGATTGCTGGAAGCTTATTGCAATGCTCGTCGATGGCGATTTAGGTATCGATAGTGCAGCTTCGACTTGGGGAAGTGTGTATGGTAAGGACACGAAGAATGCTTCAGATTGGACTGGGCATCCATTTGGTAAGGAGTGGATAATACAGCAGATATTTGATTACTTTGAAAGACAAAACAACACTCAAATGCTGGCAAATCTGTCTTGTGTGCTCTCAGGAAGACTGCTGCGAAGTTCCGAAAGGCTATTGCAAAATGACGAGGTTGGAGGAGAGTTGTCGCAAGGCATGACACATGCCAGCTCTTTTGTCCTTAAACCATCATTATCTCAGCCTCACTTCTCCAAGGCGAGCAAGGACCATAACAGTTTCAGTTCGTTCTTTAGCAACCCTCGGACAGCGCCTTGGGATATACCTTCGCAAGTACCTTCCAATTTCGCAGAGCAACTATCCTCGACATCAGCATCTTCTAGGGATGACAGTAGCATAATCTCGCTGTCACCAGAAAAGTTCATGAAAGCCAGAAGAACGGTCGCTGGAATATTCTCTAGGGGCAATAATGCCAACGACTCAATCCGATTCCGTCGATCTCCTTTGGAGACTCGAGGCGATCTTAGCACCTCCGCTGCTGAAAACGAGTCACCATTGTCGTTAGGGTATGGCTCTACTTACTCTACAAAGGCTGCGAGCAGAAGCAGTTTCGTCGAAAGTGAATCCGGCGATGCCAGCATCTCGCTTGCACTGCCCAGGGTGAATGTGGAATACATTAGTCAAAATGATACTGATCCACTGGATCAAATAGTAAGATACACAGATGGTGAGCAAAAGCGCAATCTGCTCAAACTCTCCGATGAACCTAAGTATCAAGACCACAGATGGCAATATGCTCGCATATTATACTCCTGGGGACTGGAAATCGAGTCTATCGAAGTTTTGAAATTCAATTTCAACTCCTCGGTAAAGCCCTCGACATCGCTATATCGAGAGAGTTATTCCGTCAATGTTGATTTTCACTTTGATGATGACTCGATGTTATACGACGAGGGCAATAATGCTGCTGAGGTCCACAGCAAAAATTATGCACAGTTATGCCACTACTGCCAGCTTCTGATCAAAACGAGATATGTATTATGCACATCATGCGAACATATGATCCATTTCGACTGTGCCAAAGATTGGTGGCTCGATTCTGGCGGCACCGAGTGTGTCTCAGGTTGCGGCTGTAGATGTACAACCAAAGAACAGATATTTTGAACAGGAAATAAATGTAGTTCCGAATTATATTATTGCAGGTATGATATGATTTTATATAAAATAACACGAGTCGTCATGATAATAAGGTATGTAGTAGCAAAATCTATAGATGAAGGATTTCGCCACAGAATTTTGCGTTATGCGCGAAAATGGGAGATATATAAAGCCGCCCTCTCGCTCCGCTAACATTTGGGTTAATGATCTGGTAGAGCCGTTACACGTCCATCCACGACTTAGACTGCCGAAGGATGAGTGGCGACGATGACGATGATTTCAACAGATTACTTGCCGGTGGTAATCTTACGGGATCGTTTGATATACCGAAAGACCTGTCGGGCAGGGATGCGATAAAACACGACGCGGATGCGATTGATTACGAAGACGAGGATGAACTCGCAGACGAAGAACTTCCAGATGAGGAACCACGTTCCACCACCGGCAGTATTGATGCGCTTGGAGTAGATGATCTCGAGGATGTTCCCGAGCCGCCTGAAGGAGTCGTAGGGTACGGCAATGATTTTGACGACGACGATGACTGGACGCGACAATACGCAGATGAGGGTGCACAGCTAGAAAAGACAGGGTTTACTTTGGCGCCAGCTAGTGGATTACTTCAGGACATCGATGAAGCACAGCCAGCGGCTCAAAATTTTAATGTAAGCGTGGATGCACAAATCCTGGAAGAATATTTCCCAGATTTTAAAGAGGGTGCTGTGCTCAAGATGAATGCGCTTTTCGGACCCAAACCTAGTAAACTGAGCCTTCCTAAGGCGAAAGTTACACGAAATTGTGTTCCCACGCGTGCGGGCCTGGAAGTCGAAGTAGATCAGAAAAGCTTGTTCAAATCAAACGTGCAGCGCTCTACAGGCGGTAGTAGGTCTAATGTGATCCGAGTTGCACTTAACGACGTGAAAACAGACAATGAAAATGAAGCTGACGGCGAGCGAGCAGGCGGACTCACACGCGAGCTGCTCATAGCAGCGACTGATTGGAAGGTAGATAAGCTAGATGATAGCTCGGCATCCAGCGAAGATGAGCCTACAGAAGTTCGATTTGAAAGGAGACGCGAATTTCAAAATGAAGAGCTCTACGACTCAGAAGATGAGTACGCGTTACTTAATGACTATTATCGACCCAGGAAAAAGATTAAGTTGGATATGAACGATGCTAATCTATTGTTCGTGGACGAGCTGCCAAGGCGTACGAGAGTCATCAAGCGTACTTCCGACCTACCAACTAGCGAGAAACAGCTTATGCAAAGATATAACATCTCCAACGATAGAGCCTATGACATGCTGAAGGAGAACTATCAAAGCAAAGTCAGGTCGACGATTGGTAACCTGACCATCGATCACTCAATGGTAGCCTTGCGACTTCAGTCTCCACATTATAAGGTGAAACTGTCAAAGGCTCAAATGCGCTCTCACCACCGTCCATCATTTATTATCAAACCCAACACAACTATCCAATTTTTTAAACCCAAGCAACGAAAGAAAAAACGCGACAAGGGCAAGCATATCACTCAGCTGCTGAGCAAAAGCAGTGATTTGACTTTGGGCGATACCGCCCCGTTTTTCATGTTGGAGTACTCGGAAGAGTTTCCTCTGGTACTATCGAATTTTGGCATGGGCTCGAAACTTATCAATTATTACAGAAAAAAGAACGCTGAAGATACTTACCGACCAAAGCTTCCCACAGGTGAGACACATGTGCTCTCAACTCAAGATCGAAGCGCTTTCTGGAATTTCGGCTTCGTGGAGCCAGGAAATTCTGTACCAACGTTGTACAACAGAATGATTCGTGCTCCAGTTTTCGCACATGAGCCGCCAAAGACCGATTTTTTGCTCGTTCGGACGACAGGAGGTGGGCTAGGTCAACGTTACTATCTTAGAAGTGTGCCCTACATATTTGCGGTTGGCCAGACTTTCCCAGTTACAACAATCCCTGGACCACATTCTAGAAAAGTTACGACTGCTTCCAAAAATCGACTTAAGATGGTGGTGTATCGTGTTCTCAATCAGAACGATCGACACAGGTTACTAGTCAAAGACATTTCGTCGCATTTCCCAGATCAGAATGACATGCAAAATCGACAGCGTTTGAAGGAATTCATGGAATATCAAAGAGCTGGAGATGACCAAGGCTTTTGGAAAGTGAAAGCTTCTGAACCTTTGCCGAGTGAGGAGTCCATACGTGCGATGATTAGCCCTGAGGATATCACTCTACTGGAAGCAATGCAGGTTGGGCAGCAACACCTCGAGGATGCAGGTTATGGGAAAACTGTGGAAGATGACAACGACGACCAAGACGGCATGAGTATCGAAGAGCAGCTTGCGCCATGGAACATTACCAGAAACTTCATCTACGCTACTCAAGGAAAGGCTATGTTGCAGCTGCATGGCGAAGGTGATCCTTCCGGGAGAGGCGAGGCCTTCAGTTTCCTGAGAACTTCCATGAAAGGAGGCTTCAAGGCAATTGGAATGTCGGTCAATGATCAACTGGACAAATCGAAGTACGGGGGACACAGTTATAATGTTGCTGTTCAGCAGAAACTTTATGACGAAGAGATAGCGCGTATCTGGTACCAACAGAAACGAAGCCTCGAATGTACCGAAATACATGATTCAGGCTGGGATGATGCCGAGAGGAAACGCGATGGTGACCAAAGAGTCTCTAGCGAAACTCCCGCCCCAGACGATGACAACATGTCAATGTTCTCTCAGGACAGTGTCGCCAAGGGCCAACAGCGAAATAAGGTTTTGAGAATCACCCGTTTCGTTAAGGATAAGAATGGCACAAGACAGCGAAAAGTCGAGGTAGTGCGCGACCCTAATGTGATTCGTGCGTACATCAAACGACGACAAAAGGTTGAAGATGCTGCCCGTGCACAATCGCTCGCATCGTCTTCTGTAGGAGGTTTGACCGAAAAGCTTCTTGCTGAAAATATGGCTCCAACTGATGATGCCGAAAGGAACCGAAGGAACAAAAAGATCCTAGAAGGCGAGCTTGCCCGGCTTCAAAGGAATCAAGACAGACGAATCGCGCGGAAAGCTCAAAAAGTCGGGAACGATCCTTCTGTTGCTGCTCAATCAGGTAAAGGTATAGGCAAGGGCAAGAGCACTACGCGCAAATGTGCGACCTGCGGTGCGATTGGTCACATTCGCACGAACAAGGCATGCCCATTGTATAACGAACGTTTTGGCGGAGCTAGCGATCTCAACATGCCTCCACCATCCAGAGTTTAAATTAGTGATGATTTAATTTTTATTATTTATTTTAGTAACTTGCGAACCAGATAATACAAAGGTAAGCAAATGTTTAAGACTCCTCCTCTATCTCAACAGCGACTTTGGCCCTGGACGTAGCTTTCTTAGCACGTTTCACGGGCCGAGGAGCTTCCTCCTTCTCGATAGCTTCTTCGGCATCGGATGCATCTCTCTTC
Organism: Blastobotrys petasosporus; assembly: GCA_030580095.1. Lineage (NCBI taxonomy): Eukaryota > Fungi > Ascomycota > Dipodascomycetes > Dipodascales > Trichomonascaceae > Blastobotrys > Blastobotrys petasosporus. Next base: position 113,619 of record JAKTSG010000024.1, read on the forward strand.
TCATCTGCCTGCTGAGACTTGACGCTGTCATATTGTTCTATGCTCTCCGGAACAATCAGACAGGTAGTCAAACGGTCACCTGTCTCATAAACAGCTATCTGCTCCCTCTTTTCGAGGTCATGAACGACTATCTTACCGTCCGAAGATACAGAAGCAAGGTAATCAACATTGTTGTCGTCGTGATGGTACACAGAAAATGACTTGACGCGCTTGGCATGCCCGTCTAACTTGAACTTTTCTCCCTCTTCACCTTTTACAAGAGGTTCATACTCAGAGAACCGTAGATCACCGTTTGTATGACTTGTTGCAAGATATAAAGTTTCTTTGATGGTCACCAAATGCATATCTTGGAGTGGAGAATCTAGCTTTATGCTGTTGATAACTTCGCATGATTCAGAAGAGTAGAGTTCTATCGAATGATCGTATCCGACAACAAACGTCGAGCCGTCCGGCGACCAGGAGACACGATAAGCTGGGTTCCTTAGTCTCAAAATAGTTGCACGTTTACCTGTCATCATGTTCCAGAGCACGAGATTCTTGTCCTGACCCACAGAGATACCCAACTTGCCACTTGGATGAATCGAAATGTCGTTTATTTCGCCCAACTTATGCCCTTTCAATTCACCCATAACTTCCCAGTCTTTTGTTCTATAAAGAAAGATTTTGCCGTCTCCACCACCGCTAGCGAGCCATTTGTCGCCGTAGAACTGTAACGTACTAACTGAGCCACTGTGATGCAGCAATGTTCCCAACTCCTTCCTCTTCTTCAAATCATAAATACGGATATGCTCGTCATTAGATCCACTGACTAAGTAGCGCTTGTTGTTGGAAAGGCATCGAATAGATTCAGTGTGGGCGGAAAAGTGGAATATAGGGTGAAAAATCTCTGTCACCTGGGTTTTCAACGTCTTTAAAGATAATTGAAGACAAAGCAGATTATGTTCATAAGATCCCGTAATGATACGGAAGACCACATCGGCCGGTTGGGCAGCTGCGTCTTCTTTCGCCATGACTATGAATATTTGCCTTGTGTGATAAGCAGTGTGCGCATTCAAGCCTAATAATTTTCAGCGCGGCTGAACATTCCGCCATCGGCCGGATTTTACGGAATTAAATTCCTCGAGGCTTGGAAAATCGAGTGAGTCAATTCTTAGCCTCTTTCTATCCGCACAACTCACTCGCACGAAAGGTACAGAATGAGCGAGGTCGTCAAAATTCCAATTCTTGGATCGGATACGATCCATATTGGCTACGACCTGCAGGAGCACATTATAAATGATGTCCTTGCAAACAACAAATCGTCGACTTACGTATTGATCTCCGACACCAACATCGCCAAGTTCGGCCATGTCTCTCGGTTCGAGAAAGAATTCAGCACCATTGCGGCGAAATTGGCTCCAGAAAGCAGATTGTTGTCCTATACCATTCCACCAGGTGAAAGCTCGAAAAGTCGAGCCACCAAGGCTGAGATCGAAGACTGGATGCTTTCGAATGGATGCACTCGAGACACTGTGATTCTCGCCATGGGCGGCGGCGTTATTGGCGACATGATTGGTTACGTTGCTGCGACATTCATGCGAGGAGTCCGTTTCGTTCAGATTCCTACTACGCTGTTGGCTATGGTGGACTCGTCCATTGGAGGAAAGACTGCTATCGACACCCCGTTGGGTAAGAATTTGATTGGTGCCTTTTGGCAGCCAAAACGGGTTTTCATCGACTTGACTTTCCTGGAAACTCTGCCAGAGCGCGAGTTTATCAACGGTATGGCTGAGGTCATCAAGGTAAGTTTTGACTATCTAAACAGGGAAGTTGCTAACAATTAGACCGCTGCTATTTGGAACGAAGAAGAGTTCACAAAGCTCGAAGCCTACAACAGTATTTTCTTCGAGACCATCAGAAAACGGGATATTGTGACACAAAAGGTTGACTTGTCACCAATCAAGGATATCTTGATGTCTATTGTTGCAGGCTCCGCGAGGGTCAAGGCTGAGGTAGTAACAGCAGATGAGCGTGAAGGTGGCCTTCGAAATATCTTGAACTTTGGACACTCTATTGGTCACGCATATGAAGCTATTTTGACTCCTCAAATTCTTCATGGCGAGTGTGTCTCCATTGGTATGGTTTTGGAGGCTGAACTAGCCCGATATTTCGGCGTGTTGAGTCCAGTCGCAGTCGCTCGGTTGTCGAAATGCTTATCTGCATATGGCTTGCCAATCAGTATTAATGACAAACTTGTCCGAAAGCGATCAAGGAACAGACCATGTCCAGTAGAAGATTTGATTCGTATCATGGCTGTGGACAAGAAGAACGACGGTAGTAAGAAGAAAATTGTGTTGCTTTCGGCTATCGGCAAAACATACGAACCAAAGGCCAGCACTGTTGCAGATGAAGATATCCGTGTGATTCTGTCTCCGGAAACAATTGTGGGTGACAACTCTGCGTCCCCAGCCGAAACTGTGATCACACCACCTGGATCTAAAAGCATCTCGAACCGAGCTTTGATTTTGGCTGCACTTGGAAAGGGTGAATGTAGGATAAAGAATTTGCTACATTCCGACGATACTGAGCACATGCTCAATGCAGTCAAGCTTCTTCATGGTGCGGAGATTTCAGCGGAGGATTCAGGCGAAACGGTAGTAGTCAAAGGGCACGGAGGAGTCATGTCGGCTCCCAAGACTGCGCTCTACCTTGGTAACGCGGGTACTGCGTCACGATTCTTGACCACTGTAGCTACTCTCGTTCAGCCTTCTGAGAGCGAGTCTGCTGTTATTTTGACAGGCAATGCCCGTATGAAGGAGCGTCCTATTGGCCCTCTTGTAGATGCTCTACTATCCAATGGTAGCGATGTGGAGTATGTCGAAGCTAACGGTTCGTTGCCTTTAAGAGTGACAAGCGGCAGAGGTCTTCAGGGAGGAAGAATCGAGCTCGCAGCAACCATTTCTTCTCAATATGTTTCCTCGATTCTTATGTGTGCGCCATACGCAAAAGAGCCTGTCACTCTTGCTCTTGTCGGTGGAAAGCCAATCTCACAGTTTTACATCGACATGACTGTTGCCATGATGGCTTCCTTTGGTATTAAAGTTGAGAAGAGCTCGACGGAGGATCACACGTACCACATTCCAAAGGGTGTCTACCAAAACCCACCAGAGTACGTGGTTGAGTCAGATGCCTCCTCTGCCACTTATCCTTTGGCCTTTGCTGCTATGACGGGAACTAAGTGTACTGTTCCTAATATTGGTTCTTCCTCATTGCAGGGAGATGCTCGATTTGCGGTTGACGTTTTGCGGCCAATGGGTTGCACTGTTGTGCAAACCGAAACGTCCACTACGGTTCAAGGGCCTCCAATTGGTCAACTCAGGCCACTTCCTCATGTTGATATGGAGCCGATGACCGATGCCTTCTTGACAGCTTCTGTGGTCGCAGCTATCGCTCAAGACCCTGAAGGAAAGTCGCACACAACCGCTATCACTGGTATTGCTAATCAGCGTGTCAAAGAGTGCAATCGAATTGACGCCATGATCCACCAGCTGGCCAAGTTTGGCGTGACTTGCAGGGAGTTGCCTGATGGTCTTGAGATTGATGGTGAAAAGCTGTCCAAGTTGAGAGCCCCTACAACTAGTGTAACCACTTATGACGATCACCGTGTGGCTATGAGCTTCAGCTTAATCTCCTCCATGCTCAAGGAAGACGTGCTTATCAAGGAACGACGATGCGTGGAGAAGACTTGGCCAGGTTGGTGGGACACATTGCGCACCAGTTTCAAGGTGCCTTTGAAGGGACACTCTTTGTCTCACCAGGCTGCCATGCAGGGCAAACGCGAAAATGCGAATCGAAGCATCATCGTTATCGGTATGCGAGGCACTGGAAAGACATCTCTGGGGAGATGGGTCGCATCCGCGTTGGGTATGAAGTTTTTGGACTTGGATGATGCACTAGAAGAGAAATTTGAAATGAAGATACCTGATATTATCAAGCTCTACGGCTGGGATGGATTCAGGGAGCGTGAATGCGACTTGTTTCAAAACTTTTTGGACACCAAATCCCACGGATATGTGGCGGCTTGCGGTGGAGGCATTGTAGAGACGCCTAGTGTTCGTGAGCTGTTGAAGCAAGAAGTGCAAAAAGGTCGTATCGTACTCCACATTCACCGAAACATCGATACTATTATTTCCTATCTTGGTCAGGATAAGACTCGACCAGCGTACACAGATGATATTCGCTCTGTTTGGAAAAAGCGTGAGCTTTGGTACAAGGACTGCTCTAGTCACATGTACTTCTCCAGTCACTTCGACAATGATATCGACGCGTCCAAGATTCGTCAATCGCTTTCAAGCTTCTTGAAGACCATCACAGGTGCCCGAAAATCCAAGTCTCATGAGACTACTCGTTCTTACTTCTTGTCGTTGACCTACGACAACGTGTCAAGAGCTGAGGATTTTGATGTTTTGGTGGAAGGCGTCAACGCTGTGGAGTTGAGGGTAGATTTGCTGCAAGAAGAGGGTCAAGCTGGTCCTATTCCATCATCTGACTACGTGACTGAGCAGATTGGCCTTCTTCGAAAGAAGACGGTGCTTCCAATCATATTCACTGTTAGGACCGAATCTCAAGGTGGACGATTCCCTGACAATGCAGCTAGCGCAATGGAGGCATTGATCATGCAGGCATACAAACTGGGTGTGGAATATGTTGATGTTGAGCTGACCCTCAACGAGGATGTTATCGATCGTCTTGTCAAATCCAAGGGTAATACTCAAATCATTGCCTCGCATCACGATGTCGATGGGCAGCTCAAGTGGGATAATATCACATGGGACTATTTCTACTCTCAAGCTATTGAAGTTGGCGATATCGTCAAGTTTGTCGGAAAGGCAAGTTCTATCGAAGACAATTTGGCCTTGGAGGCTTTCCGATCAACTCATAGCAAGAAGCCGCTGATTGCAATCAACATGGGTACTGAGGGTCAGCTCAGCAGGGTTTTGAACAAGGTTTTCACGCCAGTCACGCATCCTGCTCTTCCTGTCGCTGCCGCACCGGGTCAACTCAGTGTAAAGCAAATCCACGAGGCTCTCACTTTGATCGGCGGACTCCCCAAACGCGAGTTTTTCATTACAGGCAAGCCCATCAGCCACTCGGCTTCTCCTGCTTTGCACAATGCACTTTACAAAGTGCTTGGTCTTGGATATGAATATACCAGATTCGAGACTGACAAGGCGGACGAGCTCTTTGGGCATATCAAGTCCTTGGGAGACAAGTTCGGTGGAGCTTCGGTCACTATTCCACTCAAAATTGATGTGATTAACCAGCTGGACGATCTTACTCCTAATGCTGCTGCTATCGGTGCAGTCAACACCATTATTCCAAAAGATGGAAAGCTAATTGGTGACAACACGGACTGGCTTGGTATTGTTGAAGCTCTACGTGCATCCGGTGTCACTGAATTGCCGGAGACAGAGCACAGTGTCCTTATATGCGGCGCTGGCGGCACTGCTCGTGCTGCAGTTTTTGCGTTCCACAATCTTGGTTTCCGAAAAATCTATGTGCTCAACAGGACTGTTTCTCGAGCTCAAGAACTTGTAGCGGCCTTCCCAGCTGAATTTGGTTTGATTGCCATTGATGATGCAACTGATTGTGACAGTTTGGCTGCGCCATTGTTGGCTATGAGCTGTGTGCCTGCTGACAAGCCACTTGACGATGGTATGCAAGAGAAGTTGAAGAAGTTGCTAGGCGCCAGTCTAGCAGACGCGCCATTTACTCGAACCTTGCTCGAAGCGGCTTATAAGCCGGATGTCACTCCTATTATGACACTTGCACAGAGTCTTGGTTGGAAGGTTGTGCCAGGTCGTGAAATGCTGATGTATCAAGGTATTGAGCAATTTCAGATTTGGACCGGCTGCGTTGCACCTTTGGGCACTGCCAGGGAAGCCATGAGTGCATAGGCATGGATTTTATAGCTTTTTATACAGATTAAAAATATATTTTTTATACCAATATCCGGATGCAACTAATTTTCTTCAATGCTTGATCTCAGCCGCGCGGCTCAGGTCCCAATCGTCGCTATGAATTTTCATCGTCGCGACTGAACTGCAATAACGCGACGACGACAATGGAAGATGATCTATACGACGAGTATGTCTCTCTCTTCTGTCTTGACGGATTGTGAGCTAACCGATCTAGGTTTGGTAATTATATCGGTCCTGTAGAGGATTCTGAACCTGAGCATGCAGAAGTGCCGGATTCAGACGACGAACGCGACGACGATGCCGACGATCGTATGAATGTCGACGAATCTGAACCCAATCACACAGAAGCCGAAAATGCTATAGTGCTACACGAAGACAAACGATATTTTGAGGACGCATCGACGACTTTTGGTAACGATGTCGAAATTTTGATCCAGGACCGAGATACACAATCGATAGCTCAGCCAGTAATAGCACCGGATGTTGAAAAGAAGTTTACGATTGAGGACAGCAATCTGCCTGAGCTAAGCTACTCGCGCTCCTACCAAGCCAGCTTGATGGCCCATACAGAATTTATAAGAAATGTGGCCTTGGTAGGGCATCTACATCACGGCAAGACGTCTCTGGTCGATATGCTGGTACAAGAGACACACGATTTAGGTCATGAAGGTAAATCATACGACGATCCAATCAGGTACACGGACACTCATGTGATTGAACGCGAAAAGGGCATTTCCATCCACAGCACGCCCATCACTTTTGTTCTACCTAACAGAAAAGGAAAGTCGCACCTCATAAATCTCATCGATACGCCAGGACATGTGGATTTCGTTGATGAGGTAGCTGCTGCAAGCCGAATGGCTGATGGATTTGCAGTGGTTGTTGATGTGATTGAGGGTTTATGCATTAATACCAAAAGGGTCATTCGACACGCGATCCGCTATGGCATGGCGATGGTGTTGGTGGTCAACAAGATTGACAGACTTATTCTCGACCTTAATTTGCCGCCAAACGATGCATATTTGAAGCTTTTGCACTGTATAGAGCAAGTGAATGATTTTATTCGAAGTGAGGCGCCTGTAAAATCAAAGAAGCTTACTCCCGAGCTCGGCAATGTGGTGTTCGCGTCGGCGAAGCTGCAGTTTGTCTTCTCAACGAGGTCATTTGCCGAAATGTACAAGACCAAGCATCCGTCATTGGATGCACAAGAATTTGCCAAACGACTATGGGGCGATGTCTTCTATGACCAAAGTGCCAGAAAGTTCTTGCGCAAACCATCGTCAGGAAGTGTACGTTCGTTTGTTCATTTTATCATGAATCCATTGCAGAAACTTTTGGCACATTCCCTTGGCGAGGATAGGCAATCACTAACGAATTTACTTGGCGCCTTGGGTATTAAACTAAAAAATTCAGTCTACAGCATGGACGTCAAACCCATGATGAAGGCAATCTGTCGCGAATTTTTTGGCGCTCCTACTGCTCTTACGGACTTGTTCCTCGAGCACCTGCCATCGCCCTTGGAAGCAGTTCATACGAAACTAATATCGGAATATTCTGGTCCTCAGATACCGGAAGATGAGCTACTGGCGTCCATGATTCGGCAAGATCCTTCGGGTCCGCTTGTGGTACAAGTGTCTAAGCAATACTGCAGTCAAAACGGCCAAGAATTTTATGCGCTTGGACGGGTGATGAGCGGTACTCTAGAGAAAGGAGCCTCTGTGCAAGTTCTTGGAGAAAGTTTCAGCTCCGATGATCAAGAGGACGCGTATGATGAACCAATACTGGATCTATGGCTACCGATGGCTCGATACAAAGTACCAGTCAATGCGGTGCCTGTCGGAAACTGGGCGCTGATTCGGGGTGTTAGTTCTCATATCGCAAAGACCGCTACGCTGGTGAGCGCGGATGCTGACCTTTCGGATGCATTCATCTTCAAGCCGTTGACTAACATTGCTGATCCATTCTTCAAATTGGCCGTTGAACCATACAATCCGTCCGAACTTCCACGAATGCTCGAAGGCTTGCGAAAAATCACAAAATCATTTGTTCTGCTCAAAAATGTCGTGGAGGAGTCCGGCGAGCATGCAATTTTTGGAAGCGGCGAAATGTATATGGATTGTGTTATGCATGACCTTAGAAACCAATACGCAGGTATTGAGATTAAAGTGTCTGACCCTGTGACCAAGTTCTCGGAAACAATCATACAGACAACAGCTATACAGTGTCCTACCCAAACTCCAAATAAGGAGAACAAGTTGACATTCATAGCAGAGCCATTGGAGCCTGAAGTTTCCAAAGATATTGAAACTGGGAAAGTCGATATACATTGGACTGTTCGAAAAGTTGCAGAGTTTTTTCAAAGCGAGCATAGGTGGGACGTCATGGCTGCTAGAAATGTATGGGCATTCGGTCCTGGTGACAATGGAGCTAACGTTCTGTTGAACGATACATTGTCTGAGGAGGTTGACCGCAAGAGCCTGAATGCTGTGCGTGATCACATCCGGGGTGGCTTCAAGTGGGTTTGTAAAGAGGGTCCACTCTGTGGAGAACCAATTCGCAATGCAAAATTCAGACTTATCGAAGCCAACCTTTCCGACCAGCCGATTCTACGATCCGGCGGACAGTTGATTCCGGCCGCTCGTCGAGCTTGTAACGCTGCATTTTTGCTCGCCGGCCCACGATTACTTGAGCCCATGTACACGTGCCATGTCATTTGCACTAGCCAAGCAGTGGAAGAAGTATATAGGCTTCTTCAACGACGCCGAGGTGCAGTGAACTCTGACTCGCCGATCGCAGGAACTCCGCTATATTCTATAGAGGGTGAATTGCCTGTCATTGACTCGTTTGGGTTCGAGACAGACGTGCGGCTCGCCACCAGTGGTCAGGCTGCTGTATCGTTAGTATTCGACAGGTGGAATGTTGTACCAGGTGATCCATTCGACAGCAGTCAGCAAACGCGTCCGTTAGAAGCCGCTCAGATCTCTGGTCTAGCACGAGATTTTGTTCTCAAAACGAGACGAAGAAAGGGCTTTAGTGAACAGCCCAGTATCGCCAGCTATGTGGACGCGGAGATTTTAGAGAAGCTACAATCGCTCGACCTAATAAGTTGAGATGCATAGAATGTACATACGTATTTATAGAAAAATAAGCCCATGTTTACCTCTTGGCCCGTCTGCTCTTTCCTAGCCTCTTTTTTTGTATGCCGCCAGTCGACTTCATCTTCTTTTGACTGAAGCTTGACATGTCAGCGCTACTCTCGGCCGTGTTGCTCTTTGAAAATCGCTTTTTACCACCATTTCCAAACTTTTTATCCTTGGCTATTCTCTTGCCGCCCTTCTGCTTCTTCTGCGAGGTGGCCGCAGCTTCCTCGATGGCGATATCGAAATCATCCTCAGTGGTAAGACCAGTTCTCTTTCGCTTCAAGGACTTGATCTTGTCTAACGTATCCCTCTTTTCCTTTGCCCGGTCTTGAAGCTTTGCATGCTGTACCTTCTTACCGAATTTCTTCAATTCTCTCTGTCTTCGAGCCTCTTGAGATGCCTTCTTTGCAGACTCTTCTTCGATCATCTTCTTCTTGAGTTTATCCATGTGTTCGTCTGTCTTCAACATCTCTGCAAAATAGTCGGTCGGACGAGTGAAAGGCACATTATCTTTAAGAAGTAGTTTCCGGCCCGTCTTGGCAGCTTCCAAGCCCTGCTTATAGAAGTGAAGTTCACGTTCCATATCGTCGTACAAATCCTTCATTACAATAGGTTCCGAGTCCACCACGAGATGCTCCACAAACGGAATCTTGCTCATGGGCAGTTTGAAAGCGTTGAGTGACTGCTTAAGTGCTTCTTTGTTGTTGACAGTAGTCTTGGTGAATGGTATAATGTCAGCGTCGTCATCAAGCTCGACATCAGAGAGCGCCACGTCCTCTTCGTCGTCCTCCTCTTCCTCGCTCTGATCTTCACCCTCCAAATCGTCTTCGCTTTCACTGTCGCTTTCCAGGAGCTTATCTGCGTCGATAACTTCTTCCTCTTCTGACTCGTCGTCGTCCTCCTCTTCGTGAAGTCCTTCCTTCAGCTCTTTGGCGAGTTTTCTCTGCTCTTTCTTGGAGAGAATTTCTGGGTTCTCTGCAATGCTGTTACCCTTTGCTGACAGCTTTTCAGCTGATTTTCTGGCAGTGAGCTTTTTCCCCATCGTTTGTGTGAATGTGTTGAATATGATAGATGCCTTAGAAAAAAAAAATTCCCTAAATTTTCTTCAGCGCGCGCAAGGAAGGCACGGCTGTGCATGGATTCAGCCGTGGCTTGTCCAAATGCAGAAATAATAGACAACTGTTAACGAAGAGACGTTTATTTTAGACGACGATTGGCAAACTGCTGTATTGAGCAGATTTGATGTTAGTGGGAGAAAGATTTGGTTGGCTAGAGACCCAGCAGAGGGATGGTGCGCATGATCTGATTCCTGCTAATGCGCATCGTTGGCCAGTTTGACGAATTAAGCTTCGTCATGAATTTTTTTTAAAAGAACTACAGGTCTTAGTAGCATTTCCAGATTATCGCAGTATATACACTGCAATTATCTCAACACTAGCTAGAAATTGCAGTAGCGACTGCTTCTTAACCACGATCTCGTTTCCACCTTGTCGAAAATCAGGCCACGCCCCGCCGCGCGCCCATTCGCTGCGCATCGAAGCGGTCGTCCCCCTGTAAAAGTTGATACGAAATATTTCAAGGGTGAAATCTTGCACACTCACATCGCTAAGCTACAAACCATGTCTGAAGCCAAGAAAAAGTTCGAGAGCGTTTTCCCAGAGATTGCACAGGAACTTGAGAACACTCTCAAGAAGACTGGCATCTCTCAAGATGCAATCGATTGGTACAACAAGAATCTGTGGTACAACAGTGTTGGAGGTAAGGCCAACCGAGGCCTGTCTGTTATCGACACGTACCGTCTTTTGAAAAACCAATCTGAGCTCTCCGAGGAGGAGTACAAGAAAGCAGCCATTCTCGGATGGTGTGTTGAACTAGTATGTGCTGCTGTTTGGGTGTCGGATTTGCTAACAATCGCCAGTTACAAGCTTATTTCCTGGTCGCCGACGACATCATGGATGCTTCGAAAACTCGACGAAACCAGCCATGTTGGTACTTGAACAAAGGTGTAGGAATGATTGCGATCAATGACGCTTTCATGCTTGAGGCCGCGATCTACATTCTGCTCAAGAACCATTTCCGAAATGAAAAGTACTATGTCGACTTGATCGAGCTGTTCCACGAAACGACCTTCCAAACTGAATTGGGCCAGCTATTAGATCTGATCACCGCACCAGAAGACCATGTTGATCTTTCAAAGTTCTCCTTGCAGAAGCACTCGTACATTGTCATCTACAAGACCGCCTTTTACAGCTTTTACCTCCCTGTGGCTTTGGCTATGTTCATGGCGGGCATTGACAGCGAGGCCGATCTCAAGCAGGCCAAGGATGTGCTTCTTCCTTTGGGCGAGTACTTCCAGGTCCAGGATGACTATCTCGACTGCTACGGTGACCCTGAGGTTATTGGAAAGATTGGTACCGATATCCAGGATAACAAGTGTGGATGGGTCATCAACAAGGCTCTTGAGAAGGCTAACGCCGAGCAGCGTGCAGTTTTGGATAAGAACTACGGTATCAAGGATGCTGCCTGCGAGAAGCGAGTGAAGGAGGTATTTGCTGAGCTCAAGATTGACCAGGATTATCTCGACTATGAAGAAAAGATTGTTGCCAAGTTGAGAGAGCAGATTGCCGCTGTCGACGAATCGCGAGGATTCAAGGGTGAGGTTATCGAAGTTTTCCTCAAGAAGATTTACAAGCGACAAAAGTAGAATCCTGTGCTCATGCTTCGGATATAAACACAAATAATAATACAAATAATTTAATTAATACAAAAATATGATACAATACAATAATAAAAATTTTGAAATGATAATGACAAATAATGGTCATAATATATATACAGTAGATTCCGAGTCTACTCAGCCGCCTCCGAGAAGTATTGTCTCAGCACCATGGATAGCACTCCAGGAAGCTCACGAATGTCCTTCACAATCACGTAGTAATCAAAAGCAAAGTGATCCAAGTACCTCTCCATGACCATTTTTCGCTGCCCTGACGCGTCTTCGATGTAGCGAACATCAGTAAGATCCAAAATCGAACTCTGTTGATTCAAGTTATCGACAACAACGAACACAATCATGATTCGCTGATCTTGCGCCTCACGCACGAGTCTTCTCAGATTCTCATGGTCTTCACAGATACCGTCACTGATAATGATCTGCAACTGCCAAATGTCTTGCCGTGCATCCTGCTTAGCCTCTTCGAACAGCTTCAATGATGACTGCAAAAGCTTCTTCACATTTGTCCTAACCTGATCGAATCCAAACCATTGAAGCATCTCCACTCCGCTTTCTGACGAAAATGGTTTTTGGAAAGGGTGAATCAGTTGTGTGAAATCACCAAACCTGGAAATGGCAAGCTGGCCAGCTTCAAGTTGAGTGAGAGCCTTGGAGACAAGGGCAATAGTCTGGAAGGCCAAATCAACCGCTTGAGACTCTGCCATCGATTTGGAATCGTCGATGGAAATCATAATCTGATACTGTCTCTTGCTCGGCTTAGTTCTTCTCATCCAGATCTTGTCCTTCTTAAACTGACTTGCAATGTAAGGAATGATTCGTTTCATATTAAGCCGCTTTCCGGTCTTGAAATCACCTCTTAGCTTGGTGGCCATCGTAGGTTCCAAGATCAATCTGAGCTGTTCACAAAGAATGAGTGCCAGGTCTTGCGTAGAGGCATCGTATTTCCTCCAAAGCTCTCTGGCTTCTTCCGGAGATCTCGCAGGGGTCACAATCTGTCCATCAATCTCGAGTTCCTGAGCTGTTTCGAGATCCATATCTTCGTCGAGCTCATCAATAACGTCCTCTTGATCAACAACCATATCATCCTTATCCGATCGTTCAGACTGCATGTTGCCAACTCCCGATTGATCTCTATCCGGCTCATTGTTGCCTTGATCGTCAGCATCAACCATAGACTCTGGCTCTGGTTCGTTTTGTTCGTGTACTGTCGCCTCGTCATTGACATTATCGTCTTCTTGATCCTCCTCGATGGCAAGACTATCATCGATATTTTGCAATTCGTCTTGCCGGGCGGCACCAAGTGCTTGACTGTGATCCATAGCATCCGCATCATCCAAGTGCTCAAACTCATCTGGCTTCTCGTTCACGTCTTGATCAACTTGTTCATCAGCCGTGTTACTCGCCTTGATTTCCTGGCGTCGCTTGTGGAACTGCTCCAAAGCATCACCAAGTTGCCTCATGGAGTCTCTAGTCTCTTGCTCAGCCTTCTCTTCTGCTTCAGTGGCCTCTTCAAAGGACGGATCTTTCTCTTCTTTGGTCATTCGGTTCGCTCCTTGACTATTTTGGTCTCTGAGTTCGCCCATGGCAGTATCAGCTCCCTCCGAAGGCTTGTCTGATGTTTGGCCGCCAGAAGTACTCATTTCTACAGCAGCGTCATCATCAGCGTCGTCCGGACCGTGAAGTCCATCTGCATCTGTCAACTGATCAGGCTGAGCGCTGCTTTCGTCGTTGGCTATCGGCTCGGGCGTGTCTTCAGGTTTGGGCTCTGCATTGGAGTCCTCCTCGTTGCCATCCTCGTCCATGCGCTCTTCATTGTCACTCTCATTTGCGTCTGGATCATGCTTCTCGTCGACTTCTGCAGCGTCCAGATCATCTCCTTCAGCCTCGTTGTCGCTTTGCTGGTTTTCGGCAGTTTCCATCGGCTCTTCATCGTCTTCAAGACCATCATCGAGACCATCGTCATCAAAGGACTCATTACCTGAATCCTCTGCAGAGTCTTCCTCCTTGTCACCGTCGTCCAAATTCATGTCTTCTGGCAAGTCCATCATATCCGCGTCCTCTGCTTGATCGTCTAGTTGATCACGTTGCCCTTCTTCGTTCACGGTGTCTTCTTGTTCGGCAGCATCGTCTTCTTCTTCGGCATCATCTTCATTCTTCGCTTCTTCCGTCTGCTGTCCCTGGTCATTTTCATTCGTATCTTCGTCACCATCTTCGTTATTGCCTTCGAGGTCGTCATTGTTAGATTCTGGAACTGCGTCAGACTTCTTCTCCTTTTCGGCTTCTTCTGGAGGAGAATCATCGTTCCACATATTTTCGTCGATTGCGTTTGGATCAAGGTCATCAATATCCCCGATTTCATCATCAGGTTCGTCGTTCTCATCCTTCTCATTTTGCTCCTCATCGTCTTCTTGATCGGGCGCGTCTTCAAGTTCGCCAGCCATATCGCCTTCAAGCTCTACAGCATTGTCTTCGCCATCATCTTCCTGGTCGTTTTTCTCCTGCTCTTTGTTCTCCTGTTGAGCTATATCTTCCAGATCGTCGTCTTCGTCAAGATCCTTGGAGCTAGCCTGTTCACCTTGGCCGTCACCCAAACCAGTTCCGTCCTCGGTTTTTGAGCTTTCTTGTGGCTTATCTTGTGGCTCTTGTGGCGTGCATAGACCCTCTGTCGCGACACGGAGTAGCAAAGCACAAAGTATTGACAGCGCCTTGGCCAGACTGGAGTAGTTCTCCAACAGTCTTCTACCAGCCACCCCACATAACTTCACGTATTCCACAAAATATGGCAAAGTAGAGCAGAGAAGAGGGATTTTGTTAGTATCGCTAGAAGCAACCGTCATTCTGACAGCCTGCTCCATAACTCGCGAAACTTCCTCCTGACATAGACCGCGACTGCCCAAACGGACAGTACTCAGTGATGTGGCGAACCACTTTGACTCATCTTGCGACTCGTTCTCAGGGTCCTGCTCCTTGGCAAAAATCTTCTGAATCTTCTGGAAGCTGACAAGCATGGAACCACCAAGTTTTCTAAGAAGCTGCTCGTGTTCCACAGCATCAACGGCCTCTGTTTTCTGCACCGCGTTCTCCAGCTTCGGTAACACTGAATCGATCCAATCATGAAGGGTCTTAGCAATAAGGAGACATTCAGGGGAACTGGCCAACCACTTTTCGAGCTCTTTCTTGAAGGAAATGAACTCAACGGATATCATTGATTGGCAGTCCTCAAGTTCTTGGCAGCTGGCACCGAAATGGTACAGATACTCGTAAGTCTCGATCTCTCGAAGCATATCAGCCATGCGTCTTTCGAAGTTGACGAATATTCCGGTTGGAACATTAGCACCCAAAAGGCTCTGTGTACTAGCACATGACTGAAGCGTATACGCAATCATCTGAGGCACCCATCGTAGAACATCAATTGCGGCTGATACATCAAACCTGATGGGGAAAACATCGCTCAAAGAAGATATCTTGAGGGCACATTCCTTGAGCTTCTGCAAACGATCATAATCCTTGAAGAAAGTATAAGCATTTTCCCTCACCTTGAGAAGCTGGTCCAAAAGGTTCATGATCATGTTGATACCTCGCTGCAAGTAGGCCTGGGGCACGTCATGCTCACTGGATTCAACTGCAGCTCTCAAGCGCGGCAGCGTCTCAACGATTCGGAAGAAATCAACGTCTCCCAAACCAACTGGCCTATCGTTCAGGTTCGAAGTAGTGCTCAATATGTTCACGACACTGGTAACCCGCTTGCGCACACTGGCCTTGACCTCCCTCATTATACCCGCTGATTGAAGGTCCTTGAGGGTGTTTGTGAACAGGTTCAACTTCTCATTTCGTAGCTGTGACACAATCTTCTTGTTGTCCTCGGTGAGAGTTTGCGGCGTTTCTTCCTTCAGCCTCATTACCTCGCTCTTCAGCTCTTTGACGTAGCTCTCTAGATTCGGCAGATCGGCTTGATGCACCATATCCACCACAGCAGACATCTTCTTAAGTGTGACCTCGCTTTTCAAAACTTGTGGCCGATCACCAAAGAGTTGTGTTTTCTCAAGCACCATCGAATGTGACTCTGACAAAGCATGTGCTCCAGTCAAATCAACCTGAAAGCTTGCTGCTGACTTAGCTGCGATAGATGGAGCTGCAGAAACAATGCCGGTGACTTTCTCCTTGATTAATGCCCTGTACTTCCTTACAATCTTGTGAAGTTCGGAATGGGACTTTCTCGTGTACTGTTTGAGAGTCACTGGATTGGTGTCCTTGAATGTCACTAGCTTTATTTTCTCGTGGATCTGTTGCTGCAGCTTCGATGCTCCGGCTTTGAGCCTCTCGTCGACATCGTAACTGTACTGATCATAGAACTGTACCACATTTTGAATTGCCTTGGACACAGGAACAGCTTGTGTATTATTCACAGAAATCGCATCCACGTGTTTAGAGAATGCACGCAATAGCAATAGCCTCAACCGGTACTGTCCTAGAGAAGAATTGCTCATGAAAATAGAAAGAGCCTGTGTTAAAGGTTCCACTGCCAGCTCCACACCATCGGTCAGACGCAAAAAGATGCTCTCGTATAGATGGTACCACCATTTTCCAAGCTCCTTCTCATCAGCACGCTTCTCAAACTCGAAAAGTTTTGCCCAAGTCGACAATTCCAATCGTCTCCAATCAACAATCAAAGTTGTAACAAGGGTAATTACTTGGGATACGGAAGTCTCCTTGCTTGCGTTCTCCTCCCATCTGGTGAGGAGCACGTAGATTTGATCGAGCTTCTGTAAGAACTTGGCCACAGCCGTCTTTACTGGGAACAACAGAAGTTCGTCACAAGCATCATTCAATTCCTGCAAGACTTGGTGCTCTGGCCACTGAGAAATCAGTGGACGGATCGTGGACTTCACTTGAGTAACAAGCTTGATGACTCGATCTGTCTCTTGGACGCTTGGGTCGTGGTAGAAATTGAAATCTTTTTGCTCGTCTGAAACGCCAATCGCTCCGGAGAATGAGTTGAGAATAGTAGTGAGAACGCGATACGGGGCAGCGTACTTGAGTGTGCTAGCCGCACCATCTTGCGGTAAGTACCGCAAATCACTGACCACTTCTGACAACAGCTCACATAGGTTGAGCTCTTCTGGGCAGTAAATATTCAGGTATGCCTTGGCAAGTGCGTAATTTAAGGCTTCTTCCTCTTGACTCTTCTCAACAAGCTCATTAACCTCACCTTCATAGTCTGGGAACATTCTTCCAAACTCTTCCTCGACCGCTTCCTCTGTGTCATCGATGAATACTGCATTCTTGATTGCTTCGTCTTGCTCTTCTTTCTCTCTTCGTAGTCGCCACTTCAAGTGGAAATCTGAAAGCAACGGATTGAGCACATTTTCACTCACCGGCTCTCTAGCTACAAAGCTATGAAGTGCAAGCATATTGAGAGACTGAATGAGTATCCTGGGGTTGACATTCAACGGGCCGTTGCCAGCAGAAATCGAGTATTGCCCCACAAACTCCTTCAGGACAATTCCTGAAGACGAAACCAAGGGATCGAGCAAGCGCAACGCACCAGCGTCCGACTTTGACACGCGAGAATAAGTGAGTAGCTCAAAGCCCAGTTTGAGGCCGTAAACGTAGCCTTCAAAGATATCAATGATATCTGAGTAGCCCTGGAACTTCTTCTTGATTCGTGCCAAGAACTGATCAGTGTTTCGTTGCCACACGGCTATCTGTTCTAGACTGCCCGAAGTCAGCAGTCTGTCGATGGCTTTGGGGCTGACGTTTGAATCCACTGTAGCCATAATCTCACGATGAAGCGAGCCCATCTCGTTGATCGCTGGTCGGTATGTCGTTGGCATTGGTGCATAATCCAAGTTTTGTAACAGCTGAGAAAGCGCTCGTTGCGTTGAATCTGCGCCGACACCATAGAAAACTTCTTGCATCAAGTTCCATGACTGCATTTCATTCTCGAGGCTCGTTTTACGGTTCATCATTCGACGCCATTCCACGTGCTGGCGAATTGCAGGATCAAAAGGAATATTCGGGAAAAAGAGCAGTATCAGTGCTGCCGAGAATCGGATCCAGCAGTTACCAAGTGCTTGTGCATCTGCACCACTGTGGTGAAGCTCACTAAGAACGGGTTCTATGATACTCTTTTTCAAGTCCAGGAAGCTCTCATTCTCCAATCCAGAGTGCAGCTTTAGTATATCAGAGACCTGCTTATCTAGTTGAATCTTGAGCTCTTCCATTGGATTTCCAATAATGTACCCGGCATTCACAATCACCGCGCTGCCCAAATCCTGCAGTTCGTGGGCCGACTGTGCAGAAATGACCGCTGGTCGACTCTCATGGTCCTCCCTGTTGACGTTAGTTGAAGTTTACTTGATTGCAACATACAATGACTTCATGAGCTGTGAGATAAGACTGTTATCAAGGGTGGCAGAAATCGTGCTACCGATGGCGTTATCTGAGTTCATAGCTCCCCACCAAATATTCTTCAAAACTGGCTCGTATGGCCGACCTACTTTGTCAGTTTCAATCTCATCGGTGGGTCGTCTTACGTTGCTCCATGGCTCCAATGAGATTCGTTGTTGATCCTCCGGAATGGTACGTTAAGTGGACCAGCGCGTTATATGCATCCTAATTTGATTAGTCGAGCTCCATTGTCACTTGTACTCACCGCTGATTTCGAGTTCATCGAGCAAACTTCAACATATGCTTTAATCGTACTGAACGCATCCGCATAAAGCAGCTTACGTGGCGACTCAGTGCCAGTTTGCTGATCCATCAGCTTCTCAACTTGCTGCTCCAAAAGCTATAATGTTAGTTTTCAAATATGGTTCACATGACGTACAGTAATCGCAACTTCTGTTTCCTGGTTATCAAAGCTTGCCGCATCGGAAACAATCTCAAAGATTGTTTTCCTAAGCTTGGCTACATCGTTTTTGAAATTGGCGTGCAGATTCAAAGACGTGGCATCGAATGTATCACATGCACTCAACATGCGATTATATCTTATCCAGCCTTGCTCTGTCTTAGGGTAGTCGCCTTTCGTTGAAGACCAAATCAATGACATAGAACCTCCTGTTTTCAACTTGAGCTGATTGCCAAAGCTCGAAATAGTATCCCGCAAACTAGATGTCGCAGCTGTTTCGGCTAAAAGCACAGGAGCTTTGCTGCAAGAGCCCTCCTGCCAATCATCGAGAAATTCTCTGTACGTATGCAATTGGCTCTCGTCAACCTCCGCAGCATCAGTCAGTGTAAATAAATCTGACGCTAACTGCTGTAGTTCCTGGAGAGCTATCAAGTCGTCCTATATGAAGTTAGCATTTGTTCGAAATGTTTCATCCAATCTTACCGAAGATAATTGTTCTAGCATGTTGCAAAACAATGATGCATAATCGCTCACAGCTTTCAATAAAGCAAATACTGCCACACGTGGCGGGGATTTTATTGGCTTGCCGTAGTAGACGGCAGCCGACAATGATAAATAGCTTAGCTGAGAAGCTAGCTTGACCTCGGCAGCAACAACCACCTTCTTTAATGACGAAGTCAAAACTTCGGTGGAAAGTACAAGTCGCATACCCATCCACATATCCAAGAGAGTCAAAGGATAGCCGTTGCTTGGCCCAAGTCGAGCAAAGTAGCCATTCACAAACACACTGTAATGCTGCTCTTGGAGAGGGAGCATAAATGCTTCTTGAGCTTTGGCGTACAAAGCCTTCAGCTGGGCCTCATAGGTTCCTTGAAGGCCGCGAACTCCAAGTTGTATCGCTGCCACCATATCTCTGCTCATATAACCAAACAATGATGACCTCTGCATCACGTTAAGCCAGCCATTCAAAATGCTAGCTGCAGATATAGAGAGCAAGCTCAAAGATGAATGAGCAACGTGGTCCAGTACTCCACTGCTAGAAATGCAAGCCACATCATCAACACGAGCAAGGATGCCCGCCGCAGAATGTGACGGCGAAACAAAACGAGACATTGGCAGTGTCTGTACGTCGATTTTCAAGTCACCAATGCTGGCGTGAGGACTTCGGACAGTCTCCATACCCATGAGCGACCTATCGAAAGGAGTGGCGCATTCATCTAGCCCACGCATAAACACCTCGACACCACGGTTCCTCATTGCACGTGAAAGCTCGCCGTACTTTGTATCGACTGTCAAGAAGAGACGGAAATCCTTGTGTGGTGTCACCACTCGTGGTTCACCGTCTTCCAACGCGCACTCGTTCACCATCAAGCATCCATTGGGTTCCAAAAGCGAGTTCAGCCTATCCAAAACTGAGGGATTGCACAAGTTGGCATTGTCTAATACTAGCCAATGACCCTCCTCGACAGCCTTGATTAATATACCATCGAACCACTGGAACTTCACTGTCTGCACCTTCTCCATCTCTGCCAACGTCTTCGTGCAAGACTCGATGAGGCTTTGAACAGCCGGCTCGAAAGCGGAACTGTAGCTTTCGTACTCCTTCAAAAGAGTGTTCATTTGAAGTAGCTCCTGGCGGCCCGGGCTCGGGAAGTTCTTGATATATTGCAACAGCGCAGATGGGCTTGCCTTGGCTTGTGAATTGCCGTTAGTGAGGGCATCTGAAATGAGTGACTCCATCAGTTTCCCTGCTCGTGACCAAAGATGGGATGCATCATTGGCTATATCTACTTGATCAAATCCGCCCAAAAGATCGGTGCTATCAATATCTCCATTCATTGCAAATTCCGTAAGCTGTGCGCCAACGCTGTCAGCGAGCAGTCTTACCAGGCTAGTTTTACCTGAGTTGGTTGGTCCTGTAAGAATCAAGGGCCATGAATGAGCAATGCACGTCAGAGCCGTCTCGAGCACTCCAGCATGGCACTGAAGTGGCTGTAGCCTTGAGCTCGTCGCGTAGTCACTCAGTCGGCTAACTGAAGCATGGCCAGATTGGAAATAATCATCACCGATGTTGAAATATCGCTCACGCTCGGAGATAACACCAAAGTGCTTTTCGAACAGTCGCTTGGCGTCAGCATAATCACTCTCAGTTCGGAATCGACTGCCAATGATGAGGTCGAAGAAGTCCGAAGGTTCGCAACCTGCATGAAGGGAGTGCTGCTCGCTCATCAAGCCGAGCCACCGCATAGAATCACGAAGATTGAACTCGAAAGGACTACCAACGTGTCCAAACTTTCGCTGAACAGACACTTGAAAGTCAATGTCAAGCACAAAGTTTACCATGCGATCGATAGTATCAGTGCTCAAGTTTGGATGAAGGTACTTGGATATAAGTTTAAGATCCTCAAGCTCCAAGCTATCAACATATACAACAGTGAATCGATTGATGAATGACTTTGGCAAGCCCTTTCTGCCACCACCTTGGTGTTGTGGATTCTGCGCAGCAAAGACTGTAAAGTTCGGGTGGCAAGTGAATGTCCTGTCTAGTTCTGGGATGTAAACTTCTCCTCGATGGTCCAGGCAGGCATTGAGACCTTCTAGTACTGACTGTGACGCAAGGTTCATTTCGTCCAGAAGCACCCATTCTCCTCGACGCATTGCTCTTAAGAATGGGGCGTCTCGCCAGACAAATTCACCGGCAGCCTTACCTTCAGCAGGCGCATCAGCACCAAAGAGATCTATCAGATCTGTTTGTTCAGAAAGATTGATCCTTGTCAGAGAGTGGCCAGTCACGTTTGCGATGGCTGATACCAGACTGGTCTTACCGACACCGGGACTGCCTTCCAACAGAATAGGTTTATGGGCTTCCATGCCACGTAATACTCTTAGAACATTCATAGCGGTGGTTGGAGCTTGCAAGTTAAACAACGCTCCAGCATCTTCCGAGCGGCTTCGCTTAACACGGAAGGGGCCAGCGCTCATACATACTTCATCTACCTCGATAGGGTATTGACGGGAGTATTCCTCCTTGAAGTTTTTGTTCAACAGAGATGACAGCTTCTCAACACACTTGAATCGCTCCTTCTTCAGAAGCATAGAGTTTTGAGAGAAGCTGGCGGAAAAGTTGGTTCCAACAGAGTCGATAAACACCATACATGCGCCATGGAAAACACTGGACACGGGGTCAATAGTAGCCTCTAGCTTATTCGCAAAGTTCACCCAGGCGAGGATGTCTCGCAATGAAATGACACCAGAAGCTACATCACCAGCACCATACTCCATCCCATACCACTTTGAGAACTGCACAATTGCTTTGGCATACTGGCGAACCCCATCACTCAATCGAGCCTGGGTGATCTCAAGGACATCATCAAAATCTTCCATCGACGGCACCCAGATTTCAGTGAAACGGTTTCGAAGGGCTGGAGAGAGTTCTTTCTTTCCATAGTCTCCACCAGGGTTCATCGTGGCAAAGAATTGGAACCCCTCATGTGCAGAGACTACTGCGTCTAGGCTACCTTTTTCAGACAAGAGAAGTAGCCTCTCCGGTTCGAGAACACTGTTTAACCGCTCAAGGACCGAATCATCCGCTAATGAGATCTCGTCCAAAAGGAAAAAGTCTCCGGATTTCATAGCCTGGATCAAGCTTCCGTCGTTCCACTCAAAGAGAACTTTTAGTCTGTCCCTCAGCCGCTGAATCTCAAGCAGCTCCTCGGAAGAGACAGCCCTTTTGTCAGCCTCGTCATAGATGGCAAGCAAGTCATCCAAATCGTGATTATCCAGCTTTTCAGTAGAAACTCCGCAAAGGCTCAATTGGTTCTTCAATGCTAAGGTAAGCTTCCTTTGGTCTTCGGAACGGGATCGCACTGGTCGCTGAGCACCGATAATGTCGCCGGTCTCCGTGTTTTGGTGGGCATTTACAATGAGTAGTCTCTTTTTCAAAGCTTCTGCGAGTATCTGACAAATTGTCGTCTTTCCGCAACCTGTTTCACCGACAAGCAGTATAGGCTCATTGTTATTGAGCGCCTCACTCACCAACACCAACAGTCTTCTCATTCCTTTAGTCCAAACAACCTCGTTTGTTGATTCGATCACGCTAGATTGCTCAAGAGACTTATATTCTGAAACGAAATCGAGGTTAACACGCATGACTGACTGAATGACATCACGAACAACTGCTCGCTCTTCCTTCTTCCGCACTCGTTCTCCAAGCAGCATATAACCGTTAAGAGCAAGCTGTTCATAACCCACTGCCTCACGATTGGCCCATCTGAATAAATCTCGGAGTGTTGCAAAACTGTTTTTCTGCTCGAAAACACGGGTAGATTGTCGCTGCAACGAAAGCGTGTGGTAAACCTCCACAATCTTTCTCGCGTAAGAAGGAGCAATGAGACAGCGTTTAGTGAGAATCGTCTCCAGCTCATCTTGTGGAATGTCATCGTAGTGAAGCTCCAGGAATCTGTTTCGGAAGGCTCGAGATAGAACTTTTCGTCCACCATAAAGACCAGGAGGGTTCTGCGTGGCGAACAGCATAAATTCTGGATGCGGCTTCACCACTTCTTGAGTCTCAGGAATAAAGAGCTCTCTGTTGTCGTCTAGCAATCGATTCAAAGCCTCGAGTACATCGGTAGGGGCCAAGTTCAGCTCATCGAGAACGATCCAGTGTCCGTTTCGTAGCGCCTCAACAAGCACACCATCTTGGAACTTGAGTTGACCACGCTCGTCTGATACATATGTTCCAACATACTCCTGCAGATCCGTGTGTTCGTGATTATTAATACGCACAAATTTGTGTCCAGTAGCCCGAGCAAGATAATTGATCATACTGGTCTTACCACTTGAAGTAGGGCCCTGAATCAACACAGGGAATCGTCTGCTGGCGGTGGCTCGTACAAGATTCAACAGATTCTTCTCAACAGATGGTGTCAAAATGTAATTCTCTTGAAGATCAGGCGTTAACGGTCCACGACGAAGCCAATAGTGTCGGAATTGAATATGTTCATCTTCTACCGGTTTGTTTGGAATGTACTTCAAAACCGCCTTGGCATTTGGCAGCTTTTCGACTGTATACTTGGATATCAATGGCTCAAGTAGCGCCTCGGATGGCTGGTCCAGTAATGTCAGAAAACTCATGCAAAATCCTTCGTAAAGTGATCGTCTGACCCCATACAGCTTGGCTATCGACTCTGTGTACGTGAGAGTACGCGACAAAGTTCGTACACTGAAATGCGGACGTTGATTAGCACCATCTACAATCCGGTTCTCTTCTGCCAGCTTCTTCGCTTGTAAATACAGCTCTGCAACGTCATCGCAAACGGTGCGATCGCTCATGACGAGTGTTCCGATATACTTTTTGATGATCTCTATCAAGTCATGCCTATCTTGATCTGGTGACGGTACATACAGTTCCGTGAATCGAGATCTCAGGCCAACAGGTAAATCTCTCTTACCGATATCGGTCGCTGGGTTCATGCAAGCGAACAAACGAAACTCGGGATGCGCCTTGACGGCCTCAGCATCGCCCTTTTCCGACAAGGTGATAGAGGGACTCTCGACCAACAGATCAGCTATACTCTCCAAAGTATCCGGGGAGGCAAGATTTATCTCATCGAGCAAAACCCAGTCGCCCCGCCGCACAGCTTGAACTAGCGCACCTTCCACAAAGCTGAAGAAAAAGGCGCTATCTGCTTGTTTCACCTGATGCTCGAATCCATCCAATCTATCTTCGAAATTTTGCCACGACGTGAGTAAATTTCCAACCTTGGAACCATCCAGTTTTCGTTTCTTCTTCGGGCCATCCTCTCCATTGTTTGCAGACAGCCCATCTTTGGCTAACTTCGCGGCATCGCGCCATGCCTTCACCAATCTTGGCCATCTTTTCTTGTGGAAAATGTCATTCATTTTCATCAAGTACTCGTCAGTGTTCTTTTTGAAAGTAAGTTCAAAAAGATGTTCAAACTCGTCCTTCATGGGGCTGGCTATCATAGCAGCATCGACAGGCTTGTATCCACCAAGAAGATCACTCGATTCAGTTTGCTGCGAAACATTGATCACAGTCAAGTTCTTACGAACCTGATTTGCCACATACTGTACCACGGTGGTTTTACCAGTACCAGTCTCACCAACCAGCAAAAGCGGTTCAGTCATAGCTACAGCTTTGCACACCTGTTTGATAAGCCGCAGCGAGTGATTGGTTAATGCAAACCGCGCATTCTTTGCTGCGAAGGCTCGCTCTCTCGTTAGTGAAGTTGAACTTTTAGACAGTTTAACTCGACCAACTTCGAAACTAGATCGCGAATCCGTGTAATGTGGCACAACTTTCTGCAATACGTGAACAAGCGAATGCGGTATATTGAGCTTCTCGCCGATAATGCTGGCAAGATATTCTCTGCCCGTCAGGGTTGGCACGAATGATGCAAAACAATCGATAGCTTGAATAAATATCTCGTGGAAAACTTCGTCCGGGAACTCTTGTGATCCGCTTGTAATACCAGCTTCATGCAGAAAATTATTTGCCCTGTGAGCCCATTTGAACAGGTCACGACTGGAAATCTGACGAGTCTGGTTCTTGCAGAGGCTGATAAATCGAGGAGACGCAACCTCTTCCACTACCGTTGTGAAACAGGTCACAAATGTCGACGCCAATCGCTCAAGAAGATTGAATCGTTTCGCGACGATGGTTGATAAATCTTCCGTAGAGGGTGTACTGATTTCGATCTGCTTCCACAGCCGCATACCTATTTGGTTTGACTGTAAGCCGCCCTTCTTAGCAGAAGTAGTAATGGTACCAAATATCTGAAAACCTTGAGCAGCCTTTATAGTCTCCCCACGTGAAGGTATTAACAACTCTCGTTTCTCCATCAGCGGTAATAGAACAGACAAGACTTCTGTCGGCGCTTTATCTATATCCTCTATCAGTACCCACTTGCCATTCTTAACCGCAGAGGTCAAAATTCCAGGTGACCATTCAAAAGTTCCAGGTTGCTGGCCAGTGGTGTACGTGCCTATTAGAATCTTTGCGTCTGTTTGATCACCTAAGTGGATTCGAACCATATCGTCGAATCGGTGCAACGATTTGGCCAACTCCTCGACATAGAATGTTTTTCCAGCGCCGGCTGAGCCCAAGAGCAGCAAGGGCATTGTCGACAACAAGCCTCTAGCCAAGGATTGTATGCTTTTCTCGGCCGAAGAAGTCGATACAAATGAACTCTCTCGATGAACGCCCTGGTTCAGACGTGGAACGAGTACTCCACCGATGTTGATTAAGAGTCCATTGCATTCAAAGTCGAATCGATGCTCTGCTTCAGCCCTTTCTGACTGCGTTAATAACGTACCTCCAAGCGCTAGTCTTTTGGCCTCCAGCATCTCGAGATATTTGAAGTCGATATCAGAGTCACATTCATACTCGCCCAGAGCTGCTTTTTCCGGACCGATATGGCGATTAACCCAGCTCGTTTTTGTGGTTGTAGATTTATTCAAAATGCAACCTAGCAGTTGTATAGCAAGGAATTTGATTGCATCATCAGATGACTCCAGAAGAAGGTATAGCTTGTCGACAGGCAAGTACTGAGAGAAGCGACTGCTATCAGCATAAATTAAGCGATAAAATGCAAGCAAGAGCTCTTTTGTCGAAGCAACATCGGTTGATATGTGAAAAGCTTTACGATATTCCTCCTTTGTCGTAAGGAAATGCTCTATCAGTGAATGACTGGAATGTGATAAGTAACAGACCCTTCCTAGCGCACCTAAAACGACCAACTCGTCATGGTCACTACTCATCCACCTAGCCACCAGTTCAAGAAATAAGGGCTCAAAGCTTGCCATTATGGGAACTGTAAACTTAGGATCTAGCGCCAACTTTGCCAAGCTACTCAAAACTGTATGGACATCACCATTACTGAGGCGATCTTCGATATGCATTCTCTCTATGCCGTCGTACTTTACAGTAGCCATGAGTTCCTTCACGGATCTACCGAAGTCTATGGGTACAGTCGCTCGCATCTACACTATATTAGCATCTCTGTAAACAAAAACTTCCCGTACCTTCTGCCGTAAGAACTCGAATGAACAAATTTTCAACCAACGCTATAGTGTCGATGTTGCTGTAAAGGTGACCTGTTAGTACATGTATCACTAATTTGGCACTGGAGCAACTTACGTATAACAAGCCGTAAAAACTGTCAAACGTGGTGCCTTCAAGTTCAACGCAAATTGTAGATCGAGCTGGATGAAGTTAGCATGGAACGCACTGATGATAGACATACAACAATGGGTGAAGGACTTAAATTCAACTCGAATTAATTATTGGCTGTAATTATTGGTCGTACTCTGAATTTCGGGCTACTCTTTCGATGCTGCTGTCCCAGTATTTCTGTAAAGATTCGTAAATCGACTGTTGATAACTAGTCGAGAACGGTTTATCCGTGCAAGAAATATATTTTGGCCTGAAACCATAGTTTTTTCAGATCACGTGAGTGTTCAGCCGCACTAGAGGATTGAAGCGATCAATGGAGTCAGTAAAAGAGTAAATAATATATGCTAATGGTATCGGTTTCAAGTCAGCTATGCAAAACAAACAATTAATTATTATACGAAGGAAATTTGAGCCATATTGCAATGTCGAACTTGCCTTGCCATACTATGCACCTATGGTCGTACCTGTCAACAGCATCAATGCCTATTGAAAACCCACAATTTCCCCAACAGCTGTTGTCGATACTAGATTCCTTTAGCAGCAGAGTTCCATGCTTTGACGAATTTCGTAACTGACTGATCTAGCGCGGCGCTTTGAATTGGAGCATCCTCGTTCTCCACGTCGTGAAAGGGATTGCATACATAGTTGATGTATGCTTTCTGTACTGATCTGAGAGTCTAATATGTTAAAATCCGCAATGTTTCCAAGAACTTACTGTGCGTAGGTCAAATCGTACGTTCTCATGTGCATCCGTACCGATGAGAATTTTGACACCAGTATTTGTTAGGCAACCGTACACGGCAACGCTGTCGTGGACCAATAAAAGCGCGTAATCGCGAGCAGAGGCTGAATATTGGAGTTGTGAAAGGATGTAGTCTAATGCCATATGTGACAGAAAGTGGTATTTGAGATCACGGCCAGTATCTTCATTGTCCGCTGATACGTCGTTTCCTCCGTCAAATGCTTTCAAATAGAGAGGGGAGTTCTTATTCCTTGTCAGCAGCCGATCATTAAATCACTTACATTTCTTCCGATTATCGATACGAAGCGTATCGAAACAGCCATATTGCAATGTGATAGCCACAGGTGATGCAGTTCGTCGAATGAGGTGTGTGGTGGTGATTCTCTAAGCCCTCGCGCAGCCTTACCTCGAGAGCCATCTCTCTTAAGACACCATATGTTCTCGACGACAGACCACTTTAAACGAGTGGAATGTCCAACTATTCGAGCTAGAAAACGCTGTGATCTTTATCATTGCATCTTCAGTCATAATGCTTCAGCACCTATCGCGATAAAAAGGACGAAAAATGCAGAGCAACCGCAGGCGAAACGTATTCATCTAGCAGCAGGCACAGGGATTACGCATGATCCTGATAATTCTAAACCAGGCAGTGACATAAAGCCCAAGCCTTTATCTGAGGCGAAAGATGCAGATGAAGTCGTGAAGCTCATACCTGCCACATTACAAACCAATCCGGCCACTTTAACACAGAGAATGTCATATTTAAAAACTATCTATCAGCTAATGGTCGCACAAGGCTTTAACGGAGCCACAACTGCAGCAATTCAGGCAGAAAAAGAAAGCGCTTCAAAAAGTACAAACTCGACATATCCGCAAAATATTCGACTGCTCGCAAAGTCTATCAAGAATGGAACATTCTCTAAGCAGGAGGTCAAGGAGGTGACTTCTAGTCAGCTGAGATTAGAAATGGAGAAGCTTGTCATCCCTGTGGAAACGCTTGAGGATTACGACTATATCACGAAACCTGTTATTTCAGACGGCCTAGAGTCTATTTTCGAGACAAATTGTGCACGGTGTGGAGCTCAATTCAACACTTCCGATTCTCGCAAGGTGAAATGCAAATATCACCCTTCCAAGCCCACTTTTAAGTACAGCTTATTCGAGAATGCAAGAGTAAAGCGCTTTCAATGTTGCTCGGGCGAAGATCAGGACAGCGAGGGGTGCTGTACATTTGACCAGCATGTCTTCAAGTTAACCGATCCCGCACAATTATCCAGTGTCCTGCCATTCACGCACAGTGTCAAGACCAAGTCAGAATCCACGCTCTTTGCAGCTGGTATTGATTGCGAAATGGGCTACACGAATCTCGGCCTTGAGCTTATCAGAGTAACAGTAGTCGATTGGGAAACAAAGAAAACTGTGCTAGATCGCACCGTTTATCCTTACGGGAAAGTAATTGATCTGAACACCAAGTTCAGCGGTGTAAAATCTTTGGAGGACGGAATCACAATCAACAATGTGAAGTGCGATACAGTATCTTTCAAAGAAGCTAGAAATATGATTAGCCGCTATGTATCCGAATCGACTATACTGATCGGTCATGGACTCGAAAACGATTTGAAAGCGCTTCGTCTGGTTCACAATCGTGTTATCGACACCGCCCTTCTATACCCAAGATACAGGCCAACGCGGCGCTTGGCCTTGAAAGACCTCGCATTCAAGTACCTCAGCCGAAAAATTCAAGGCGGTGAGCATGATAGCGCGGAAGATGCTCTAGCCGCCATGGACGTGGTGGAACATCATTTGAAAATAGCGATCAAGACGGAATCATAGATCTATGTCCATAGGATCCGGTTCATAGTCATTATAATCGTCATTTTCTTGTGTGTTATCATCAAAAACAAGTTGTGTACACCCGTCGTCCACTAGCTGGGTCTCCACTAGCTGGGTCTGCTCGTAGTAAGGAAGCGTTGGGATTATGACTGTCGATTCTTCGTCTGCCAGTTTCGATCCACCGCTGTTGTATGACCCGAAGTCATTATTCTCAGTTTGACTTATGTAAGTAGGCATGTCGGTATCCATCTGGGAATGATTCCTTGAGATCAAACTCTGGGCAAGAAAATGTCGCCATATGACCCGCTCTTTAGGCTCGTAAAGAATCAGCGCTCGACTGGGTCGTTGATACGACAATTTTGGTGTCGATATAATGCTACGAGGAATTTTAATATTCCAGTCGATCGCACTACCTTCTTCAGGTGGCTGCTCGTTTAAGTATTCGTCAATTGAGCGAATAAACACAGTGTTCGGCCCGCTGGTATCCATACGCTCGTACTCCAAATACGGCTGGCTTGAGTCAACGACGGCACCTGTCAATCCCAAAGACAAATCCCGCATAGAATCAATTAGCCTCCTTTTGGATGGCCCGTTCTCCTCCCCATAATCCCGTATCCTTTTGTGGTTCATCAATATAGCCGTGCATTGCGTGTGTGAGACCGACACGACCAACACAACCCTATTAGTAGTTTTCCCAACCACCTTTCTGGAGAGTTCCATAGAGATTCGCGTCCACTACTGCCATCATCACTTATCCCGAAGTGCCGGGGATGAATCGAAACAGGGCAGAGAGTGAGAGCAAGAATCTGGGCGTATTCCATACACCTCCACCTCTGGAAAAAAGGCGAAGTGATGTGGCACAGCTAGAGAGCTACGGCGGAGGATCGGATAATAGCGGCATTGCGGATAGCGACCCCATCGCCAATAATCTCAGCGGTCTAAAACTTAGTGAGGATGTACTTACTCATGAACTACCCGCAAGGCTTAATGGCCTGGTTGACGGGTTTATACGAAGTTTAAAAGAACCAAAGTATTCGAAGCCTTTGACTGCAGACGATATCTCGGACCTGTACCAAAGCTTTTATACAGAGTTTCGCGAACAAGCATGGGCATACTTGAAGGAGGGACTACGTAAAGGATCAGGTTCGATACAGTCTATGGAGACGTTCAACGAAATAGCCGAGAAAAAGAAGGAACGCTCGAAGCGCCAGCGAAAGCTCGTGGAATATCTGGAGATCGCTGAGGCTAAAGCATGTAGTACTGTCTACGATAAGATTTTTTGGTTTCCTTTTAGTGGGGAGGATCAGGCGACAAATGAATTTGTTGAGAAAAGAGTCGAAGCACTACGTCAGGTTCCCATTACATTCAAACATCTTGACATCGAGGGTCTGAGCGAGAATGACGTGCAAAGCTCGCTTGCAACTGCTGGTGATACACTTAGAGATATGGATAAAAAGCGGACACCAAGAGAGAAATTGCTTCGACTATTAGATGCGCACAAGGAAATTGTCGAATCCTTAACTGGACGTTTGCCTAACTCATCATCTACTTCGGCCGATCTTGTTCTTCCAACACTGATTTACGTTCTTGTTCAATTCGAGGTCCCAAATCTATGGCTCAATCTTTTGTTCATGTCGAGGTTCAGAAATCAGAGCCTCTTGGCTGGAGAGGATCCTTACTGTCTGACGAATTATGAGGCTGCAGTGAAGTTTCTTCAAAGCCTTTCTCTTGATAGTTTGGGCCTTTCCGCTAACGACCTACCTGGTAACACTGCATCAACTCTGTTCCCACCTAATAGCTTCACGGAGACATCAAGTCATTCTCGCACGTCATCCACAAACTCCAACACGGTTGATGAATCGAAAACTACAGAACGTGGGGTCAATCGCCGGTTGTCTATGCTGCACGCAACAGATATTGCTGATCAGAGCCTAAGGTCTTTGGGATCCACTTACAGATTCTTCATGAGTAAAATTTCACAATCTCAGGCGAATGTGAAGGCGGATGGTAACGCTTTTCCTCACACTTTAGAAGAGGCGAGGACGCTGGTCGGCTTGGATGCTCCCTCGTCAGATAAGCCTTCTGAGGATACACCGAGAAATCTCCTGGGCGCAAACACGAAGTCGGACTCATTCATGAACAGATTCTCTGGGGGTGTTCTGAAAGGATTCAAAACCGTCACAGATGAAAAAAGCTCGGCATCCACTCCAACTACGGGGGATACGGAGATCAACACCAAAGCCTTGGAGCCTCTCAAGCCTCCGAGCTCTCATTTGGTCACTTGCAAGACGGCAGACTTGAAATACTCTGACATTGCTGATCTCCATGCAGAGTACAAGACGCTGGTGGCATATCTAAAGTCGATAGGCGCTTTTGAGGGATAGCTGATGGTAATCAAACGAGTCGGTGCTTTGGGGGCCAAGCTGCTGCATGATGAAAGTCATTTCAGCTTTGCTTAGTATTTAGATGCACATTCCTAGATATTTTTGTACTTCGAGTGCGATTCCTCGAGACGTTCATCGGAAGCAGTTTTGTAAGCAATTACGACTATTTTCTAAAGAAAGATGCATCTCTGATAGATATTGCTAAGGCTTTGTGTGTTTCATTCCAAAATACGTATCGCAGGAAAGAACAGTGGAGGTCATGTTCTCGTTTAGGCAAAATTGCAGAGCTGAGCCGCATGGCGCGTGGCACTCCCTGAACTAAATCAAGCAGCTTTTTCGATCTCGCTTAAAATAAGCACGTCACAAATGCAATTCTCAAGTCTAGAGTTTTAATTTCGTACAAGTGATTTGTAGAAGCTCAAGCTAGGGCGTCTCCCAGACCAGCTGCCGGCTAGCCGCTTTAGTTTCACCCCCACCAGTTGCCGGGCGCCCCTCCCACATTTATCACTGGCTCATTGAAATGACTGATATTGAGACAACAGCCAGCCCCGATCGTGGACCTCCCCATTTACTTCGCAGCACATATATTGAATGCTTATTGACTGACATATTTTCAGACACTGATTGAGGAGGTCAGATCAGTCAGTATTTGTATCTTCCTAGCTATCAGTCCGCAACCGGTAAACGATGGATCTGATAGCTCATGATCCGCCTAGATACACAGATGCACCAGCACGACCGCCACCCGACTATTCGCCATCCGTGACTGTGACATTGAAGAACAGTGTGAATGAGTTGGACATTCTGCAACTGGAGGTGGACGGCCCGCCTGACCTTGTGGTTTACCCAGGTGCGATAGTATCGGGGAGGGTGGTGATAAACCCGTCAATGGCTTTCCGATGCACTAGTGTACAAATAGAGCTTCGCCTGGTGGAGGCTAGTGCGCAAATGAGGGCATACGGCGAGTCTACTGTAAGCAGAATTGTGACTTTGGAGAAAGTCATCGTGCCAGAGAGCGCTCTGCCGGAGAACAATATTTTTCTGCCCAAGGTTGAAAGGTCGATTGCATTTACATTCCAACTTCCCTTTCGACTCGCCGGTACATCTTGCATGCATGGGATGCCTGAGCATTACATGCTGCCGCCGACAATCGGCGGAACGCCTGAAAAGCCTATGATCGACCCTGACGGAACAGCTTTCCCTGTGAGAATATCATATCGAATTCACGCGAAAGTTATGGGAGAAGATAAGCCGTTATTAACGTCTTTCAAGGATGTAAGGTTTGCAACCAGTGGCTTCGAAGTGAGCTCTTCACTCGGGTCGTCGGCAAGTTCTAAGAAAGAGCTCAAATCGGGAAAGCTCCGCAAAAGTTCTATAGGCTCTTGTGAGCTTACGCTGCTTGATCCTCCAGTTCTTAATGTATATTCCTTTTCTCCTGTTAATTTCGAGTTGCAGGTTGCATATACTCCTCCGCGTGGAGAGACTGAATTCAGATGCATAAAGAAGATCAGCTACAAGTTGATGATGCATGCTATTACTGCTCCTCAAAGCATGGATCATGTCCCTCAAATTAATGAACAGGGGCTCCACACCTACACGAAGCAACTAACATCACAAAAGATAGAATTCCCCACATTGAAGTGGATTCGAAAAGAAGTACTGGGCGGAGAGCTGTCCGAGAACACTATTCCTTCATTTTCTTCTGTGGTGCTGCTTCCTCTTGTTCTGCCGGAAGAACAGCTCTTGCCTCCATTCTCCACTTGCTTCTCAACGGTCCGATATTCGGTAGACTTTACGGTTTTCTTTGGAGGTTCCACAGCTGCATCGTCATTCATTCAAGTGCCTGTTGATGTGGTTGCTGTGCCACTAAGCCCTCGAACCGCTAACGCGTCTATTTTGCCAGGTTCTGTACTGGCAGAGTCTATGCAATCACGAAGGACTTTACCCTATTCAGACGGTAGATCCACATATGAAACGCTTTATAGAAGAAGGTAATAAACCCTCTATTTTTAATACCATCCAACTCGGCATGCTGTGCGGCTCAATATGTCTTGCTTGCACAGGAATCGGATGTTCCCAAAGCAGGAACCGCGACATAGCACTTGTACTTGTAATATACATCTACCTTTCAACAGAATCTTATCGTAACAGCCATGAAGAAGAGATTTGTGCCACTCGAATGTAACCCACAGGTGTTCAATGATTTGATGTACTCTATGGGTGTATCAAATGCAGTTGAATTCTACGACGTTTACTCTATTGATGAACCTGATTTGTTGGCGCTACTGCCGAGGCCAGTATGGGCATTGATTTTGGCATTCCCTGTGACTGAGAGCTACGAAAATTACAGGAAAGCTTCAGACAAAGATCTCACAGATGACTTTTACAATGATATTGCAGGCACCGATAAAGAGGATGCGCTGTGGTTCAAGCAGACGATAGGCAATGCGTGTGGCACCATGGCTCTGATTCACGCCTTGAGCAATGGTTTGCCTGTGACGTTTATTAAACCTGGGTCGCCAATTGACGATATAATCGAAAAATCACGAGGCTCTAATGTGTCGCAAAGAGTATCAATCCTGGAAGACGATGATTCTTTGGAGTCTTGCCACGCCAAGGTGGCGAACGAGGGCGACACAGCCGCACCATCCGCAGATGCGGAAGTTGAGCATCATTACGTGTGTATCACCAGGGCCAGGAAAAGCGGCAATTTGGTGGAACTCGATGGTAGAAGAAAGGGTCCGGTGGATTTGGGTGAACTTGACCCGTTGAAGGATATGCTCAGCGAGGCTCCTTTGGCTGTCGCCAAGTCCTTTTTGGAGCGTGAGGGCAAATCTGGGCAGTTCTCTATCATTGCTCTTGCTCCAGCTTTGGATACCGTCTAACTATTCTGGATACCGTCTAACTATTCGCTCTGGATATCGTCCAACTATTTGCTTCTCTAGATACCGTCCAACTATTCACTTCGAGCAGCGCTTAGCTGTATTGAAACATGCATTTTCCCAGGAGTTCTTATTGATAAATATTTAATCTACTTGCCGTCAATTTTTAAAAGCTTTAAATCTGTCCTTTAATGTCGACTTTCATGTAGGCCTGTTGACGCGCTTGTTCAAACTGCTGGAAGCTTTCCTTCGTGTTGAGAGTAGTGGCGCCAGGCTCCATGGGGCAAAACTGGTTTATGAAATCTACGCAATCCCCAATATGGTCAGCTTCTTCTTCTTCTCGGAACCCAAGCTCCTTGGCAACAAAGGCTAGAGGAATCTGCGGCCGGTGTACTCGACACATTGTGACTAATGCACTTAATCGTTCTCGCGACACGAAGGAATCCATGACGTAGCCACTCATGTTAGGAGCCCTCAGGTAAAGTTTGAAAAGCACATGATAATTGCGACTCAGCATAGCGGCATAGACTTTGAGAGCATGCTTGACAGCCCTGTGCTGTAGTATTGTACTGTCCGTCTGCATAGTCAAACTTCCGATTTCGGCATGATTCTGGGTATGGCATAAGTACAATATTCGATAGGATAAGAACTCCTCTCTGTTACCCGCAATATCTTGTGCATAAAGCTGGTTAAGCTGCGATTGACATTGGTTGTACTCGCCCAAGTCACCCTTTTCCAATGCAATTCTAGCATGTATTTCATACACGCTAACTGTAAACTCATTTCGAATATGCTGAACAGTTAAATCCTGCCTCAAGGACTTGAACTGATCGCAAATATATGCATAGTTCTGCTCGTCTCGCCATTTTCTTTTCAGTAAATCCAGCGTTTGCTTCAATATAGGTAACGGCCGCACTGAGTCAGGGTCAGGAGCCGACGTCAGTCTCAAATATCTTTTTTCCAGTTTAGTACTTCTACCAATAAGGGGCTCGTTGATATCTACTTCGATGGGAGGGGTCGCTGAGGGCTTTGTATCGCGTAGTTCGAATCGCCTTTGTCTTTTGATCCGCCGCTCGTCAGTTTCTTGTAATGCGTTGGCGTCAAAGCCATTCTTAGGGACATGTCCTATACTCGGTGCAGTGATTAATGGCCTACTTTTTTTCTTCTTGCTGGCATCTATTATTGGAAGGGTGATGACATCCCAGTCGATAGCCCATGTTGTCTTCTCTTCAAACGCTTTTGTTATCACCTGTCGAAGCTCTTCCTGCAGTTTAGTATTGTCGACATTCTTACCTTCTTCAAAACACCTTGCGACGAACCTCTTGAGAGAGTCCGGCCATTCTTGATTGGAGCCACTCGGTGCTGACGCTGCCGCAGTAGTTCGATTGGGCTGACTAGCCGACAAGGTACGGCCCGCGGCTACAGGCGTATAGGCTAAAAGCAAATTAGATATGGTCTTCAATATAAGAACTTACCTGTTTTTTTAACTCGCCACGGAGGAATAGACATATTCCTTGAGAAAGTCGGCAAAAATCAAAGGTGCGTTGGAACGGTTGTTAGCTATGTGATAATTTCTGTAGGCGAGCTCGCCCGCAGTAACTCCCGACATGACTCCCTGGATCACGGTGCATTTAGGAGCTGGCAAGCATGCAGCGGAGAAGATTAAAAAATATAAACTTTTATGCGCAAAAGCATGCGATGAAGGTCTACAGATGCTAAATAATGGCGGTAGCAGTAGGACTGTCGCTGCTTTTGTGTCAAAGATATTAGAGGACTCGCCGTTGGTGAACGCAGGAATTGGTTCAAACTTGAATTACGATGGTGAAGTTGAGTGCGATGCTAGCATTATGGACACAGACGGGATGAATTGTACTGCTGTCGGTGCGCTGTGTGGTGTAAGCAACCCTGTTTCAGTGGCCAAATGCCTGTTAGACGATTTGAAGGGTCCAGCAGACAAGCATGGAAGACTCAAACCAACTGTACTCGTAGGCGCAGGTGCGCAATCTTATGCCAGATCGAAAGGCTATGCCATTGTAAACCTTGTGACCGAGGAAGCCAAAGCCAGGCATGACTACTGGCGTCATATTCTTTCGCATGATGAGGTCTCTGACACGATTGGAGTTATCTGTAGGTCGATAGACGGTATTACAGCCGTAGCAGCTAGCTCAGGTGGACCAATTTGCAAATATCCTGGACGTCTGGGTCCGGCTGCTATTCCAAAGGCGGGTGTATGGGTTAGGAAGGAGCAGCAGGATACAGTCGCAGCATGCACCTCTGGCAATGGCGAGGATCTCATTACGCTAAGTCTCGCATTTCAAGCATGTATGACACTTTCAGAAAACCAGTTTGATGAGAAAGCAGCATTTGATGAATTATTCAGAGGTCCATCGTCACAGCAATCTCTTCAGTCCGAATCATATTTTGGAGTGTTGGCTGTTCACACCAATGACGACGAGCCAATCGCCAATCTTTCATACGCGCATGGTACTCCATCGATGATCATTGGATTCAGAAGTAACAGTGACACCAAAACGCGTACTATATATTCATGTCTCGCGCCGCATGAGAAATACGCCCTTGGTGGTGCGGCTCTAAGTGCCAGTTGATACGAACCGTTGCACCACCTATAAAAAATGAATCCAACTGGCAGACAAGAAACTTAGATCCATATCTGACACGTTATATCCAATTGCGTTTGTGCAAAGCAATCCAAAAGGGCCATATCCGGTTAAGGTCCGCAGACGGCGTGCGCGGTTTTATTGGGCCCCGTGTAAGAGCATCACCAATACACAACTTTTTTTTTTTGGCGACAACCACATCAAGAAGTTATGGCTATTCGTTTCGGATCTACCAGTGCTCTACCTACCTCCATTTATTGACTAACACGAAGCCAGCGGCTAACTACACGGACTGGCTGTGGTTAAAACTTGCGAAAAAAGTCCGCAAAGATCTATTGTACGCACGTGGATATCTGTAAACATCCTCCAGTGAGTGGAATAAGGGCACCAACTTAACAAATGTCGAATAGCGTCTTTACATTCGATGATGTCGTGACAGACTCGCTTGACCAGTTGGTCATTGAT
The DNA here is from genome assembly GCA_030580095.1 of Blastobotrys petasosporus. Classification (NCBI taxonomy): domain Eukaryota; kingdom Fungi; phylum Ascomycota; class Dipodascomycetes; order Dipodascales; family Trichomonascaceae; genus Blastobotrys; species Blastobotrys petasosporus. Next base: position 151,421 of record JAKTSG010000024.1, read on the forward strand.
GAGGAAAGTGATATTGTGCGGCCCATTCCACGAAGAACGTCCATTTCAGCAAACGAGCGATCATTACCAATTGGCATCCCTTCTCGTCGACGATCAGTGAGCAGTGTTGATTCTGCTAGCTTTGTCGGGTCGATCAATCGACTGGGCACGTCGTACGAAGTTGGCATCGATCACAACTATACCTCCAGTTTTGCTAATGAAAATGTGCCTGCGCCGTCTAAAAAGAGGCTCACGCCAGACGACTTCGATTTTCTTAAAGTCTTGGGCGAGGGCACTTATGGAAAGGTATTCCTGGTTAGGGAGAAAAGTACTGGTAGACTTTTTGCTCAAAAGCAACTGAAAAAGGCTAGTATGGTTGTTGAAGATAAGAAAATCGAACGAACCAAGACGGAGAAGGCTATACTTGAGTCTGTCCGACATCCCTATATTGTCCGTCTCTTCTACGCGTTTCAAGACAGGGATAAGCTGTATTTGATTTTAGAATATGCTCAAGGAGGAGAGCTGTTCACACACCTTGCTATTCAAAGAATGTTTTCCGAAGACACGGCGTCGTTTTATTGCGCGCAGATGGTCTTGGCCCTCTACCACTTGCAAGTCAACGTTGGCGTTGTTTATAGAGATTTGAAACCAGAAAACTGCCTGCTTGATGCGGATGGGCATTTAGTCCTGACGGATTTTGGTCTGTCAAAGGTTGCCAATGACGAGCGATGCAGTACATTCTTGGGCACCGCCGAGTACATGGCGCCTGAGATTCTTGAAGGAAAAGACTATGACTATGCTGTCGACTGGTGGTCTCTGGGAGCGGTTACCTATGATTTACTCACTGGACACCCGCCCTTCCCAGGAAACAACTATCAGAAGATTGTACAGAACATCAAGAAGAACAATATGAAAATGCCCTACTACTTGAGTGAAGACGCGAAAGATCTCCTCAGACGTCTACTCAAGCGAGATCCAAAGAAAAGATTGGGATACAAGGATATTGATATCATCAAAAAGCATAGATTCTTCCGGAAAATCGACTGGAAGAAGATGGAGTCGCGATCTGCGGAGTTACAGCCGCCAGTGATCCCGATTGTCACTGATCCTGAACTTGCTGAAAACTTTTCCGAGAGCTTCACTTCGAGGCCATTGACACCAGACGATATTTTCAGTATTCCTATTTCACAAAGTGAGAGGGAAACACAGGTCTTCAAGGGATTCTCGTTCACGGCCAGTGGAAGCTTTATAGAGATGGCAGCGAACACTAATGATTTATGATACGTTATGTACAAACAATAGATTTCTAATAATTTTCTTGTCTTTGAATTTTTGGTTGTTAATAAGTATAATTACTTAACTCGGTAATTGCCTTGATCATTGTGTGCTCTTTAAACCTCACGCGTAGTTTTGTATCGAGCGCTTGACCCAAATTTGTCGATCGCTCTTCCAACACCAAATAGCTGCTCACATTCACACTTTCTTGCTCACAAAGGATTGCCGATACTGCTGCACTTGAACTGAAGACTGTTAGCACGCCTAGGACCTTGATTTGATTTGGTGCATTTCCCAGTCGGGTCAAAAGCTATTGGACCCTTGGAACAAACTCTCACTCTCAAGTGACTTAGGCACACACTTTCTCTCTCATATACAGCAGCGTGTTTGAAATATTTATGCCTTCTCATCCTATCTACAACTCACCGTCATCATGAGCAAGGTCTCTCGTGCAAAGACGAGCAGCAATGGCTCTTCGATAAGAGTAAGCTTGTTGCTATCTAACGTACAGTTGCTAATCTATATCGCAGCACCAGTCGCCGGTTCGAAAGCCAGCAATGCTCAGCCCTACGTTACCGCCATGGGTTGATGAGCTTTTCCCTAATATGCCAGATCGCATGCTGAGTCCGACGCTTCCTCCTGTTTTTGATTCAATCGAAAACAAGCAGCTGCCACCTCGACGAGAAGATGAGGACGTGGACGAGCTTCAGCTACATCAGCCTGTACCTCGTCGTGCTGGCAGCTCCAAGTTTTCAAAAGTTATAAAAGCGTCGGAAAATGGGCTCTCGAACGTGCCAACACCTGCAGGAACGGCATCATTACCAGCAAAACCGACACGAAGGCGGTCGCTGATAGTCAGCATGAAATTGCCACAAGAGCTTCACAGTAGACTGACAAGTAATGGCATGGAGAAAACAGACAGACCACCGAAAGATCAAGGGGGTGTGGGTCTTGGAATTAAGGCCGAAGTGAAAGAAAAGCGGAAATCTATGGGCCCTGCTAGTTCAGCTCCCGCCAAAAGACCTAGAGTGAGTAGGACTTATAGCTCAAGTTCAGATGATGAGGGCGATATCCCATTGAAAACGGCAGCTGGTGCATCGAAAAAGTTCAAGAGGTCGCCTCAACCTGCTACACCTCCTCCGACATCACATGGTACGCCCAAGACAAAAGCACTCCAGCCAAGTGCCACGATCCTTAGGGCCTCACAAGACGATAGTGGGTCAAAGGAAGATGGGAACTCGACGCCTAAAGTTAATGGCAGCTCTTTGACCCCGAAACTGTCGCGTTCAACAGATGAAAGAGATCGGGCCGCTAAGAAGCAAGAAATCAGAGCGCTGAATGAAAAGAAGTACAAATGGCTCAAGCTGGCAAAGGACTTGAAACACAAATCAGATAGAGCAGATGGAGAAGGAAAACATGATCTTGGCCTGGTTTTGGCCATGGATGCCACTCTGGCATTTATTGTGGGCTTTGAGCTGGGTGACAAGGCAGAGTTGAAAGCAAGGTGCTATATAGAGCCTGAGCTTTGGTATTCAATGATACCGTTTTTACGAATGATAATACGCAGATTCGAGGCTTCAAAAGATGGCAAGCATATGATCACGTTGGTATATTTTATGCGAGGCATCATTTACACACGATTAGCATGGGCGTGGGAACAGATCAGTCAACAACTGCAGAGGGAGTCGAAGAATGGCGAGCCTGACGCCAGGCAGACGGAAAAGCTTGTAGAAGCATCAACAAAATATCTTGCAATGCATGAGGGAGCGAATGCTGACTTGCGTCGCGCTTTGCACGACCTTTCTGTGGATTTGATCCAACGCGAGTTTCCAGAAACGTGGGAGCGGCGCTCCAAGACGCTTCTGTTGAGCGACGATAAGAAAGGCACACCATTGGGGTTGATGCCCCAGTCGGATCCATATTTCTTACCTCTAAGTGCGTTCACAACTATCCAAGAGGTTGCTGCGTTTTGCTATCAAATGACGAATGAGTGGGCTGCGAAGAACCGCGTTCCTTTCGAGTCGTACTTAGTGGCAGGCCCATAATTTATTTACGAAGTATCGGTTTTTTTAATGTTATATTTTTTTGAATTATGATTTTCTTCAATGAAATGCTAGCTTGCCTGGATCTCCATTGCTTGTTTGATTACACCTATAGAGGCGCTCGTTTGGATTGCCTCTGATCCACCCATGCTCATGCGCCATTCAATCTCACTGAGGCCTATCAGCAATGCAACGCGGGACTCATTCTTGAGTTCCAGTTCCTGGAACTTGAACGTAAAGTCCGTCAACAAGTCTGCAAGTGCGAGTCCCTTCTCTGCCTTGATCAGATTGAATGTATGCAACGCCGTTTCCCAGTCGTCATTGAGGATTGAATTCACAATTTGGGTTACGTCCGCTGGCCTAGGTGACCCAATACAGTCGTAGACCATATCCTCGGTGATTTGCTGGCCGGGATCTACAGCAGCATGACAGGCCTGAAGTACATTCAACGCTCGTCGCATATCACCCTTTGAAAGTTTCAACAAACTGTCGAATGCGTCGCTTGCCATGTTCACGTTCTCTTTTTCAATAACAATCTTGACTCGCTTCTCAATTGCCTCGACAGGAAGCGGCGAGAACCTGAACCGAGTACATCGGGACAGCAACGCGGGTGTGATCTTGTGCGAATAGTTGGCCAAGATGCAGAACCGAGTGTTGGCGGTGTATTTCTCAATCACCCGCCGCAGCGCGTTTTGAGCAGTGTTTGTCATTGCATCACACTCATCAAGAATGATCAGTTTGAATCCTTTGGAAAATATCTGACGAGTTCCAGCAAAGGTCTTGATCTGGTCTCGCACCACATCAATGCCTCGATCGTCGGAGGCGTTGAGCTCTAGAACCATGTTGCGGTAGTTCATGCCGTATATTTCTCTTGCAACTGCTTGAATTGTCGACGTCTTACCTGTTCCAGGCGGGCCGTAGAATAGAAGATGAGGAATTTTGCCAGTGTTTACAAACTTCCTCACGGTCGTGATCACTTCATCGTGGCCAGAAACCTCGTCGAGGGTAACAGGCCGGTATTTCTCAATCCTGGAATGTCAGTACACTATCTACAACCAAGATTATCATACCATGGCAATGTGTCGCCGCCAGTTGTGGGCTCTTCTACCTTTCCTTTGCCTTTTGCCGACATGATTTGTACTTTGTGTAGAGTTTCTGGTAATCGCGTCGCGTTAGTTTTCAAGGCGCGTCATTTAATCGTCCTTGAGCGCGGCGCTCTAGTGTAGAACAGCACAACACACACAAAGTCTCCAAATTTGGCTCTTCAGTATCAATCAGCCAGTATTACCATGGGAAAAAAGCTTAATTTTATTTGTTCAAGTGCATTTCTAAAGAATCAAGAGAACTATTCTTGTGTGCGGCGCGAGGATGGTACCACAAAAGGTTACCCGGCCTCAGCCGCGTCGGCTGTGCCATCTGCCCTAGTACAATAGATGCCATCACCCTCACATCTTTCTAAAGGATATCAAGGTTGCAAGGTCAATAAAAGATGAGGTCCAGCCCGAGTCTTTTCCTTGTAATAGCGTTCTTAGCAATAGCTGGATGCGTTCTGGCGCACAAGGGGGATGACTTGACCCCCATAGAGGTGTTCAAGCTGGCAGGCTCTATGGCCATTTCACACCTTGGGCTGATCAAAAGAGCCGGGGGCTACGGAGGAGGAGGAGCTGCAGCTGGAGATGGAAGCGATAGTGGGGATAATCAGGCAAGCGCGACAAGTACTAACGCTGCATCAGGGAATGTATACTATGCCAATCCCACGACATCTGTTGTGAGTTTCCCATGGGGCAGTCCAACGATGGTTGTATCACCTAGCACGGCGACGCCGACTCTGCTAGTTGAGGGCAAGCCCGTGCGGTTCACCATCAATGCCAACGAGGTGCACAAGTACGAGTTCCAGGTGCCGGATATCGATCATGCGCTCCAGGATGTGTATGTGACGGCAAACACATGCGACGAGCCGTATATTTCAGAGTACATGGATTTGAACGATACACAAGTGCTGTCTCTATTTGCTGCCAAGAGTAACATCTCGGGCCATGTGATGGAGGGCTCGTATGTCATGAACGGGTTCGCCAATGTGACGATGAACAACGTTCAAGCCGGCACTGCGATTGCAGAGATTGTGGCCCCGCCGCTGCCGTCGGGGTACCATGGACAGTGGACGTACGAAATCGGTATATCTACAAATGCCCCAGTGCATGCCGTTTCCAGTGACTCGAATTTGTTTCTGGTCGACACTGACTTTGCACATGCGCTATTTGTGACTGGCAATTACACGACGCTGTCGAATGGCGCGCAGGCTAATATCACGAATTACAACATTTACGCATTCCCGTCTGGAGGAGGAGGATCGTATGGCCAGTCATGGCAGAACCAGCTGTCGCAGTTTTCGAACCGGCTGGGCAGCTCGTTCTGCGCTGTGAGCACGGGTCCGGCGTTGATCAATACTAACAACACCAAGGTGTCTTCAACGACGCGTGGATGGGGTAGTGAGTTTAAGGGACAGTATTTCATGCAGGGCTTGAACAAGTCTGAGAGTTATAATGCGTTTTTGACACAACCCAATTTGGGGTCTGGCGGAGGAACCGTGTTCCAGCCAGTGTACTTTACCGCCAAATCGGAGGAGAACTGCCAATTAGTCTACAACATGGACTTTTGTTCAGACATTGCATACGCCGCGCCAGGCAATGCAAGTGCATTCTCTGCCGACTCGCTTGGCAAGTTTTACGACGGCATTGCCGCAGAGCGGTACAAGAACTTTACCTTCTCACTGCAGAATGTACAATGCAATGCTTCTAACGAGACGCGATTCACGTTGCTTCGCGATTGCGACGATTGTGCAAACGCGTACCAGCAATGGCTCTGTGCAGTTACCATCCCCAGATGCACCGACTGGACAGCCAACGACACGTTTTTGTTCCCTCGTCCAGTCAACACGTCGCGGAACCCGCTGGTCAACGAGGTGATCAAGCCGGGACCGTATAAAGAAGTGTTGCCGTGTATTGATCTATGCTACCGGCTAGTACAAGACTGCGACCCGAACCTTGGGTTTGCGTGTCCCAAGTTTGGGCGCGGGATGGAGTCGTCGTATGGCCAGATGGACGATGACGGGTGGGTCTCGTGTTCGTACCCGGGAGCGGTGTATAAACTGAGCAGTGGCCTGAGGCTGCGAGCTGTTCAAAGTCTGAGTTGGCTAGCAATGTTCTGGCTTTGCACTCTTTTATAAAAGCGTTAACTTTTCATTCTATATCATGCATTATTTTTTTATTTATTTACAAAACATTTTTCTCAAATTGTATCAAACAGAGTCTTTATTTTCACTTTGTTCGTCTTTCTCTTTATTTTGATCTTCATTGGAGTCCTTCTTTTCACGCAAATCTTTCAATGCCGTCCCCGGTCCATGCTCCAAGTAATGCCGCAATTCAGGCTCCCATCCATCATCAGGGCGGTTCAAGAAATCGTCTACTTCAAAGACATTCTCACCGAGTTTCCAGTCAGATTGGGCGGTCCTCGTAAGCTTGACCATATGTGCCGTCGTACCTAGAGCCAGGCCCATATCATGGATCAACGACCTAATATACGTCCCTGAGGATACTGTGAACTCGATATCCAGAACTGGATCTTTAGCATCCACCTCTTCATTCGCCGCTTCTATAGGTGTTTCTGATCCGAGCTTGTTCAGAATTGCCGCGTACTGTTTCTCTTGCTCAGTCGCATCGTTAGTCGGGTGGCTGTACTCATGATCCCATCTCAATTCTCCAAGAACGTCAAACTGGTCCACGTAGCACTCCCTGGGCTGGATCTCCTTCGGAAGCGCTTCTCCAGTGCGGGCGTACTCGTACAGCGGCTTGCCGTTCATCTTCAACGCGCTGTACACCGGCGGCGTCTGCAAAATCTTGCCTCTAAACTGGTCCAGCACTTTGGCCACTTTTTCGTTCGACAAATGCTTGGTGCCTGCTCTACGTACTATACTGCCCTCTGCGTCGTATGTTGTAGTGCTTGACCCGAACAAGGCAGTGGCTCTATACGTCTTTTTACACTTGCCGAGATAGTCGCCAAGCTGCTTGGTGCCGTCTCCGAGCCCGATTACCAGCACTCCTGCGGCCATTGGGTCGAGCGTACCGCCGTGGCCGATTTTGACAAACTTGTGTCTTTTTTTCACGTGTTTGCCCTTCTTGTGCGGGTTGTATCGTTTGTCTTGCTGCTGCTGGATCTGCGCTTGGAACAGCTCGTGGTCCGAGAAGTACTCTTTTATCCGTGTCAACACGTCATTCGAGCTCGGGCCCTTGGGCTTGTTTATCGCAAATACCCCGTTCATCATTGATCTCTTGAGCATGGGGTGGTGGTTCAAGTCTTGATTCGCGTGCAGAAAATTTCGATAAAGGCGAGACATAACTGCACAGCCGCACAATGTATAGGATAGATAGATCAAATTAAGAGTTGAAAAAAAAGATGTTCTTTTACGATTAAGTACAAACTAATACATACCATACTGATACGGCACTTTGCCGTCTAAAAAGTTATCCTCATCTGAATCCTTCCAGTCCCAGAAAAACTTCAAATGCTGCGGCCATTCCTTCGGGATCTTGCACTCCTTGACAAAGCTTCGTTGATTTGCAACCACAATCTTTTCGTATTCATCTAATGAACATGAAAACCCGGGACCGTCTTGGCACTTGGGCCATGGAATCACCGCTTCGTTGAGAACTGCCCGGACATAGACGCCTTTTTTGCTGATAGGCGTCTCGTCGCAGCTCAGCCGTTCCAGCACAAAGTGCGAGCTCATCGGCACGATATCCGTGGCTCTGTATTGGTCATAAAAAGCAATAGTACCGTTAAGTGGAAGGTCCAGATTATGAGGCGCAAGCAGGCCACTCGCATACAGATTCGGCGTGATGTTTGTATCGTGCGAAAAGGTCCAAAACATGGACCCAGCCTTCTCCGGACCTTGCTTCATCAATTGCAATGTGGCATTGGCATAAACCGAACCCATGGGCAGTGAAAATTCAGCGCCGGGGCCTGAGCAGTAGTAGTAGAACATGTCCTGCACGTACTCGAACCCGACCCATTCGTCGCGAGTAAACACGTCGACCCACGGCGACCACGACCGCACATTGAACTCAAACGACCCCACTTGCATGAGCTTGTGCACGTCGTAACCCGTCAAGTTGAGATTGTAATCCTTGTACTCATTGTTCAGTCGCGCCGCCGCGACCTTGGCCTGCGGGTTCACCTGCTCGGGCTTGTTCGCGGTAATATTACACTTTTCGTTCTTAAAAATACCGACGCATTGCGGGGTCAAGCTATCAGCGCCTTGGTCATTGTGCTCAGAAATGAGCTGCACCGCCGCCGAGTCGGTGTAGTTGAACTGCAAAAACCCTTGTCCAAACTCACGGGCAGTTTGTACAATCCGGTGGAACGCAGCAGTAAAGATGGGCACTTTGGTCTGGCCGTCCCAGAGGTGTCCGTACCTCTCTCTGTACTCTGTCCCACGCTTGAACGCATCCGCAAGGCCGTTGTACGGTCCAGTGAACGTCTCGAGGTTGTACCACGCCTCGTTCTCGACCATGAACGTCCAGTCCTTGATGAACGCCAGACTTCCAGTCTGGGGCAAATTGGCGTCCCGTACTTTCTTCACAGTGGCCTCGTAGATCTTGCCGTCTTTGGGCTCAGGGTACCGTGCGCCATGCCTGTGCATCATGATCACTTGGTCCACTTTACAACCCGCAGGCGGGTCGCGGTCGATTCCAAATCCCGTACGGTCGACGTAGGGTCCAAGCCCGCCAAGAAACTTGAGCACGTTGGTGGAATCCCGATCTTTTTGAGACAGGTACGACTGCTTGGGCTCGTAGTTGAGCGCAAGACAGGGAGAGATTGCGGTCAATAGGATCAAGAATTTCATTCTGTCAGCTGCTATTGAATTGGTAGTGACGGCAGGTGGTCAGATCTTTTTATATTATATATACACTTCCCCGGAATTGTCATTTCTTTTGAACGGCTGTTGGTGGGTTGAGCGTAGAGTTCGAGACCTACAGATAGTTCCAAACCTTAGTTGTGCTAATGTACATCCAGAGATCACACAACTTTCAATAGCACTTCAAAAGAACGATCCTGAAAAAAACTGTTAGTCGCTTCTAAATTGCTATGAAATATCTCATATGTATATGAGAGCTACTGTACTTGCTATAGGAATACCCGTCACAAGTATCGACTGAAATTCCATGACATGAGACTCGGGAGTTAATTCTTGTCTCGGAATGTTTGATACAGTTAGTACCTGGAATGCTTCAAAAAAATCAGATGTAAACAAGAATTCATCGTGCCACCAACTATAACGGCTCTCCAGGGTGTGCACGACCAAAATCCATAAATCAGAAATTAATCAATTAACATAAAACGAACGAAAAAGAACAAAAATTATACACAGCCTTTTACCGGTATTTATTTTACAAATTAGAATGGCGTGGCCTGGAACTGGTATGGGATTGGGGATGGGTACTCGTTGTAGATCTGGGTAGTGTTGAAGTTCCAGAAAAAGTCCAAGTACTGTGGCCAAGTCTTTGGAATCTTGCATTTTTTGATGTAGTCCACGCCAAACTGGTTGACAATCTTGTTCTCAAAGCCGTGCAAGCTGCAAGTGTAGCTTGGACCGTCCTGGCAATCCTGGAACGGAACAACAGCCTCGTTGATAACAGCTCGCACATAGGTACCTTCCTTGGTCAAGGTTGTAGCGTTGCAGGTCAATCGCTCAAGCGTCAAGTGGCCGCCCATTGGCACCATGCTGGTTCCTCGCCATGGCTGGTGGAAGTCGATTTTGCCGTCAATTGGCAAGTGGCTGCTTGGCAACAAGAGACCGAGCGCAGCGATAATTGGAGTAATGTTGGTGTCGTGGGTGAAGGTGAACGCCAATGGGTGGGACTTTTCTGGACCTTCCTTGAACAGGGCCAAGGAAGCGTTGGCAAATGGAGATCCCACGGCGACACCACCGTGCCAGCCTGGACCGTTGCAGTAGTAGTAAGTAGCGTCTCGGTAGTTCTCAAAGCTGACCCACTCGGCATCGGTGAAAACGTCAAACCATGGCGACCAGGATTTAGTGTTGAGCTCGAAACCGGCGAATTGCTGCAAGCTGTACACGTCGGAAGAGGTCAAGTTCAAACCTGGGTACTCGGCGTTGAGTCGGGCGGCGGCCACAGCAGCATATGGGTGGATCTTGTCCAAGTTCTCGACCGATGGAGAGGTGGCATTGCATCCGGCACTGGCAAACTGGCCAGGGCACGCGGCAGTCAAACTGTTGGCACCCATGTCGGCAGACTCTGGGATGATGTTCATGGCCACGGAGTTGGTGTAGTTCCAGCCAAAGAAGCCCTGGCCAAACGCCTGGGCGGTCTGGAGAACACGCTCGTAGCCAGAACTCCAAATTGGAACAACGCTCTGGCCGTCCCAAAGGTGGCCGTATCGTTCTCTGTAGTTGGTGCCTCGAGCGAAGGAGTCGAGAAGACCACTGTGGGGGCCCTCAAAGGTCTCCAACGAGTACACGTTTGGAGTAGGAACAAAGAAGCTCCAGTCATTGTAGAATCCAAGAGAACCGGTATTTGGGAGCTTGGCGTCCTGGAGCTTCTGCAAAGTAGAGCTGTATGGGTTCTGGCCCGCAGAGGCATCTGGGAATCGCGCGCCATGTCGTTGGATCATGATGACCTGGTCCACGGTGCACTGGGCAGGGGCCTCCCGGCTCAAACCGACAGATGGGCCCTGGACGTATGGACCCATGCCACCAAGGTACTTGAGGGCATTGAATCCTTCCTTGGATTCTTTAGAGATGAAAAACTCCTCTGGCTTGCTGAGCGCCACAGCACCCGAGGCGGCGACGATAGATGCGCCGATCACTGTCTCGAACTTCATTATTGATTTTTCAAGAAACGAATGCGGGACTGGCACGCTATTTAACCACCAAAGAAAACGGTGTCTCGGAGAATTGGTGCGGAGTTTTGCATTCAGTTCCCGGAAACGGTATCGTTACATTTTACGAGCCGGAAATCATGTTGATCCCCCCGATGACGAGCACGCATTGTCGCCAACGTGCATGCCCTTGCTGATCGCGGTCCTTGCATGAAATTAGAGCGCCGCTCTCCGCCAGTCATTAGCTCCACGACTGTGAAATATTCAAGATAACATGCGTGGATTTCGAGTCGAGACTTGATTCAACGTTCCAACATGGGCTCTGTAGATGTACCGGTACAATGGCGAGTGACTCCGTATTTTCGCACGGCTCTATTAAACCGGACCGCTCTGGACTCCTGGGCTCGAGGATCTTAGATCCATGGATTATCGGCCAAAATGAACCTTGGACGGTTGATCAGCAAACGGGTGCAAGACGCCTGTCAAAAAATATCCATTAGCCTTTTTAGTTTATTCATGGTCTGTGACAATCCATTCTCGTAGGACCTTTGATGGTTCTCTCCGCAATAGATCGTCCAACTCCAGCTTGAGATATTGCATGACTTGCGTATGAATTAAACGGCTGTATCAATTCAATGAAATACATGTACCGATAAAAGACCCCAAGTGGTTCAGCTGCGGCGTTACAGTACTATATCGTCGCAACCAGACTGTCGACACGACAACCGGCTCAATGCAAGAGACAATGCAACACGATTCAGAGCAGTTTAACAATCCAGAATGTGTATTCAGATCTCTCGTGTTGATTGCATACCCTTTTTTAATTTTCTCAACCGGAAAGCGTGTTTTCATGGCCAGATTGATTGGATGCGAGTCACTGGTTGTGCATAATGCGCTGCAACTCACTTAAGCACATGTAAAAAGTACCCGGGACAGTCTCGATGTCCGATAATCCACGTTTATCCAGATCAATTGAATTAAAAAACCTGAGAGTCGCGGTGTTCATTGCCGTTTGATACACTGTACATGTATTCGAAAACGTGCACCCTACACGACCAAATTGGACAATTGTACATCCTCCATTATAGTCTAGATATGCAACCTGCAAGGTCCGACCCGAAAAAAAATTTCACAATACGGAAAATTTGATTAGATCTGATATTTCCTCTCGTATGTTTCCGCATGTGCGGCGGGAGGGATCTGCGGGGGGCGTGAGAGAGATGGCAAGTCTCATTGGTCGCCGCATCACCGTCGACATGCGGTGGTGCATTTTGTGTTGTGTTTTCGACGGCCCGAGTACTTATCGAGAGTCACTAGCCACTGGTTTGTGGATCAAGAGTTGCGTGAGGTTTCGCATAACTGTGGCGCTAATGGAATCCGCTGTAACTGAGCCGCAACTTCGGCGGCCATGTTTCAGGGCCTGGAGCCGTAAGGCTGGGTACCAGTAGTACCGTAGGGTAGAGCTAACCGGGTGCCTCTACCGGTAGTCGCAGGCAGATACGCATACTCGCGACTTTTCACACGCCTCTATATGAACTGCACAAGGCTACTAGTGCGGTCGAGCTCTCAAGTCGCCATTTTTCCTTGCGAAATTATTGCCCACCTGAAATCGCCATTTACACACCATTCGCCAATGCATATTATTTAGCCCCCGTATCAATTCGTCTCTGTGGCAATTAGTCCCGTAGCTATATGCGATCCCCCAGAGAAGCTTTCTTGAAAAGTGATCCTCCCCCCAGCGCGGAATGAACTGTTTCAGACAGCTCCCCAGCAGCATCCGATATTCCCACCGATCGTTTGCATCTCACTCAAAAAAAGCGGGTCTGTGACCCTCACGATCGCGGTCTGATCATCCGTTTTTTAAGGTTATATTGATCATCAGATTCTACCGTTGAATCGTTGCCAAGAAAACCCACCATAACGCTTTAAAACGCTTTAAAACGCTCTTCAACGGGAGATTGACCTACATTGTGAAGTGGGCGAAAGGCTCAACCTTTAGATGCAATTCTCGTAGTGCCATTGGAGATTAAGACATCTTCTCAGTGTGTCCATTCTCTTCAATGAATCCCGATAGAATACGAATTCTATTCGATTCCCAGACACGACAAGTGTTTTTTTCTTCCCCAAAAAAACCCAGCGCACGTCAACATGTGTGCTCGCAGACGCGTCTGCAGCGTGTACTTCGGGGAGGCCACTTTATGCACAGAGCGGGGCACGGCGACCACTTGAGAGGTGGAGACAATTTTGTACAGCCGCCAACTTTGAGAAACGCGCTAAACTGGAGAATTGGGTTTTGAGTGGATAAAATACCGTAAGACTCAAATCGATGTGGTAAATAGGACTTCAAACTATCAGAGTTTTCAGGTACTCGGATCCACAAGTTTCCATGGTAGAATATTCAATTGAAGCAATTCTGCAAAACGAATCTAGAAGCGGATCAGATGTCTACAGATCCCAAGATTTCGTCTCCTTAATCATGATACAGCTGTAGCTGTAGCTGCGACCCCATAAAGTTATACCAAGGCATGATATGGATACTCGTGACTTTGCAACAGCAATGTACCCAGTAGACTTGGAAATCATGAAGTGTACTTTTTTTTTCAGTTTTGATGGTAATCAAAGATGGACGTAAGCTGCTAAACCAAAGTGTGAAACCCCACTCATTACGGTTTCACCTTGTGAGGTCCGACACTCGCTTCGGTTCTGAGATCCGGTCGGTGGTCTGGATGGTCAAATCCGTGCATCTCCTGTGCCAATTCCAATTCTCGTCCGAGTCTTTGAAATCTGATAAAATCTCTCTCCCCTTTTTCGTCCCCCACCAAAAATTTCAGCTGCACACTGCACGTAAATGCATGCTGCAGCCATAATGCAACATCGCGAATAATGACCGGAACCTGTAGCCGCTCTTGGCTCTTCTTTGACATTGCAAAGTTGAAAAAGAATTGTGTATAAATCCAAAATACATCTAATTAAACTCGACATCGGCGCCCATCTCATTGAGAATTGTGTCGACCGATACACCGCGGGAGTCTGCGATTCGCCGCACCATGAGCCGAGCCATGTCGCGCAGCTCGTTGTATGTCTTGAGCAGCTCGATATGCTGCTGCACTATGCTTTTCGGGTCATCACTGTCAAATTAGCTTAGGAGTAGGAGGGGCGGCGGTGGTGGCAAGACCCAGCAGCTGAACAGCGAGCGGTGCATCACAGACAGAATGTGTACATACGACAATGCAGCAGTCAGCTTGGAGTGCGTCGACATGAGCTGCTCGATGGCTTTTTCCTTGAGTGCGATTTGCTGTTGCAATTGCTCGACGGTGGATTCGATAACGCTGTTTCGTCGTCGCAACATGGCCAACGTTATGTGTGTTGTGAGAAAGAGAAATCAAGAAATCAAGAATACTGGAGATGAGCCGCACAGGCACGCACTCGCACAGGCAGCGCTTCTCAGACATTGCGAGACCTCGAGCGCGCCCCAGAAAAGAGGAGCCCCACCTTGAAATTTTATAGTGCGAATGAGAGAGAACTCCTTAAAATGTATCACTTTCTGTAGTCTATTATCAATGCAGATATCTAATTAGAATATTCCTACAGAGTGCATTGTTTTTGCACATTTTCTGCGGGGACTGCTGGTTCGAGAGTACACCCAAATGCCCAAATGCACCTCTCCTTAAGCACAGGGCGGGGCAGCTCCAAGTCTTCACATAGTGGATCTTCATGTTTTAATATCCCGCTCTCCTCAGCTGCAGCGCCACAGGCTGCTCCTTCACATAAAATATATATATATACATGCGTGTCCGGCCTCCACGACCTTTCTGTCGCCGTCGTGATCTTATAAGAAATCAAACATGTTTGCTGGAGGAATGCTGTCTGGCCCGGGGCCCATGCTGTCCCCGGCCATGCTGGACAAGCAGAGCATCCCCAAAAACTCCACCCTGTCGTCGATGGCCAAGGGCAAGTCGCTGCAACTGATCGAAAACCGCATCTCCATTCTCCAGTACTTTAAAGATACACATGTGGCACGCAGGCCGTGGCTCAACTCCAGCGCCATCGCCAAGCAGCGCTGGCAGCAAATGTACTGTGTTCGACGCGGGTCACGAAGTTATTACAGTATCGGGGTATCGCTCGCTGCTGTGATGGACAGGACGTACCCGACGCTGAAGGATTATGTGTTTGCCATCACAGTAGTGCTCCAGTACTACGAGTACTACGACTCGAAGAAAAGCATGATACCCCTTGAGAAACAGGCCCAGCTGCCGCAGAACCACGGTGGATTGACTACAGTCAACTCAAGGAACAGCATGACCAGTGAATCGACCGACTCGAACGGGTCAGTGAACGGAGCAGTGTCGCCGTCAGGGTTCAGGCAATCGTTCAAAGGCGGCTCGAGAAGGTTCACCCTCGGCAAGGGCAGCATTCTCAGCGGCTCGAGCTCCACATCCAAGGACTCGTCTACCACAGGCTCGCATCCCGCACTGATAGACGACTCCAAAACTGCATTCAAGGCCGCTGCCCCGGCCTTGTCGTCTAAGAAAGCCGGCGACCTGCTAGCCGTCACCCCGGCGGCTGCTTCAACGCCCAACGAGAAGAAAGGGCGCAAGGCCGCCAACATTTCTGCTCCGTTTGCAAAGAACCCCAACGCCATGGCTGTACTTGCCTCTTTGAATACCCAGAGCGAGGAAGAGCTGAGCTACCTGCCCGACACTTACGAATCGCTCATGACGCTTATCGACACGCTGATCATCATGTTCTACAACATTTCGTACCAGCTGCGGGGCCGCAAGCTGGTGTTTTTGGAACTTAATGACATTGAGGACAATCTCAAGACCATTGACGAGATTCTGAGGCGGTGCGTGACGGGCGAGATCCAGACGATGATTGTCAACGATCCCATGGCGGGAGCGTCGTCGCCTTCGAGTGGCGGTGGCCCGACTCCGGGAGCACTGACTGCGCTGTTCAGGGACCCCGAGCAGCTGGAACGACAAATGCTAATGCTGAGATGAGATCGGAATTATGGATTTTTTATTACTATTATTATTATGTTTTTTTAGTGTTTTTGATGAATGTAACGAATTTTTTACGATTTTATTAGTGTATTTTTGAGGAGTCTGGGGGTTGTTATTTATTATGCAGGGGGGTATTGAAACTCTTAGAGAAAATGCAGAACTTGTAATACAGTACAATGTCTATATCATCTACATCAAACGACCTTATCCGCGTCCAGCTTTTCCTTCAAGATCTTCAAACGATGCTCAGTGATTCTAATACTCTCTTGCAACTCCTGCTTGCCGTACTTCTCTTCCAAGCTCTTAGCCGACTCATACCGACTACTCCCCTTCTTCCCCTCAGTCTGCCCGGCGCGGTCGTCTATCCAGCGCCATATCTCGTATTCGTCCTGCATGAACCGTCTGTCCATGCGCTCATCCAGCCCGGACGTATTCTGAGTTCTCACAGCCCCCCGCGATGCAAGTAAGTACAGTATCGTTATCGACATGAGCCAACCCCACACCGGCAGCGGCACCTGGCTCACCGGCACGTAATTGAGTACACCAGTAACCGTGCCAAACATGGAACTGGGCTCTGCAGCAGCAGGCTCGGGTGTCTTTCCCGCTTGCGAAGCTGTGTTGCGTCTCTTCTTCTTCGCGGGTCCCTTTTTCTTGGGAACCGATTTCGAAGTCGACCGTTTACGTTTCCCGCCAGATGCGAGCGTCGAGTTGAGTTCTTTGAACAGTTCCTTAGCGAACGTAGTCTGGCCGTCTTGAGACCCGCGCTCAATGGCACCCTTGAGCCACGACTTGCCGCTCCAGTCCATCCAGTACGAGATGGTCAGCTTGGTCTGGTTGTCTTCTGCCCAGCACAGCGCCATGCGCGTCTTGGTCAGAAAGTTGCTGCCAGACGGCACATCCGGTGTTTGGGTGCTGGTGACGACTACGACTGCCTTGTCCATGTCCCACGTCTCGGCAGTGTCAGTACAGATACACCGTGTTTGTTTGGGGCCTACAGCGCCATTGAGCGGTTTCACGTACTCGTAGTTTCGCACTTTCTTGCCTGAACTATCGGCTTTGAACGCTTTGAGCTCGTTGAGGTTGATGTTCTTCTGGTTCTCGAGGATGAACTTTTTCATCCAAGAGGTGTCGTCGCCGAATAGGATATTCGCCACCACGCCGAGTGGAGCACTCACCACTTCGGATTGTAAGAGCTTCTCGCCATCGGCTTCTGGACTGTGGCCAGTCTCGGTCGGTGCATGGGTCGCAGGCCCGAGATTCGGGTACGCCCACTCGCCCCCTTCGGCTTCATTCGCAGGAGCATCGTCCTTCTTCTCAACTTGAGCTTCAGCACTCTCCTCCTTCTTTGCATCGGTATCGATGTCGTCTTCACTCGACCCAAACGATCCTAAAGAGTCGCCTTCAGAGTCATCGAACGAATCATCGTGATCCGTCTCGTCGCCGTTATCCTCATCGTCATAGTCCTCCTCCTCTCCATTAGAAAGATCATTGTCCTCGTCATCATCATCATCGTCTTCGTAGCCCTCACTATCTGTGTCCGCCGGCAACGTCTGGCCATTGTTGCCTCCCTCCCTCGCCTGATGCGGCGACGACTGTTTCCAGATACTAGTCATAAACTCCAACGCAGAGTCTCGCGCGACAAAACTGGCAAACGAGTGCCGGGCATGTAGTGTCTGGATGATAATACCATTGGGGAACAACCCGGCAGTGTTCTTCTTCTCTAGTGTGACAATCTCGTCAAACGCAATGACCAAGTTGGTCACCCACCCTAGGATATTCGAATTGAAACATACATGCTTCTCACTCACGTACAACCGTCCATGGATCAGAATCTCTTTCGACAATGCGCAACTGAAATCATCCAGCAAGTAATCATCGGGAGTAATACTTCTAAACAAGCGGTGAAACTCTTTATTTCGTTTCTTATTCGCGTATGCAAACCCGGTGAGCTGGTGGCCGCCTTCTTTAACTTCTCCTTCGTCCACTTCGCTCGTGCCACCCAGCGACTGTGCTCTCTTTCTCCGGTGTCGAGTGATGAGCGAGCTGGCTCGCGACTTGCTGCGGCTCATCGTCGGTACTGCGAGTGTACCACCCTGGGTAAACTCGCTCTGCGACCCGCTTGATTTGCGTTTATCTGATTTGCTATTGTTCCGTGAAAGCGTCACTCCACTTGCGGGGACTGAAGTCTGGGGTTGCGGCGGCTGCTGAGGGTGGTAGTCTTGGCTCAAAGCTAAAGAGCTTGAGCTCGATCGTATAGATGCTTGGTCACGATAACTGTTATCTTCATCATCAACCGTATTCAAAGACTGCTGCTTCCCGTTGGCATCCGCATCGTCCAATCCTAACGAAGCAAACGACAGCTCGCCTTTACCCAACGTAGAAATCGTAGCTCTCACCGGCTCAATCTTGACTGCATTGAGTTTCGACCTCTCTTCGTCCTTTTCATCGTACTCCCCATGGTCATCATTGTCATCCCCAGGGTACCCCACATTATCGCTCATCGACCTCGAGTGTCCATTCACAGCATTACTCCCTGCACCGCCGCTACTGCTCTTCATTCCTGCCAACGAGCTGGCCGCATTCTGCGCCGCCGATATGACCGTGGTGAAGAAATGCGAGGCGGGACTCTCGCCGTTGGCTGCGACTCCCTCGTTCGAGTTGCTGTGATGCAGGTGGTGGCTGTGATGGCTGTGATGGTGGTTTGTCGAGCTGATGGTGGGCAATTGCACGTGAGTAGATTTCCCAGTTCCGGTCCTGCTCAGGCTCGAACTGTTACTCTCAGATCGTGGCCTGGTGGAGTGCGACATGGTGGATCGTCTGGATGAGGGCGTCCGGCCTAGAGCCACCGCAGCGAGGTTATCGCGGGCCCGTGACGGCGACGAAGTTGGGGACGACGCCGCATCTTCGCCAGTAGAAGCTGAAGCCATTGATTTAACGATCAGGCTTGGAAAGGAGATGGGGTTGTGGTGGTGGTGGTGGAAGCTAGTAGTTGAAGTAGTAATATACAAAGGGGTGCTGTGCGGGAGAAGGCAAGCAAGACTGAGGGAGAGGCTGAGACACGAGACGACATCTACGACACGAATTCTTCTAGGAAAAACCCAAGAATCAAGAATGACAATGAATAAATCAATGATTTTTTTTCCCATTTACGTTGTAATATTTAAAGAATCCACACCAAACAATTTATCGGTCCTCAGCCCACTCATTCTCTCGTCGGATCTGGGCCTCCTCCTCTGGAGTAAAGTCGTTCTGAATGTTGAAAGTCTTTCGAATCTCCTCTGGGGTCTTGCCCTTGATCATGTTGGCCACAGTCTTGCAGCCGCACTCGAGCAGCGGCTTGATGTCGAGGTAGTTGGCGGCAAGGATGATCTCGAAAAGCATCTCCTGGTCCACAGTCAGGTACCGCTGGTCCCAGTCGGAGATGTTCTCAGTGGCCTTCTTGGACCGCTCGGCGGCTTCCTCAGTCATGTCTGGGTCGTCCTTGTGGTACTCGCAGTACTCGAGAACCTTCTTCAACACATTGGATTGAATCTATCAAATTAGCCTTCGTTGGGTTCTTTTAAATCAACGTACAGACTTGATTGGGATTTCCTCGTCGTCGTCGTCTCCAGTGTCTATGGCGTGTTAGTCAGAGTCACCTACACTCACTGTGGGGAACCACAGTACAACATACCATCCATCATGTTCTTCAACAGAACAGACTTCTGAGCAACCTTCTTGTCTATTGAATGTTAGCAACTCCACTTCTTCCATGTCGCTGTGTTCGTGGTGTCATCCCCATAATCGCACCATAACAAACTCCACGTAACACCCCTCAAAATTGACGACTTGTTCAACCCAAAAACCCGTCAATTCTAAAGAATCCAATCGTACATACCGACAGAGAAAGTGACGCCGTCAGACGACTTGAGCTTGACCTGGGTAGACATTCTTTACTGTTCTAAGTAGTGCAATGTTGTCGTTTGTGCAGTAAAATGAGGAGCAAGAAATTGGATGGCGACGGGAAATTGCGCGCGCGTGTCATTTTATATGAGGCGTGCGGCTCACTGCGTTAGTGCCGCATATGGAAAGGTTAGTAAGTTTCATCTATTAGTTATGCATTCTATGGTTCTATGATTCTATGAGATTCTATTAGAGTCTTCTGTAGCTCTGCGTGGACCGCGTCGTCGGGCCCACGTTGACTTTGCGCAGCTCTGCCAACTCACGCTCCAGCTGCTCACTGGTGCCGTACCGTGCCTCAAATCTCTCAGCTTGCTGTATGAAAGTGTCGTTCGAGACGGCCGCTCGAATGTCGTCAAAGAACTTGTCGACAACACTCATATTGTGCAGCTGTAGAATCACCCACGCACTCATTTCTCGAGCTTTGAGAAGGTGGTGCACGTACGCTCTGTAGTACTGCGTGCTGTTGAGCTCGGGCGTGTCTGCAAGCGGCGACATGTCCGTCTCGTATCTCAAGTCCCACATGTTGCGGCCCCAAGTTGTTGAATCACCAGTAAAATCAAAGTCTAATGCAATGCCGAGATCTGTAAACTGTGTCACAATGTCGCCTTGGAACAGATCAAACCCTTTGGCGACGAGACCGACCACTTCCTGAGGAGTGACCACGTCGACTGCTAGCAGTTTCGGCAGATGATCGAGCCCAAACTCGTTGGCCACCAAACTAAGAATCGGCTCAATCTTCTTCTTCGGATCTACACTCTCAACATCGTGCGGTTGCCAGAACGACAGCCCGCTGATACTGTGTTGCCGCTGCTTCAAAAACTCAACGTACTCCCGCTGCACCACCGTAGCGACACCAGGCACCATCACTGCAAACACATCAACCACGCATGTCTTCTCCAACTCCAACGCAGAA
This sequence comes from Blastobotrys petasosporus, assembly GCA_030580095.1. NCBI lineage: Eukaryota > Fungi > Ascomycota > Dipodascomycetes > Dipodascales > Trichomonascaceae > Blastobotrys > Blastobotrys petasosporus. Next base: position 172,471 of record JAKTSG010000024.1, read on the forward strand.
TCCAGCCACCGTTCACTCCGAAGCACCATTTTGCGCGCCCTGTTACTTCCTGGCAGCCCACCAGGCGACAGGTTTGGAATATCCGGGGCAGCAAGCACCACGTCTGGCTTCATCTTTGCGACAAACTCGTAGTACGTCTCCACCGCCATCTTCTTCACACCCTCACTCGTTTGTATGCTTAGAACTGTGTCTGTATTCGGCTGCGACACTTCGCCCGGACTAGACCTCCGCGGTCCAATCACCATCGGCTCTGAACTTTTCAAACACATCAGCTCCCGCAACGTGCCTCCCCCACTCATCAGCGGCACTCTGCCAGACTCGATCTTGTCCATAAAGTCCTCGGCAGCGAGGTACACACCTCCGCCGTGTCGTACCCGAGCGACATTGTCCGGGGTCAAGTGCGGCACGACGCCTCGAGACGTCGGGCACAGGAAACCGGGAGTGGTGATCTGGGCGCCGGATTTGGTGCAGTACACACCGGCTCGAGCGGCGCAGTTTGTAGCTTGCCGGAGCACCTGGAACTTGCTCATCTCCGGTGCTGTCATGGTAAAGAGGAGTTTGTATGGGTTGTCGGGGATGTAGAAATTTTGGAATTTTTTTTTTCAGCCTCACCACTCAACATGGTAAATGTCTCAGCGTAGTGAAACCCCTGGAAATCTGGAAACTCTTCAAATTCCACTATTCTACAATTCTCTGTTTATCTAATTGGTTTGTTGGGTATGATGTTGTTGAGTGAGTCCCCTGTTAATAGACATTCTGCCATGTACGTGTACATATGTACAATATTAGAGATGACACCATGCATAATCTAAAATACTCTCTAGTCTAAATAATGCACAATCAAGCAATGCAAATAATGGACCCGCCGCCACCGCTTCCGTTGATATACCCATGTGTCCTCAAATTGCCACAACTGGAAAGAGCCACGGAACCTAAAATTCGTGGTGGTTGATGTTGACCTGCATAATGTACAATTTAGGCGGTGGCGATAATTTAAAAATTCAGCAGCCGATGCGGCTAAGCCTTGGTACTTCGCCTGGGGCGAATTTTAGGCAGCGCCATCCAGAAGTGGCAATTTCTGGTAAAATGACTCTTTATCAGGATGATTCTGGATGCTTCTGGGGTTCTAGAAATGGTATCCATTAATAGATTTGGCATTCTTAATCTCTAATGCGCCACCTGTACTATTGAGTACTATTGAGCCTGTACTATACACTCTCATGGCCCAATTACATTTCAGCAAACACTTATCTGAATTCAACAAACTCCTACTCACATGTTCTTGAAACTAGAGGAATTCCACTCACATGTTCCGCAACAACTCGAAACAAAAACAAAAAACGCGACCGGACGCGTCTTAATGAAAATTCTCGTGACCCCCCAAAAAGACGCGTCGCGCTGTCGCCGCCCATGCTTGCACATTAAGTGGCGGCACGTGCAGCATAATTTTGTGTCCAAGTGACTCACAAAAGCTATGCTAAGGAAATTATTGGATGCAGGGCTTGTACTGTGCTGTTTAGTGCCCCGCCAAGTTTTATGCATTCGCTAGTATTCCTCAGTGCATCGGAATTATATAAGTGCCCGCCTGTTCCTCCCCTTGAATTTTGTGTCCCTTATAACAATGAACTCCCTAATCCAAGGCTTCAACTGGCTTGTGTCCACGCCTCCAGCCTCCCCGTCACAACGCTCCGACTCGCGCCAGTCAATTGGCAGCAAACCGCCAGGCTCTCCGCACGGCGGCCAGGCGCACTGCGCCGAGTGTGCGCTGCGAGCACGTATCGAGCACGAAACGTCCAAGCAAGTGCACGTCTTTCTCAAACGCATGTGCCACGACCTGGCCGTGTTCACGCGGTCGGATATCGACGTGGCCATGTACCGCTACGACAGCGGCACGTTTGCGCACCCGAACGGGTTCCTGTACCAGCCTGACCCGCTAGACCGCTCCGACCGCCGCTCGCCGCGACGACTACTCTGTGCAGTGCTTGTAGTTGCCGAAGACCCGTTGTACGAGTTTGGATACGATCGGGAAGAGAATCTGCCGCGGCTGCAGCAGTACCTGGACCAGTGCCTGGCCACCCATAACTGCGGCGCGGTGGTGGTGACCAACTATGTGCGCTGGCTGTATTTGAGGTATGATCACGAAGCTGTGCCGGCGTTGGAGAAGCGTACGCCGTTTAGTAGAAGCAGTTCGTTGGGTATCCGCACAATGCCAGTGCTGAAGGTGCTTGATGGAAGGATAGATGATCCGGAGTACGTGGTGCATCGCCATTTGGTCTCGACTGTAAAGTCGGTGGTCAATTCCAAGGTAGAGAAGCGAAAATCTCTATAAACACACTCACAACAACAATTTTTAGACAGCATTTACTATTCAAATTTTGCATTTTTTTATTTTTTTTTCTATTTAGATACTTTGTATATAGCTAAAAATCAGATACTAACCAATTTTTTTTTCCAAAGCCGCAGCGGCTCGGTGTCTCAACTCAAATTGTGACACCATTAGCTACCACCGAACACTCCCTCGCGGTGTAAATATGCTTCAATGAGTAGAAAGAAATATGCGGGTTCCCATTAGCATGCGTAATTTTGTGCATCTTCGTACAATGCTTATTAAACCTTGCAGCCTGTCTATTAGCCCCGCGGATTTGGCTCTCCAGCTCCACAATAGCATGCCTTAGATCCCAAATCATCTCTCGTCGCTGGTTCGACGCCAAATGGGCCACTTTCAATAACCGGCATATGCGCACCGCCAGATTCAACGTTTCAATCTCCCGCTCAATCAGCGTCAGTGCGGAAACACTGCCTGCTATACAAAGTAACACCTCCTCGATATTACGGTCATGGAGCTCGTACCGTGTCGCGTCGCTTCTCGCAGCGGGTTTGACCGAGTGCATGTGCTTGAACCCACACGTCACTTCGGAAAACTTGTCCAGTACTTGTTCCCTATGATCAGTTTCCTGGCGGTTGAGCCGGGGTTGGAGGACTTCGAGCTCAGCTAGCTTCTCGTCAACGCTCTTGTGACACAGCGTTCTGTCTATGAAATGGCGACTGCATATTGAGCTTTTAATAGCCTTGTCGAATTTGGAAAATGCGTCTTTAACGTCCTTGTTGTACTTGGAGAATGTATCACTCGCTAATTTGCGCCGTCTCGCAGCTGCTTTATCGCCGGCATTGACGTGCTTGTCCTGTACCAGTTGGTCCTTGAACTGGTCCACAAACTCGTCATACGTGCGCCGGATTTGGCGCATGGCAGATACTCGAAACATGCGTTCTCGCGAGTCAAACAGCGGGGAGCACCGTTCTAGCATTACAGGCTCTTGTTCAGTAAAATGCAAAAACCGCGACTCGGCAGCAGATAAATGGTCGGTGAAAACGGTGCAGAGCCACGAGACACGGTGGTTGAGTATAGTCGAGGTCATTTGCAATGTGCCTAGTGGTGCCTGCACCGGTGGGAACTCGAGCGGGTATTCTTGTTTCGAGGAATCGTCAAATCCTTCGTGAATAGTCTCGACATCGAGTGTCATGGACCTGATGGATGATTGTCGCTGCAATTTGGAGTTTTTTCGACTGATTGATACCATTTTGAAAGGGTGTATTGTACCGTCCTTTATTTCTTGAAAGTGGGGTGTGAGAGAAAAGGCGGTATTCTCCCTTCCCTTCAGGTCGGTGGGATATATATAATTTCCATTTCCTCTTTCATTTCTTTATCAACTTCCGAAAGAAGACTGGTGAGATCTGGAGATTACATTGCAATACCCAGCCGCACGTTGGAGCGGCTCGGAAAAATGGAAATTTGGAAATTTTCCCGCGCCCCAATCTCGCGCACACGCACTCTCATCACAACGACAATGGAACAACTATCAACGATACAAGGTCTAATAGACGACCTCAATGGACAGATAGACACACTCGAGGGAAACCTGCTCCCGCTGATCGAGACGCACATGTCGGAGCAGAAATTCGCCAGCCCCAGGGACCGTGCCCAGTTTGCCATCTTCCTGGCCTACGCCATCAACTCTGTCGTTTTTGGTATGGAGCCTTTCTTCCCCCACACACGCTAACTTTTCTAGCATACCTCAAGTCTCAAGGAGAGGACCCGACGACGCATCCGGTTATGAAGGAGCTGGAGCGGGTGAAGCTGTATATGAACAAGGTCAAGACGCAACCTTCCGTCCCATCGCAACGTATGTTTTTTTAAGAGCACATGAAACTAACCTGTAGGAACCACTTCAGTGAATAAAGATGCTGCTGAGAGGATAGTGCGTCACCATCTGGCAGGCAATGATGATAATGGAAATGAAATTGATGCGAACAGTGCGGCTGAAACGTACCTGAACAAGATGGCCGCCAGTGTAGCTACTAGTGAGAACACGAACACCGTGCCTGAAAAGTCCAAAAAGCGCAAATCCGATAAAGAGAAGAAGAAAAAGAAGGCCAAAAAGTCCAAGAATTAATTTTGTAATTTATTGCATACAACTATTTAATGTATCAGATTAACTTCCATCATCGTCATCGCCCAACCCGAAAGTGCATGTGCCTCGGCTGGCGCGCGACCGTAATCTCCACCTCCACACTTTTCATCATTTGATCCCATAGTCCATATCCATATCCATATTCGTTTCTCAATGGGCCTGACGGGTTTCCTCCATAAGCACCGCCGCAAGCTCATTGTCGCTACGGGCGTCGCGGCCGGCGGGTACTTCCTGGTGGACTACGTCAAGACCAAGTTCTTCGAGCTGCAGGACCGCATGGCGACGGAGCGGGCGGCCAAGGAGAACCTCAAGCGACGGTTCGAGCAGAACCAGCAGGATGCGACTTATACGATTATGGCGTTATTGCCGACCCTGACGAGTCAAGTGGTGGAAAAGTACCAAGTAGAGCAGATCACCGCCGAGTTGCAGGCGAAGCGAGTCGACAAGAATGGAGACGTTGCAAGCAGCAGTGTGTCCAGTCTAGCTACCACGACGACAACGAATAATGAGGACTCGACGGTGAATATAGCAGAGGCTCCGTCGGTGGCGAGTTTGGAGGATAAACCGGTCAAGAGCAAGACGCAGCTATGGAAGGAGCTCAAGATTGAGAGCTTGACGAGGTCGATCACGTTGATATATACCAGTGCACTGCTAGTGTTTTTCACCCGGCTCCAGTTGAACATTCTTGGTAGAAAGAACTACGTGCTGTCGGTGCTGCACCTTGCCGAGAAGCAGCACGGTAATGGAGGTGTCACGTTGGAGAACCGGGAAGGCGGCATTGGCGCAGTTGCAGGAGACACGATCGAGAAGCTTGCAGAAGAAGAGGAAGAGCTGAGGATCAGCAGGACGTATTTGACATTTAGCTGGTGGTTGTTGAACAAAGGATGGGTTTCATTGAGTGAACGGATCGAAGACGCGGTGCGGAAGCATTTCGACTCGGTGAATCCACGCACGGATCTCACCCTGGCAGAGTTTTCCGAGCTGTTGGGTCATGTCCAGTTTGAAGTCGATGATCCGGAGAATGACCATTCGAATTTCCTCAACAATCTGCTCCCGCCTGCCGAACTCGAGTCGTATGTGCTTGCCCAGGCTCCTTCATCTTCTTCAAGTACCGTCGAAGTGCAGCTAATCAGCTCTGCGCTGCGACGGTTGTTGGACGAGACTGCCGATTTCATCGAATCGCCCAACGCCAGCGACGTGATTACTAAACTAGTGCACCACGGACTCTCAGTGTTTGTAGGCAAGATTGGCGGCTTGTACCCTGCCATCAACGCGTCCACAGCCGGCGACGCCGACGCCGTGACTGCTGCGTCCACAGGCCGGGTCAAACTCGCCAGTATTCTTGCCAACGTCACTAAGCAAGCGCACGGCATGACGTCTGGGTCGCCATTCGACCCGAATGAATACATCAACGCCATGATCAACGTGCCCGAGCTCGACGGCTTCTCGGCGCTAGTGTACTCAAATTTCGACTGGGCCAATCTGGGATTGGACTTTTGACTTACGAATTATGTATTAGAAAAGTGGTATCTGTGAAATAAATAATATACAAAAGTAAAAGGTTCGATCAGCTAATGAGCTGGTTCAATCGGGTAATCGCCTCTTGGGTGGTCAGACCACGGTACTGCTTCCATTGCGACTCGGCATTGACTGCGTAATTCTCCACCTGGTTCTCCACCATCTCGCTCTTCCACGTCGTGCCCGATACTGCGCTCCAGCCGCCAAAGTCGCCAAAGCAGTACTGCAGATACAGCCCCATCATCTCGAGTCGCTGGTCTCGCGGCATTTGTTCCCACTTGGACTTGTGAGATGCGATTGTGAACATTTTTTATAAGGAGTGACTGAAAGTTGGTTCTTTGGAGTTTTGCAAGAAGGAGTTCAATCTGAATTTATACTTTTGGTGTGGTTCTCTATTCTTAGCGTGCATGAAACCCTCATCTGGATCAGAGTGTGCAGATACATATACATCCATGGAATCTGGGTGGCGCCACTGGATCGGGACAAGAGCAGTTGGAAAATATCAGTATGAGATAGAGAGATCCGGAAGATGCTGAATGGTTATAGCAATTGTACCATGCATGGTTCTTTTCTTGGTTGTATTTGTTATTGAAAAGTGGTTGGCGGGGCAGCCCCAATAAGCTCAGGGGTAACATACATATCACTCCAAGGCCTCATTTTCAAAGACACTTGAACAAAACTTGTACAAACTATGGATCTCTATATTTCAAAACAGCGTTGGCCGATCGGTTTCGAATTATGGAAACTTGTATGATCGGCCAACGAGTTGATTGTTCTTCATCCGATCAAAGAGCCAGGGATCTGAATATTACTGGTGAGATCGGAACGGCCGTGGGAAAGTCTCTGGAAAAAGACGCAATTTCAGGGGAAGACATTGATGAACCGGAACTCCTTTGGAAAAATATGTTTCATGAATACTCTATATACACAAAACCTAAATTTCCGGTCGTTTCAACTAGTGCGGTTTCCAGTTGGCAGGGGCCGAGGATTGCACATTTTTTGGAGTGCGCTGGCTGCATCATGTCACATCCCTGCTTGGGGAAACGTATGGCAGGGTATGGGGATAGCAGCAAATTCTTCGTTTGAAGCGTGCAGATTTATTGCGGTCAGGAATTGTGACTTTGTACGGTAGGGGTGTTGCCTAGCCTAGTGTTCGAACCGGTGAAAAAGAAGATTCGATTGAATGAGAGGATCAATTTGCCTGCATGGATGCTTGGGTTATTTAAACTCTTGTAATCTCTATGAAATTACCTTCTTAAGCTCTTCACTAACAATTAACGAGTCACATTTCGCTTATGCATAGTTTTTATGGAATGCAGCAGCTTTTTGTGTTTCGTTTTCGGGAAACCGCTTGCACGACGACGATTACCCCAGCCGCATTCTACGCGGCACATCCCCCTCCTCAAGTACGTAATTGTGCATTTGGGACTATGGGATATAAAAAGAAAGAAAACAGTACTGTAGGGAAAAGTGAGAAAGCTGATAGGTCAGAATTTGCTGAAAAAATTAGTAAAGAGTAGTGGTAATGTAATATCGCAGGTAATCCCATCCATCTGCCTGCAGTAAAAGTGGTTAATCTCGCTGCATAAAAACCCTAAACGGCAATCGCCACAAACAATAAATCAGTAGCTTAAATTAAAGCTTCCATGGTCTTGCAAAAAAACCCTAATAGAATAATACTCCGATTGCCGGTAATCTTAAGGGTTTATGGGTTTCTTGGTTCCTGTAGAATAATACAATACTAGAAGAAGAAAATGGATTTGGGGTCTAGACCGTACAGACTCTGGAGAGTGCGGCTGAGACCTTTTTAGCTGCGTGGATTTTTTTTGTGGCGCCCTTAATTTTTCCACTTCCCTCAAGCACTGTTATGATACGCATTTAGGCAGGGTGGACATTATTGGTATCTAGGAGATTTGAGAGTATTGTTTTAAGTATCTAGGAGTGTTAACGAGTTGTTGAATACCCTTAGTATCGGTGATTTTATGATGTATCGTTTGCGTCTATAGACAAGAGCTTAAGGTGCTGTATCCCCTACATCTAATAGAGAGACACACCCGTAGACGGTAGGTGCTCAGACAGTCAGTATCCCTTTATCACCTACTCACAATAACCACATTCTTCAACTCTCTAAGCTGTTTCTTCTTAATCTTCACAGTGTCTCAGTCACTCAACCAGCCTTGTAACTTCGCTCTCTCTCTATCTCTCTATCTTATAACCGAACCGATTAGAATAAATCCAACAGAGCAATATCCATTAATCCACTACTCCAATAACACTAAAATCCCCTAATCTCACAATCACGTCTGACAAAAACCCACAAACTAATCTAAGCGAGCCGCACAGGGCCACAACTCCCACGCACAAACCCAACTTTTTTTCAACTTTCTTACCACTCCACACACACACCCCGCCATCCAGGGCCTACTCTCTATCACGACCAACTGCAAGGACCAGAATTTTCTGCTGCTGCAAAACACGTGCACCATCTTATTCTCCACCTGCCAAGGACTCTGATCGTGCTGTTTTCACCGGGGACAAAATTGCGCTTGTGCTCAAAAACATCTGTGTGATACATACAAAACACCCGTGGGGCCCTTTTTTTCTTCCGTTTACTGGGTTTTATTGCAACTCCCGGAAACACTGCAGATTTTTATTTATTTTCCAAAACAAAGAACCAGCCTCCGAATACTGCTGAATTACTAATTCTTCCTAAACATGGCGACGCCGCTGGTCACGACGACGACGACGACGACCGACTCGCGGCAGCAGGAACTCAACTCTGCTGGGTTCGCCGCCTCAGACTTGGACTCGGACTACCCTGACAACAACAAAAATGAAAACAGAATCAAGGAAGAAGATGAAGACGATGAAGAAGATGATGAAGATGAGATTAATTTATTAAAACCACGGCTCAAGTCGCACTTGTCGTCGTCAGCGTCGCCGTCCATCGGCGCCGCCGGTTTCTACGGCAGCAATGCGGCCACCGCCAACGCCAACTCCCATTCTGCAGAACTCGCGGGCCAGAAACGCAAAAGCTCTGCCGACGAAGTGAGTGTCGATGAAGACGACGAAGCTTCGGAAGGAAATAATAATATTAATTCCAATGTTGTTGTGGAAGAAGCCACTGCAACGTCTGGCGGCGCGACTCCGACTCCCGTGCCTGAATCGAACCAAACTCCAACCACTGCATCCACCCCGACAAAATCCCACATTGACAGCTTGACCGAGGAGTCGAATCAGATCCGCTTAGAGCAGGACCAGCTCGCGCAGTCGTACCAAGAGCTGGCAAAGCTGTTTGCGGCTGCGCGGTCCGAGCGGTCGTACGAAATGCTGCAGGCCATGAAAAAGGGCAAGAAGATTGCCCTGGTCAGCAAGGTGTTTGAGAAACAGGACAAGGCATTTGAAGAGAAACGCAGGGTCGCCAAGAGACACTACGAACTACATACCAAGATGGTCAACAACGAGACGCTCGGCGAGGTGCACAACACGTGGATGCGCTTCTACAATGCACGCAACTCGCTGCAGCAAGAAATGATTGCACAAGTGAGCAGCCAGCTGTCGCAGCTTGAAGCCGAGCACGGCCTCTACACAACCGTCAACCTGACGGTGCCCCAGGGGCTGGCGATGCGCAAGCGAGCGCTGCGCAGATTCTTGGGCAAACCTAAAATGGACACCCTGGACACGGAGGCAGTCGAGCAGGATCTGGACGCGATCCGATCGGGGAAAATCCAAGACTTTGCCGAGCGGCAGCTGGATGAGGTGCTGGAAGAAGAGCAGATGGAGATGGAGGAGGAGGAGGAGTTGTACCAGGAAGATGAGGAGGATGAGGAACGCCATGATGTGTATATTGATGACAAGCAGCATACAGAGACTGAGAGCCAGGATGAACCGATGGGTAATGGTTTGGAAGCGTACAGACAGCCACAAGATGCGCGATGGCCGCCGGCGTCGTCGAATACATACGGCGGTCCATTACCGCCTCCACCTCCACAACAATTGCAGCATCATCAAATCCAGCAAAATCAACACCCGCAACAACACAATGGCGGAATGCCTCCAATTGCGGCGGCCCACGCCGCACAGTATGGGGCGCCCGCCGCCACCACCAACACTAACAATACTGGACCATCGCCAATGCAGCATCCACGGCAATCTCCAATGAGTGCTCACCATCATCAACAGCAGCAGCAGCAGCAACAACATCCGCCGCCACCACCTCATCACATGTCCAATTCACCACAGCCCCACGCCGCACCGCCGCTGCCTCAGCCGTACCCGTATTTCCACCATCCAGGCATGGGCGGCCACCATCCGCATCCACATGCACATGCACCACATCCGCATCACCAGCCGCCGTATCCATACCCGCCGGTGCCTATGCAAGGTGGACAAATGCCGCCGCCTCCGCCGCCGCCGGGGTATTTCATGATGCCGCCGCATATGCAGTACCCGCCAATGAACGACGGCAGGTACGTGGGCGGACCGCCTCCGCCGCCACCTCAGATGCATCAGCAAATGCAGGCCCAAGGTCCGACAGACCAGTGGGGACGGCCAATGCAGATGGTGCCCCATCCGCAAGGAGGGATGATGATGGTTCCGTACCCTCATCCTCCTGGAGCATCAATGCCTCCCTTGCCGCCTCCGCCTCCTCAGTCTGGTCAAAGTCCCCAGCAGCAGCAAACGGCTTTGCGAGATCGATGATCTGGATGAGGATAAGGAGCTCAATCGTTACAGCTCTGTGAAGTTCTCTTGCATACCATTTTTATATATTCTTACCTATTTAATCTACCCTGCCTAGCCTATTTAACAGACCTTTTGAATCTCTGAAATCTCGCTAATCTCAATTTTCGTACGTTTTGTCGTCTGGAAGTTCTGAACGTACCGTTTTGAACTGAGAGACATGTGTGTCGCGCGGCGACATGAACGATTCCTCATCATCATCACACACATTGAAAATGGACGACGACGAGGCGGTGAGCAACTTCTGCGCCATCACGTCTGCATCTGTCGACACGGCAAAGCAGTACTTGCAGGTGAACGACAATAACTTGGAAGCAGCAATTGAGCTTTTCTTCTCCACCGGCGGGGCGTCGTTGGATGGGGGTCCTGGTAATGAAGGTGGCGCTGCTCACAACAACGACGACGCGGACAACGATGCAGCAGTGGCGGCAGCGGCCATGGCAGGATTCAGTGACGATGAGGTGCGTGAACGGATCGCGCCTGTGACGGAACGACTGGTTGATCCGACGGAGATGGCCATTGCGGGCGGTGGCATGTTCTCGGCCGGGCGACAGGGTATCTTCAACCAACGAGCTCCTCCTCAACCTCGGCAACGCGGTGCGTTTGACGATAGCGATGGGGAAGATGAGGACGACGACGACGAGGATGTGTACGATGTGAATGAGACTGTGGGGAACTCGAACATGACGCGGCACCAGACGATGCTGGCGAGATTGTTCCGGCCGCCGTTTGATCTCATTTCGGAGATTGATCTCGACACGGCCAAGAGCAAAGCGCACAAGCAGGAGAAGTGGGTCATGGTGAATATCCAAGAAAGCAGCGAGTTTCTGTGCCAGCAGCTGAACCGCGACTTGTGGTCGGACAAGCGGGTCAAGGACACGATCAAGCAGAACTTTGTGTTTCTGCAGTACGACAAGAAGAGCCAGGCCGGCGAGGAGTATTGTACAATGTACCCGTTTGACGAGCTGCCGCACATCTCCATGCTGGATCCGCGCACGGGCGAGCAGATGAAGGTGTGGAGCGGCGTGGTGCCTACGGTGGACAAGTTTCTCGAGGAGGTGTTTACCTTCTTGTCCAAGTTTTCGCTTAAGAAAGGCGCCAAGAACCCGACCGTGTCGCTTCCTGCGCAGCGCAAGAAGGTCGAGCATATGACGGAGGACGAGCAGATTGAAATGGCCATGCGGGAGTCGATGGGCTTGAGCACCAAAGAAGAAGAGCCGCAACCAGAGTCATCCAGAGGCACGCGCGACGAGCCCGTGGAGTTTGACGATGACGAGGAGATGGAAGAGGCCAGTGATGACGAAGTGGTGGTATGGGAAGGAAGCAAGGGCAAGGAGAAGGAGAAGGAGCAAGTGGTGGTTCCCGAGAAGAAGAGCGAGGAAGACAGTGCTGAGGACCGGTTCTATGCCATTGAGCCCGTGGACGTGCCTGAACCAACAGACCCGGCAAGTTCTACACGGATCCAGTTCCGGTACAGCGGCGGCCGGGTGATCAAAAAGTTCAACGTGAGCGACTCGGTGCGAACCCTGTTTGCAGCGATCAAGCACGACGTTAAGGAAGTGGACGGCCACTTGTTCTCGCTCACGACGCAGCCGCCGGATAGAAAGAAGCTGATTGACCACCTGGACGAAACGGTCGAGAGCGCAAACCTGAAAAACAGCGTGGTCATGATCGAGATAGAAGAGTAATTACTATGTATTCTAATTAAACTGGTACTCGCGCAGTTCGGAAATGCGACTACTCTGTCTCCGCCGATTCGCCGCCCGGCGCCGCTTGGCCGCCGCGTACCGCCTATACTCGTCCCGCTCCTTTTTGTAACTCTGCCAGAACCGCTCAATTGAGTTCTTGGTATTGCGGATCTTGTCCCGCACCCACTGCCACATGAGCAGGCACGTCATGCTCACGCAGAACGGCACCGCAATGCCCCAGTAGTACCCGACCGTATTATCCAGCGTATCGAAATGCGTAAAGTTCATCCCATAGTACCCGGTCAAGAAACTGAGCGGCAAAAACACCACCGTGACCAACGAGAGCAGCCGCACCGCGTCCGAGGACTGGATGCTGATCGTGTTGAAAATGAGCTCCGTCATGGACTTGGCGTTGTTCCGCATCACGTCCAGGTCTTGTGTGTATGTCATGGTGTGGTCTGCAACATCAGCAAGGTACACCATCGCCAATTCAGAAATGTCCGTTGAGCGATCGCTCGTTGGCGAAACAGGGTCCTTCTTCTTACCACCACCCCCACCTTGGGCGGCGGCGTCGGCGCCTTCAGATTCAACCTCCTCGGATGGAACACGCTTCGATTGGTCCGTCACCGAGTGGTCGCGCAGCGAGTTGACCAGCGACGTGATGGGCACAATGGTGTTACGCAATATAGTCAGCTCGGCGTTGATCAGGTGCAGGTCTTGCGTATGGCCCATCGTCGGGTTCATCACCGCGGCAATCTCCAGCTCGTCCAGCCGTTTGCGGTACTCGGTGATGATCGGATTAATCTCGTCCACAATGCAGTCGATCAGTGCTTGCAGCAGCATGCTCGGGTCGCTGCTCTCGCGAAGAATCGTGCTGTCCGTGCCAATCCGCGCAAGAATCGGCGTCTCAATCCGGTCGCCGCCCTTGTCAAAGAACGATATGACCGTGTTCGTCTCGGTAAGAACTAAATAAACCTGCTCAATGCCCAGTGCTTTGCCCACCGACGCGAGCGGCCGCCGCTGCTCCAGGTACATTGCCCCGACATTGGTCTCTGCATCGGGATTGTGCCAGTGGTAAATCGTCTCCGGGTTCATCTTGCCAATGACCCGGCCCAGCGTCACCCCATCACTTCGTGCAGCCTTTTCCACAACATTAAGCGAGTAGTTGCTGCGGCTGGCCAGCGTCGACAATGGGATCGCCTCGCCGCGCGGCGGCGGTGCGGCGCTCGTGGGGCTCACCACATCCGACTGCAGCAGCGAGTCCACTTCCTCATGACCACCACCCCGTGCATGCTCAAACCCGCAATACGAAGAAATGGTCGCATTGCCGGCCAAATGCGACGAGCTTCTCCGGCGCTCGGCAGCGCGGAACTCGGCAAACGACTCGCGGTTGTAGTCGCGCCAAAACTGGATCAGGTGCCGCTTCTGAATAGTTCTCGACGGGCGCCACTTCATGAGCTTGAACAGCGGCAGGCAGCAAAACGTGTGCGTCGGGTACTTCTCCGCCTTGGTGCGGCGGCCCTCGCTGAACACCATGTCCTCGATCGCGAGCCGGTGCAGCTCGTGGAACCCGCCAATGGTCTTGACCGCCTCGCCGCGGTGGCCGCACACGTTGATCCACCGCACTTTGGACCACGCCGGCCGGTGCTGCAGCAGCTCCAGCAGCTCGTCGCGGTCGTCGTCCGAGTGCATCTCCATGCGCCACAGCTTGTGCCGCGACTCGCTGTAGTCCACAATCGTCACCTGGCACCCGAGCGGGTTGTTGTAGTCTTCGGGTACTAAAAGTGTTTCCACGCTCACCCCAGGCTCCCATCCGGCTCGCGACAGGGGAGGGTGGTACGCCGATTGTGTACGAGGAATGCTTTCAACCGTGCCGCCGCCATTGTCTTCAGTGCTATTTGCAATCCCGGCCATGCGCGACAGCCGCCGTGCAATCTTCCTGATTGTCGTCGACTTGTGCTTGTCGTCTTCATTCCCTTCTTCGTCATCATCCACAGTCAAGTACTGCGACGCCCCGCTAGGGTCGCGGGAATGGTACCCGCGCCGCCCACCATGCGCATGCTGCTTTGTAGTAGTAGTAGTCGGAGGCTGCTCCTGGTCCTGGAAGCTCACCGACACTGCGTCTCTGGACGTGGTTCCTGCTACCGTAAGCATTGGCCCTAAGGACGGCGGCGGCGGCGTGGCGGCGTGAACAACAACCGATGACGGTTGAGGGAATGAGGCACCTGCTGTAGTCAATGGCGACACGTCGCCTTTAAAGTCTTGATTGTTGTCACGACGACGACGGCGGCGGCGCCGTCTGCGTTCGAATAACGTCGGCACCACCCCAAAATGCACTCCCTCTTCATCCTCCTCCTCGTCATCTACAAAATCCGAGTCCAGCTCAGTCTCATCAATGTATCCGTCTTCCTTGAACCGCTCCACCTCCTTGGGCATGGACGGCTGCTCGTCGTTCTCCGAGTCAAACACTTCAACGGGCATCTGATCTCTGAGATCTCTTAAGACGTGTTGTCTCAATTAGACGCAGGGTTTTTATGTACATATAGATGATATATTGCTCCTCTGTTTAAACTTTAATACCCGACCACGCAAACTGCTTGACTTTACGCTGCTGCTCGCGCCGCTTCTCCTGCCGCACCATCCAACTTAGTACGCTAGTCGGGCCGCCTATTTGAAGCTGCGAAATCAGGTCCGACGCGTGGCCCTTGGTCATTTTGGTGGGAACTAGCCCGTACTTGTCCACGTCCTGACCCAGCTCCGGGCGCCGAATCTTGCCAATGTACCGAGCGAGTGCAGCCTTTTGAGACTTTGTACATTCTTTTTCATCTTTCCATGCAGCGTTGCGCGTGACAAACGGCGGCGGGAAATGCTGCGGGTCGTCGCGCACGTACTTGTCTGCCGCGCGCAGTGCGGCGGACGCGGTGGTGATGCCCGTGAAAATGTCCATCTTGCGATACCGCACCGGGTGGTTGAACGGGATCTCAAAGTACCGGTACAGGTTGTAGTTGCCTGCTTTGGTCTGTTCCAGCCGCAGGTACGTGCCTCTGCTTGATAGAATGTAAGTAGTGTCGTTGATCGGCAGCCAGTTCAATGAAGAAACCCCCGACGCACGGAACCCTTGAGGTGAGAGCAGGAATGATTGTAAACTGTTGTGGGTTTCCAATTCTACAGATGAAATCTTTGGGTTTTCTGGATCCTTCTTCTCCCGCTTCTTGCGCTCGGCCTCTTCTGATGTTTCCACCTCAACGTTGATGGTCTGGCCCAGGTCCGACTGCGGCGGCAGGCGGAACAGCGACGGCGACGTGACCATGTCTACTGTGCCAGACACGCCCACAATGTCGATCACATGGCAGTGGTCTTTGCCTGGGTGTTTTCTTAGCCCTCTGCCAATCATCTGCGACAGCAGCCCGGGCGATTTGGTCGGCCGGTTCACAATAACCATGTCTATATTGGGTATATCTGTTCCTTCAGTGAACACGCTGCAATTGACCAGTACTGGAAACTTTCCCGTTCTGAACCCCTCGACAATGTCTCTTCTTTCGTCTCTAGGCGTATTCGAAGTGACGACCCGTGCGTCAATGCCGTACTTTCGAAACTGCTCGGCCAATGAAACCGAATGCTCGATATTGACACAAAATATCAATGTACTTTTATATTTCAGCCCCTTTTCAGAGTAATGCGACCACGTTTTCACCACCAGACTGTTCACCCCATCAGTGTTCAACGCCCTCGACAAGTCACCCGCTTCGAAATCGCCCGCGGCGTCCTCGACCTGGGCCAGGTCAACATCGACCTTGACTGTCGAAATATGCACATTGCACAGCCACCCGCTCTGCATCATATCTATCAAATCTCTATGGAACACCAGCTCGTCCATCGCCTTGGCCAGGCTCCGGCCGTCGTTCCGGTACAGCGTCGCCGAGAACCCGGCCACCGCCACGTCGCTGCCGGGCTTGTCTGCCTTGAAATGCTTGAGCAACTTTAAATACTGGTTCGCGCCGGCATGGTGTGCCTCGTCGATGATGACAAGCTTGTAGTCGTTTGGATCAAACTTGCGCAGTCGCGCTGGACGGGTAATGCTCTGGATCGACGACACGGTCACGTCCGCAAGCCCGCTCGCGTGGTGCCGGGCCATCTCTATCTCCATCGTCAGGTTCGGCTGGATCTGCTTGATCCGGTCGTATGCCTGGTGCACCAATTCCTCGCGGTGGACCACGATCAGACTCTTGTTGCCGCGGGAGCTCTGAGGCTTGACCTCGGAGATGAGGTGCGAGAAGATGACCGTCTTGCCGCCACCGGTCGCCAAACTCACCCCGACACGTTTGTGTCCTTCACTGAATGCTTCTAGACAGCTATCGATGCATTCTTTTTGGTAGTCCCTCAGTGCGTATTGGGCCATGGCCGCCACTCTCGTGGTCGTGGGGCGCATCTTGAAGGGTGTGTACCCGCGCGCGCACTTGAGGATTTGTTATACGAAATACACGGCCTTTTACCTTATTAAAGTCTTTTATCATGTTTACACGATACTGGGCTTATCTACAGTCACTTGTCAGGAACGGTGGTGGGCCAGCGGCTGGCTGATTTCAACAAGGTTGACCCGCATACCGCCAAGTACGGCCATCGCGAGATGGTGCTGCAGGCCAACACTGACAGCAACAGCTCAGCACTGTCATCGCTTTCATCACCGCAAGACCCCATTCAGCAGCTGAGAAAAGGGTCGACGTCCAATAACTCCGGCATCCAGCAGCAGTTTCTGACCGCCCACGACTCGCAGCCATGCCCCGTTGCATCGCCGCTGCAATTGCAAGAGATTGAGACGTCGCAGGGCACTACCACAGAGAATGCCGCATGCGGCAATGCACAGCTTGCTGTAAAAGTGCTTGGAGGAACGTCGCGGTTCAGCCGGTCGAACCACAATGCGCGACCGCTCGTGGTGGTGCTAGTAGGTCCATCGCCTCGGAGGGGTTTCGAGCTCAAGCCGCAACCGACCGAGACCGAGTATCTCATATCTCATGTCAGTCGAATGAGTTGATCACCAAGAGCTGCTAGATCTGCCTTGCTCGTGAGCCGTGTGACTTCTCGGCCGCCTACCACAAGCCGTGGCCGTCTACCGACCGCTTTGTCCGCATTCAAGTGAGCATAGCTACCCACAAGTTCAAAAAATCGACCCACTACCTCTCATCCTCAATCAACCCCAGAACCCGATGCTTCTAGGTAGCTAGGACCTTTTTCTGATTGTTGTGAGAGCGCCTACCATGACATCGTCGCCAACATGTTTGGTCATCGGATCGAGAAAGTGGTCCGTTACGGTCATGCTCACGATGCACGGTGAAGTGTCCTGTCAGATGCTTTCTAAGGACCCAAAAGAAAGAAGTTCAAGGATGATAGCGAAAGGGGGTTGGTGACATGACTTTGCGGAAGGTAAGGTCGAGTGATGCGACCATAGGAGGCCAAAGAGTCTCTCAACTCCGACTGAAGTAGGATGTGATGTTAGTAGCCGTGATTGATGCGCGCAGGTATGAAGCGTTTGTATGGGTGCTCAATTACTACGGTACGGCTGTTTTAATGTATTGTCAAAACATTGTAAGCGCCTGGATCCTTTCTTATATAAACTCTCTACCCCACCTAACACTCCGCACAACTTCACAAATTTTAGTTCGATAATCCTTTCCAAAAGAACGATCTAAAGCAAAAACAACACATCAAACTACTAAAAGCGCAACTATGGAGGACTTTGATTCTCACCTCCGGGCAGCGCTTCAACCCTTGGTGGATGAGCTCTTCGTGAGAGCTGTGACAGATAAGGCCATTAGGCGAGCCATGGTCGACGCCAATGTCGAGACTCTTGAAGGTATGGACGGTATCTTGGAGAGGAGAGAACGTGGCGTCGCCGGAGAGGGTCGCTTTGCAGCTCTCCGATCCTACATCGCCTTAACCATTAGTCTATTCAACGACGGGAGACCACCAACCCCACAGATTTGTGGCGAGGCTTGGGACGAAGAGGAAATGCTTGAACCGTTGGAGGAAAAGGGAGAGAGTAACCCATTAGAGGAGAGGGTAGGATAGTTGTTGTGTATGTGTTTAAATTGCCAAAGAAGGACTGATGGGTATTATTATCAATAAATAAAATTGCTGATATTGGAGGAATTAAACTATTGAAAGGCACACATACCCACACATTTACTTAAAACGCTGGATGTATAGGTGTACACGGGGTTTCAGTCTTCAGTATGATCTGAGCAATCCACGAAGCTCGCTGGATTTGAGCAGTTTAATTGCAGAAAGAGGGTTTGCCGCACTTAGACGGCCCTCCCTGACCAAGGTTTTAATGTCGAGTTCGAGAACGTTGTCACTTAGCTCGCAATGTTCACAGAAGCCTTTACTCAAAGTGCCCAGATGATTGGGGCCAGCCATAATCATACCGGCACCAAACGTCAGAATCATCTTTTCCAAGTTTGGAAAGATCCATAACAGGCATCTGAGTAAAACATTCAATGTGGCTGGCGTATATGGAACCCACCACCACCATCTGGCAAGCTTATCGGCAAGCTTATCGTTCTGTGTTTGATGGAACTCTAGTACCTTGACGTGCTGCAAAACCACCCTATGTTTGGAAAGATCATCAACCCAACTTAAAAGTTCATTATGTACCAAAATCTTTGTACACTGTCGTTTTTGTGCTGACACATTATCGAAAAAAAAGGTGGTTTCGACATGACCATAAAAGCCAACAAACTCCCATCGACAAATGAGCCTTTGGCACCGCGGATACGCGGCCAGATATTTCTCTGGCTGCTCTACATAAACCTGGTGCTGCTGAACTGAAAAATCATCTTGAATGGCATAGTAACGTGAAAGCCTCAGGTATCTTACGTTTGGATAGATACCAACAATCTGACGAGCAGGACAGAATTTATAGCGCTCATTCCCATCCCAAAGGTCGTAGTCAATAGACGAGGGCCTGATTTGACTTAATGCCCGTTGCAGATTATCAGCAACCGCGGCCTGCGACGTTGAGGAGTCG